>CM057141.1:25251657-25751657 GCA_029964075.1 Patiria pectinifera | reverse complement strand
TCTGATGTAATTAATTTCAGGTAGAAACTCGTCTAACGATTTTGGAGGGCAAATCGAGGGCAGACGGAATGTTGTTCATGTACTGAGTTATTTGGGTTTTTTGTGGTTTATTATCATTTTTTCAATTTAGGTAACGAACTAGTCCAAAAGCAAAACAATTTTTTTTTTAGATAGCGACAGTGTCTGTCAAATTAATATCGCGTTACAGGCCCGTAGTCAGGAGGGTCGGGGTCGGACGATTCCCCCCACCCCCACTCGGCCGCAGGTCCACTTTTTCCTCGCAGTTGATGTTTTAGTTTTACTCGAAATTTGTATGTATCCGCTATCTTTGTAAAAAAAATAATTCTTTGGTTACGCGGGGACAGGACTATGTTTAAGACACATAAGAATCGATTTAACAAGAAAAAATCCTGCCCAAAGTCAAAAAAGGACTACTGTAGTCATAATATTATACCTGTGAAATTATACTGCCTGAAATGGCAACGCTCGGAGAAAACTCAATGAAGACGTTTTTTAAAAAAAAATGTGCTGCTGACTAAGACAGCATCATCCCACTCCAAACGAAAGCCAAGAATAGTTGGCCTACTCTCATAATTCCATAAACATATCAGACTGGTAGTACCCGTTCAAAGAACATCTGTTCTTTATTATTATTATTTTTGTTTATTCATTCACATTCGAAAGACCTTCACAAACATACTTCCGTGTTTTGGTAGTAAGGTCTCGTGCATCGATTACAAGTATTTGAGTTCTAACATTGTGAAGCAGAGTAGAATCGATAATCTGCAAAATATGGTTTTCAGCCTCAGTTTTACTTTTAATAGATTGTTTTCAATGTACTTCATAAGTAAGCGTACTTAGTGCCATTTATATATGCATTTGTTTTACTACAACGGGCTGTCAGCGCACAATGCAACTAGTCAGAGAAAAAGTCAATTATAATTACTATCAAAGTTTGGATTCAACTCAAAATTTTAAACGTTACTGTTGTTATTGCCGTGACTGGTTAAGGGACGATTTCAAACAAAACACTTGTCGTAAGATGGAATTTTGCGTCGGGGTGATATAAATCAAAATAGGTTTTTTGCCCTTCACCGACGTTCAAACACGTGTCATTCTTCGATGGTCCCAAACCACTCCTCCGATGATTGGACCTAATACTGTAAAGAAAGAAAAACAGAGAGGTTTAGTTTAAAATTCAGATAAGTCAAAACAAGGGGGAAAACAACGACAAAAAGGGAAAGCCGAGTAATGCTGGCCCCAGAGAGCACAAAATTCCATTCAATTGATTCCGAACAGTGGCTATCCACAGATGTCTTTTCACGCATCTGGTCTACGCAATGGGTCGGGTTTGGTCCATTAATTGGCTTTACAATCTACAACCAGTCTAATTATAAGTCACAAGTGACCATGGCCGTCGCCAGGATTTTTTTCTAGAGTGGGGCAAAGCACTGACCTGAAGCGAAGGGAGAAACAGCCGTGGAAAATGGACGCCCATGTTATCAAATATACATTAAATAATGATTCGCCCGCGTCTTCTTTTTCATTTTCTTGTTCTTTTTTTTATTTTGGTGGTGGGGGGGGGGGGCCTTCCAGGGGGTGGCAAGTTCCCCTTGCCCCCCCCCCCTCGCTACGCCCATGTAAGTGACAGTCCCTCAGTCAATCAGTCAGTCAATTAGATAGGTGCAAAACACGGACATTCGGTTGGCTCCTCTGAGTCCTCTCGGACCAGCAGAAACTGTTAAGAAACCATTGTAAACCTTACTTACACTTATATAGAGAAGTCAGGTTCTGACCCAAGAACAGTGCCACGGCGCCTATAGGAGCCAAGAAATGGAAGAACAAAATGGTTGCTTTTACATTAATTATTCAATAATTATGTATAATTTTAATTATTCAATGCCTTCATCTTGGGGGAACACCGGTTTTTACTGCATGGAACCGACTGAATGCCCTCTTCCAGAAACTTAACTCCACCCCCCCCCCCCGACGCTCCTATGGAATTTCCACCATGGTTTAGCCACTGAACTTCAAACGAAGATGTAACTTCTTGGACTAAATGAGGATGCAGACCAGTAAATAAAACCATACACACACCAATGATCAATACCCAATTTCCAAAATGGGGGGAGAGATGACCACCCCTGAAAAGCAGTCCTGAAGTCCATCGTCATTTAACAACTTTACTGTCCAATTTCATCCTCATTTTCTCAGAAATTATAAGTACAAGTCCGGGTCAGACATTGGAACCTTATTTTCAAAAAACCCTCAAGTTGCAAGGCCAAAAAAAAACACTATAGGACTAACTGAGCGGTCACACAAATATTGATTTGGTCGGCGCAGCCATTTTTGTGCCCGTTTACTGATCTGCCACCACAATGAGACAAAACTGACCCGTCACGTGAGGGCAGGCCATGGAAGATCCGGACATTATCTTGGTAGCGCTAAAGCTGTAGTCACTATTGGTAGAACTGACGATGTCGACTCCGGGCGCGAAGATGTCGAGACACGCACCGTGATTTGAGAAGCCTGCCCGGGTGTCTGAATCGTCTACCGCTCCGACGGTGATCACCTCGGGGGAAAACACGGAGTAAATGATGTGCATCCCGACAAAATTTATTATATCCTTTCTCCATGCCAACGAATTATTTACATAAAATATGTATATTTGAGTAAGTTAAGCACATTATTTTCATCATGAACGATACGCGATAAAAACAACTTATTTTCGATAACGTTGCCTGGAAAATTTGCAATTTAAGCTGGAAAAAGCACAGACTGTTGAGCAATAAACATGCACAGCTGATTGGGTTAATGTTGAAATTAAGAAGGCAATACAGACAGCAGTGTCGAGGTTTACTGAAAGAGAATTATACTCCCTTTCAACGCTTGTAATTTCTTTCTAAAGCGCCAGTTGACATCAGTTTAAAATGACCGTCTCGGTCAACCAAAGGATGCATATTTTACTACCATTATCTTCCCTTCATATCCTAAACAAAAGTTCATCCCCTTAATGAAATTAAAAAATGAAAGAAGAAAATACATATTTTAAACGTAGTTCTACCTGTCCCAATTTTTTTTCAGATTTTTGTTATTTTTTTTTTACGCTAAGTGGCGCTCTTCCCCCAATTCTTATCACTTTTTTCATGATATACACATCACGAATCTGTAAAGGGAAAACGGATGGGTACCTGCGAATAGACAGTCGTCTCCACTTATCTTGTAAAGCCCCCTTTTGTTTGGGGATATCCCCGTTAGACCCCACCCCACCTTTAACCCCCACCCACCCTTAAACCCGCCATTGACTCACCTCGTTGACCGAGGCAGGCGAGACACTGCATGCGTCGATGTTAGAATTCCCTGCCGCGACAGACACCACATACCCGGCGGCGACCATCTCCTTCACCGCTGTGTTGATGGTCTCGGATTGGGACCAACCAAGCGACATGGAAACCACACCGCCACTGGTACCCCCGTGCTCACGCACAGCTTGCAGACCTAACATGTTCAAGGTAAATCGATTCATTTGCTTCTTTTTTTTGGCTCATTTTTGTATTTTTTCCCGCTTGAAGCAACAAAAGTGCACAAAATCTTTAAGGTCAGTTACCGGACTATTTTCACCTCGAACAATATTTTTTTTTTCAATTGCTATTTTCCTATTTAGTAATATAAAAGTTATTCACTTTTGAATGGGGCATCGAACGGAAATATTTCACCGACGTTTAGTTATTCAATTTATTCTTCACCAAATTCGAATTATTGGCTGACAGACAATAATTCGGCTCTGGCATTGAAGCATGCAGGTGCATTTGCGCAAAACGAAAACCCATTTTCAGAGGGGTGCACACGCCCGAAATCGGAATAATTTTGTTGGTTTTTTTCGGTTAAAACAAAATATACAAATTAAAATTCGATAGGAGAAAACAATATTTTTTTTAAAGCAAAATATGTAACGTTAATTAAATAATTATATAGCGTGCATAACAATTAACCTGTTGAAATTTACGCACAGTAGATATATAATATTTAACGGAGAAAACGTATTCCACATTTTTTTTTCGACTTCGTAACTGATGGATTTCGTTATTCGTGAAAAAAAAACACTTTTAATGATTTTCTTTCGATCTACACCATTTCCGACGGAATCATTATGGTTTATTCAAGCCCATACCTTCAACGACCGTACTCTTAGGGCAGTAGCTGAACATGTTACACACGTTGAGGCTGTACACGTTGGCTTCGCGGGCGATCCCGTACGTCGCGCGCCCCGGCCGCCGTGCCAGCGACGTGCGTTCTGTGCCCCACCGATGCCGTCTTCATCTCCGTAGAGCACGGAGGCGCGACTGGTGAACACCTTGTGTCGAGTCTGGATGCCGGTATCCACGATGTAAACGTTGACCCCTTTCCCTTGAACTACAGAGAGAGAAGATTGCTATCAAAACGTACACTCTGAAGAACAAGACTATGCAAGCTAGTAAAGCTGGTCCCAAACCAGTCTATTGAAGTCACACGAGACGGTCAGTCAGTGAGATGGGCATTAATTCAGTCTATACGTCACAAGTGACCGACAGTAAGTCTTTAAGACGGGTACAAAGATGGCCCTCGACTGGGCCTGTGGGACCAATGAAAAGATCACCGTTTGCTTGCCCACCGTTTGTAAGTTTATCAACTGCCCGTAAACATCGACTTCCCGTGAGTATTTCAGTACATTCTTCCCAGTGATTTAATGTGCCTCAAAATAACTAACATTTGAAGTAATTTCATACCAATTGTAGAGCAAAATAACTATTTCATTCATTCATAACGAAGTTAAAGAAATAATTACAAATAGACATTTTAATATAAAGGGGAGGGGCTGGCTCTATTCCACCTGTGCACAATCAGTGGCGTAACAAGGGGAGTAGGCCACACCCCTCCACTTGGGGCCTATCCCCCCCCCCCCCGGTCCACCCCACACTCCCATCCCACACTCCCATCCCACCCCCAAGAACTTGGAAAAGCTAAAAAAAAAAAAAAAAAAAAAAGGTGTTTTAATATATTTCTGAAACTATGACCAAACCCCCAAAATGTGTTACGTAGCTCAAGAAATGCCCGATTTAACTAATAGGGCGAGTTGCATTTTTTTGGTCTGAAACTCAACTCTGACGACGTATAGGACTCGCAAAACAGAAGACAGTCACGTCATACGTTCCCCCTGGTCTAGTTTTAGGGATGATAAGTCAAAAAAAAATAAAAAATAATGATATTACAACTTTTTAAAAATAGAATAGCCAAAAAACCCTTAATGCAGTTCATAATAAGACAATGATTTTAATTAAGACAATGATTTGTCTCGATTACTAAGGCAGTACATGCTAATAAGAATGTTTACATTTACCGTTATCATTGTAGTTGTAATAGCCATCAGTTCCAGTACGACTATCGATTCGATCCAGGTTCCAAATTGGGTTGACCTGTGTGCCATACAGCGTGCCGAAGCTGTCCTATTCGATGTACTCAATACCCTCAATTGAACGAATCTGAAACAAATTACATAGGGTTTTTTAGGTAGTTGAATCATTTGCTTTTTGTGATTTTTTTCTCGTTTGGACAAAATAAGGTATATGCCTAATGACTGAGTCCAATTAAGTCAACTTACATCGTCGATGAGCCGAGCTGGGATTTGCAGCGTAAGGGCCGGCTCTTGGTCGCTCGTGGGGGCGGGAGAAGCATCCGCTTGAAACGGCTGGCGATCTCATCAGCAACGCGGTCCACTTGGTCAAAATCCTGCTCGGTGCATGTTTTTTTAGAAGAGAGAATTTCAGTTCATTGGGCCGGGAAATTTAAGGTTGAAAAATATACTTTGGATGCAGAGCGATCGTAGGGAGGATGTAGCCTACCTGACTGAAAGGGGGACGATCAAAACGAGAAAAGTCTAGGAGCAGAATCTCCTTCAAATGTTTTTAAAAAATGGTCAGTTCTCATTTTGCAACTGTTTCTGCTTGACTGTTAAAACGTCCACAAATTTCCATGAGAAGCTCTTATTTTCCCGCCAATTGTTGGGCACCCACAGTTTATGGGTCATTTCAAGACGAATTCAATTTTGCACTATCCAGGTTTTGGGTCGGGGCAGCAAATTGTAAGGGATGGTATACTATAAACTAGTAGGGGCTGTGAGGTGCCGGCGCTTTGTTTTCTTAAAGAAAAAATGGCAAGTTGCCCCCCTCCCGATACGCCACTGGGAAGAAGGGTGTGAATCAAGCCATTTCATATTTTATACTGGGCTACATGCGAATAATATTTACCTATAGCTATACAACTTAACTGTATTTTAATGATAATATAGTTATTATACTCGCCTTGATCTTGACTATCCAGCTGTTCGGTACTGACCGGTCGTTGGACGTGAAAGCGGTGCTAGGCCGGCATTGGCCAGGGCAACACACAGGCAGATAATCAGGAATCTCATGGTCGCTGTGATGGCTCAGCAGTGGCTCCAAGCTCAAAAATGCTTGATTTTAAGAAAACAAAACCCTCAAAAATACAGATCGAATTAAGGAGAACATCAATAATATCGACGCAGAAACAAACAAAAGGCCTGCGTATTTTTATAATACGTTAATTTGAGATGAAAAGATAAAAGGAACTAACATTTATGGTGAATAAGTATATATGCAGTACGGTGCAAAAAAGACTAACGAACTTGATTCGGTTTGAAAACTGATAATTCTTGTCTGTTACACTTTTCTTTAAAGTGTTTTGTTTTTCAACGTTTATCTGGTGTATTTGCGTTTGATAAACTACTATAAAAAAATAACCTAAATTCACCTACAGTGCAATGCCAAATAACATTCAACTTTCAACACTCCGGCGCACCTCCAGCCTCCGGAGGTCCAAGAGGCATGAAATAGGAACCAGTACCAGCGATATCACAAGTCTGGTCGCGTCATCAGAGTATCAGGGGAACGACGAGAAGCACCAACCGTGCGATGCCGCGATTTACCCCACCAAAGACGCCGAGGCTAGCGCGCCAGCCGCACCCGGCCCCCTTCCGGATCCGCCGCCCGCAGATGCCGTGTACATGCGGCGTCACGCCAACTTACTCCACTGAGTACTGAAGGACTTGGGTGTCACCTCTCGACCCACCCCTGGCGGAGCCCGTTATGACAAATAGATGCAGAAGGTGTTCGAGCATCAACATAATGTCATATTGCAGGTCTGATAACGCATAGGAATAGTCTACATTCTTGTCAATGTTTATAAGGTGAAGATTTTATACTTTAATAGTGTGCTTTGGTATGCTTATATCCCCACATTTTTGTCAATATTTATAAGGTAAAGATGCTATGCTTAGCTATCTGTTTTTGTATTCTTATATCCTCACAGCTGCAGCAGTTGGAAGGGCAGATAGCCTTACCATCCACATCGATGCCGAGTGAGCCTGTATCTACAACAATGGCGTATCAAGAAGGGGAGAGGAGAGCTGACGTGTTTTTGAATTAATTAACGGACATAAAAATTGTATGCCTTTTACGGTTGAATACGTTTAAGCCCGGTTGTGATTCTTTGACAACGCATGCGCGGGTTTAATTAAGTCTATTTGCATAGATCAACTAAAATTAGTACAAATTTTAGCGCTTCAAAAAATATTTCACTCCTGCGAATTTAAATACCAACTGTATGATTTAGTTTAGTAATTTTACAATTTTATTATATACTATATATATTCATGTTAGACCTAAAAATGGGCATATCGCTTTGAATTCATAATTTTGTGATAAAAGCAAATTGTTTTCAACAATGGCTTACCTGTTTCAGGGTGTAAAACAAAAGTTTTTGAAACTAATTGAAACTCATTTGTTTTTTTGGTAATTGAAATTATCCAGAATTGTATTATATGCTATGATTACAACTTAAAACATTAGCCCAGTCAAAAGAGTGCAACTCATCCATAAAATTTACAAGGCTCTCATTTCAAGAATCACAAAGTAAAATAAGAAATATTATTGTGACTATGTGAAGCACTTGAATTAAGAGACGGAATTAAAAGAATGATTGGCAAGTGGTTTGAAATATCGGAGAGTAAAATACCGAATTTGGGAGAGGATCAAATATTTGATAAAAAAAATATCAATCAGTGTAGCAGAAGTCTCTGCTGAAGTTGAGGGAGAAAAGAGTGATCAGGCGCGGATCCAGAGGGGGGGGGGGGTTCGGTGGTCAAAAACCCCCAGCTCTGCCCCCCAAAAAATTATCATACAAATTCCTATAAAATAAGTCCACCCCCCCCCCCTGCTGTGACACCCCCAAAAAAATTATACTGGTATAATGTCCGCCTGTTCAAAATACGGTACACCATTCTGTAATGAGTGTAAATAATCGTCGAATTTGAACAGCGCCCCCTATTGAAATTGAGGGAGAAAAGAGTGATCAGGCGCGGATCCAGAGGGAGGGTTCGGGGGTCAAAACCCCCAGCTCTGTCCCCAAAAAAATTCTCATACAAATTCCTAAAAAATAAGTCCACCCCCCCCCCCGGAATATTCCTGGATCCGCCTCTGGTGAGATATAAATAGATCGATAACGGATTGGGAGCCAGAATTGGTATAATTAATTAAATTGATAATAAATTGAAGTAATGCAAGGCTTATTATCACAGACTACACGAGAACCTATCATCTGAAAAGTGGTCATGAACTCATCGTGAACAGCGGACGGAGCTTTTACATACGTACTGGTCCGATTACGAGTACTTGTTTTCTTGCACACTCGTTTTCTTGCAAACAATCTTTTCTTCCAAAACTAATCCCCCCCCCCCAAAGAAAATGCACATGCATGATCAGGTGCCCATTCCTTACAAGCTTTGCTTCTTTATGGGCCCCTCCACAGTATCTTTCACACTTACTGTTTGCTTATCTTCGACTTTATTCAAAAAAAAAAATTCTGTTATTCTCTATAAGATTCTCATTGTCATTTTCATTGATATTTTGGTACTGTGGAAATAAACTGAAGTGAACTGAACAAATCTATACTTGAGGTATATTTGATAAGAATACACATTTAACCAAGTTGTAACTAGAACATCTCGGAGAAATAAACGCGTGGTTTGAGTGTCCCTTCGGGAATGTTATTCTTCGCATAGATCTTGATGTTCTATCATTTCAAACCGATCTAGCTAAAGGCAAGCCAACCCATTCTGAAGTACTGTGTTTCTATCTCATTCGCGAATTGCTTATTTTGGATCACAAATTATTCTAGTGAATCATTGCCCACTTGAATCGTCGGTGTGTGGTTCACCAGATCCATATGTCAACTCTTGTATATCAGCCTTGAAATCGAGGCTTCGATTCAGCCCGAGGGTGACCTTCATTCCTGTTTGCATGAGCAAGATGCTTTACCTTGATTAATTTTCAATAAACACATTGCGGCTTCTGCCGCTACATCTGATGAAACGGGTTATTTTCTTTGTGGTGCGCATGAATTGATACTATGCAAATTCGTTGTCACTGAATCAAAATAAGAAAAACTGATCTCAGTTAGGTCGCACAAGGGTCTTTAATTATCCGGCGACTACAATCAGAAGCTATCGCATGAGATGGTACAACGACGACCATCTTGCTCACATTTACGCGCACTGAGGTATCTCGCGCGAGAGGTTTATCATGACTATTCATGAGATGCAAAATAATTGCCCTCTGTAATTCCTCCTTAACGCATAATGTATAATGGTGTTATTGTGGTCCTTGCATTAATCGATATCGGACTGCAGACACTGTTTGTACAAATCAATACGAGGGCCTGGCTCACGCGATCTTAACATAATCTTTTTCAGAGGCAAATTAGTAATTTTACCTCACCTTTTCTTCAAATCATGCAGACATTTTAAGAACGAATAGGCATAGAGAGAGACAGAAAGCGATTTTATCAACTAAAATGAAGTCAAAAGATCACTTTAGCCTCATCCGGTCACGGTTGCGACAACCTTTCATATTTGGACAGAAAATGGCTTCAGTTGTATATATCAAATAAACACAGAGTCAGTGCATGCAGCACCGCAAGTGGGACCATTTTGTCACCATGTTACAGGGCCCCGTTCCCCGTTTCGTTGATCAACATCTATCTAGAGGTTGTGGTTCAGCGGAAAGGTTTTTTAATATCCTAGTCGAATTACATTCGTAGATAATCATGTCTCATCTGTGAACTATTAAGGGCCCATCACTATCACCTTTACGTCACTCACGACCGTGTTCGATTTAGAGTCGTGTGCAGAATTGACAAGTTATTTTTTCAGGAAAAAACAAATGCACAAAACTGCGGTCCCCCGTACTAGAAGAGTGCTGCTCACAAAGATATTTACAATAGAGGGCGCTATTTAAGGGGCTATAGTGATGGATCGTCCTCACAGCTAAGCCCTACTCTAATTTGCAGGTGGTCGTGGGTTCGAGTTCCACTTGACAAGCTTGTGGTTTTTTTCCTCACATGTACTCTTGGACAATGAAGACAAGAGATATATCGATTTCAAATAGGTCTACAGATATCTGTTTAGAAATAAAGATTATTTCGGGATGAACGTTAACTTGGCATGTCTGCAAACAGAGAAATCTCTGTATAAGGCAAAAAAAAAAGGCTCCGGTTTCTGGTCTGCGCGCGCGTCGCCGTAGCCATGCGCGTCGGCAAAATTAAAAAGATTTTTTTCAATGTGAGATGATGTCTCAAAACCGCCAAACTAACTGGTTTGACTGGAATCCTGCTGCTGCATAATTTTAACGTGTTTTTAGATGGGGTTACGGTCGAGTATAAGCTTTATGTGGGCTCTCTGGGCTCCGATACATTTTCCACTAAATTTGGTCGGGCACCATTTGCAGTCATCAGCCGATATTTGACGGAAAAAAGTAAAAACAAAAAAGCCACTTCGACGCACCACTTTTGGGGCAAGCTCCATACCAGAGACCGAAGACTTTTTGGGGCCTGAAAAGCTGAATTTGCTCGCCATGCTTTTGTCCTATGATGTCTAGCTCCCCTTGTGAAATGTTAGGATGCTGACTTAAGAGATCGCCGATATGGTAGATAAGTGGGATAGCTAAGTCGGTAGAGCGTCGGTATGGCGTTCTGGAAATCACAGGTTCAAATTCTGCCCATAAACCTAGGCAAAGTTCGGGCAAGGACCATTAGTCGACTAGTGGTTCATTTGTGACGTACCTTACGCTTGCGCACCAATTGCAACGTGCGAACGTCTCTAGTCAAGCGCTGGTCAAAATATCATCGCAAAACTTTTGGATCCTGACTCCCTGTTGAGCGTTATAGCGCGCGGCTATTTGTTACCAGCGATGCAACCAACCCCAGAAAGTTGGTTCCAAATAGTCGACTAGCGTAGTCAACCACCGTCGACTAGATAGAGTTCGGGCTGACTAGTTATTGCGCGAACTTGCCCCTAGGTGTGTGGCAGACACCATAGGAGGGCGCTGTTTGGTTTGGGTCAAGTCTTTTACCCAAACCAAACAGCGCCTTCCTATTGTGGCGGCCATAACTCAAATTTGCTAATCGCAATTTCTCTCTTCATCCTAATATAAATAAATTTTACCACGTCAGTTTATGTCTGGGGTTTGTTTGAAGTTTAAGATTAAACAAAAAATGAGATGGACATTGGAAAAAACATTAGGAGCCAAAACATGGATTTTTTTACTGCAAGGAAAGTTTTCATACGATCCCTGCGAGATAGAAAAAAAGTACCCTGAGGAGGCACACACACACACACACCATGCGCAGCCGTTTTCCCAATTTCAAGAAAGTCATTTTCTGAAGAAAAAAATAGAAATGAAGAAGAAGAAGAAGCGGTGAGACCTGTGCCTGGAGACAGAAATCTGGGATTTGCTTTCCTTAAATTTGATTAGGAAGGTCTTAGTTATTGCTAAAAGCGAAACCGGAGCTACCACTCTACACTAGCTGCAGAGACTGAGCACCATTAAAAGTCGACTTCAAAAGAGTCCGATAGGCCCTTGATGAGCCGAGTGCTGCAGCACTTTAGTCACTGGAAAAGGTGCTTGAATCCCAGAGGACTCCAAGAAACGTCTTAAAGCTATACCATTCTGAAGTGTCTTGCTTTTCACTTTCATTTAAAAACAAATAACAACTCAACTCTGCCGAAGTTAAGCATGTTTTTAATTTGAAAACAAAACTTGACATTTTGTTTTGCTTAATCTGATTGTGATTTTGACAGATACACACCAAACTAGTTTGTACGAACCTTTTTCTAATACACAATCAAAGGCAAGCAGCAACGCAAATGAAGTAAGAAAAATGTTAGCACACTGCAGGCTTTACTTTCATTGGATTCGAGCCCCAATTTCCTGAAGTAAAAGAAACCATTCGCTGAAATAAAGCACAATTTTTTAGTATTCCCCACGGACGCTGAAAGGTTTGCTTTTATACACTCAAAAGGTCCAGGGTCCCATTCGACCCGGATCCGGGTCAGATTTTAACTGACAAGTTTCCAGGTCTAAATGACACACCTCACATTTCAGAGCCATTTCACCAGGTAATGTCATTTTGACACACCCAAAAATTAATTATGACCTAGAAAAATGACGCAGAACTTTTTCAGACTACAATACTTGAAATAGCTTGCTAGACTGATCGGGAGGGAGCTATAATACGGCAACGAGCAAGCCGACATGCTGACATGCAGATTTCTTGGCATAGGAGTCTTCCGTAAAAAAAAATATTGTAGATTACTTCCTTATCCTAGCTCGTTGTGGTTGTCGCTTCTGTTGTAAAACTGGGAGCTTGTTTCTTCGAAAAAATCAAGTTTGAATTCGGTATTTACGAGAAACTGATTCAGATCGGATTGCCTTTCCAAGATGTCTTATCCAATTCTTGCTGTACGGCGCAGTAACGCAGTTTATTGTTTCCAATAAATTCCTCGTTGAACCCCTTTCCGTGTAAACCTGCGGTGCACATGGACAAATGTATAAGGTTTCAGCCGAGGATTGACTTTCAAAGTAACAGCGCCCTCAGTCGATTTTGCTGCCCTCAGTTGAATTAATGTGAAGCGTTTTCACAAAGACTGCAGGGGAAGACAAATATTCGATCTAGGACAAAGTCCTACGCTTCGGGCATGGGGACAAATATCTTTCCTCATAAAGCCAGAGCTGTGAGTTTCAGCTCTTCTATTTTTCCAGGTATCATGGTGCCTCGCGGGGTTAACAAGAAAAGTCCGGTTCCGTGACAATCTCAACGTCTCTTAATAGATATCAGGTCAGGTAAACCGTCACATTAAAACAAAACACGATGCAGCAAAGTCCAGCACTCATTTGAGTGAATACTTAAGTGCAGGCACAACGTCTAAATTGTCACTTAATGCAGCACACCTGCCATGGACATTCTTAAATACCGTTGTTGAATTAAATTATAAACTCATTTTATTTAGGACTGATGACAAACACGATACGAATTTTTTGTTGGTAAAGGAAAATAATTTTATACCTGGAAATACCCGAGCTAACACTAATATGTCCGACTTTCAACGAGCAAGTATTCGGAAAACGTAAGACATTAATTGGAAACAGTAAGGATCCTGTCCGATTTGGTCACGTGCCGCGGCCCCACCTGACCTATGATTTGTCCGAATACTCGGAATTCTTTGGTCTTGGAACCAGACTGGCTTAAAAAAGCAATGAACGCGGAATGACCTGATCAGAAAATCAGCCGAGCAGGAAAATGCAAACATGTGCGTTGGGGGAGAGTTCATTCACCCATTTGGTGTGAACACTCGGATATAATACACAGCTTCCCGGGCCCATCTTTTTTTCTTCTGCAACCATGTACGGCCACTCGTCATTATACGCATGCGTGAAGCATATCTCGCGATAACTGAAATAATATATCATGTGATTTGCAATGTGGTGTTCATGTCGAGCGGAACCCAAAGTGACACAGTGGCTTATTTAATAAAAAAAAAACCCAAATAATTATAGTATGCCAGCAATGTATCAAGTTGTCCTCTGTTTTTCCCCAAAAAATGTAAATTATCTTCCTTTTTTATCTTATCTGTATCAATCAAGTCCTACTTTATATATTTCCTTTTTCCGATTCTCTGCAAGATTTTTAAGGTAACTAAAATCCAAGAACCATCCATTAATAATAACTGACGCTTGCGAATTGAGGTATGTAAACTATACTTAGTTGCAGAAAAAAATAAGTGCTTCTGGGGCGTTTAACTCATCGCTATCGCAGCCAGGGCTCGTCCGTGATTAACTCCGTGTGTGCACTTTCTCCTCGTCTCGTCCTAAGTGCTAATGGTGTCCATCCACATATACAGCCAACCCAGGGGAAATATTTGCCACTAATTATCCTCACTATATGCATGATGCTGCGAATTCAACATGCGGTTTTTTATCCAAATAATTTAAGTAGATTTTTTTCACTCAGTAACCGGCCCGAGGTCGTGTCATAATTTTCCCCGCTAATCCTTCACGGTAAAAGTAAACTAATTTGCCAGATCGGCGCGGATTTTTTAGAATAAGCCCACTTGTACTTCGCAATGTAACACTATTTGCTTTTAGACTGTGAAAGAAAATAGGTCACAAAATTAGCTGTAAAAATATATAATATTAAAAGTTTAAAATGCGTTCACTGGCAAACTTATTTTGTTAGTAATGAAACGAGTCCCTCTGAAAATTAGACGAATTCCGATTTCAGGTGGCGCACTATCATAATATCATCAACATGTGCCACAGAATGCCTATCGTTTGAATAATCTTCGCACTCTGTGCTGGCCCGAACCATTAAAACTAAACTCAACGATACAAATATCAAAATTCAATGATCTATTTTTTAGATGTACAAAAAAGACCCAAAAATTGAAACCTTCATTCGTATTATGCATTACAACAACATCAATATTCAGTTTTGTATTTGTAGCACTTGTCACATTATTTAATATCATCCGTAATTTTGGATTTCTTTTGTCTTGGCTTTAAGCCATATACTGTGGGATTACCTATTCGTTGTCGGCATTGTTTGGAGTATTGTCGCATTCATGACAGCGTGTCTTTAATGTGGTAGATGGAATTAATTTTCGGCCCACATATTTTTCTAAAGCTACAGCTTTTTTTCCAACGAAATAAATACAACACTAGAGAGAGAGAGCGCGAAACAAATGTGTCAATTTTAGTTTTACACTAACAGCTGAAATCTTGCGTTAAAGGACTGCTTTAAAGGACATTGACATGGCATGGGAGCTAAAATTGAGGCAAAGATGCTCATTAAGCAGCAACAAAACCAGGTTTTCATAACAGCAAACTGACAAGAAAGATGCATTATAAAGTTTCAGGAACATGCGTTCAACGAAGTCTCGTTGATAAGTTAAATTAGTTTAACTTCAGTTTTGGCCTTCAAATATTTCCAGCTTTGAACAGAGGTTGTTTAACTAGATGACGTTGGTATATGATATTAATTTGGAGCCCTCATGATGAAGCAATTGTGGAGCAGCATGTGATACAAGTCTCCGTCTTGAGGAATTAGACATGATCGCTTATAACATCGCTCAGAGATGATTGGTTGCTGTGTTTGATCCTGGGTACTCAGGCATAGAAACGACTGTAATTAGTGTCCATCGCGATGTGTTTATATCAAGGGAGCTTAGTATTATAGGATTTCTACCCTAATCCGCCCAATGGTCAGGCGGTTAGGTAAACATAGATACCGCTGCTTCAAATTTACAGAGTTAAGTAGTTTTTGTTTCCACAAATATGAAGTGCATTCCTAACGATGTAATGGCATGAAAATTAATGACAAAACAAATGTCACTTAATTTTCAATGTCTTTTCAAGACCATTTTGAAAATTTGAAATCCACTTGAGAGTAGCGTATACGCGCTATGAATCCCCGCAATTCAAAATGGTTGAACATGTTACTCTTAACCCACAGAATCCAAATAAGAGAGTGTAAATTCCTAAAGATTTCATAGATTAAAAACAAATCGAGAGCTCTTGAGGGTATGTTATAGATATGATTTAAAGCGTAACATTTTCGTAACGTCCATAATTAAAATAAGGTATATGTTCTACTTGCCGAACTTCTACTTGCCGACGCCACTTGATAACATTCACCCCCTGTTACCTATACGTTTGAAATTAAATTGAATATCATATTTTGAGAATGTTTCTTGCACATGCACATGTACCCAGTTTTTGCATAGAACGGATCAATTCGTTTGATATAAATCACTTCTTGTGCGTATGAATTAAACTATATCATACATCGACAAATTATATCTTTTTTTAAATATAGTACACACAACACAATATTGTCAAATACAAAATTAAATTTTGGTACGAAAAATGCTCACACAGCAAAGCGGGCGGTTATGCTTCACCGTCTACAGGGTACTCAGGTTTATTTAACAAACTCTTGAGAATTTCAAGTCCGTTTGATATTAATTTCAGGTTTTAAGGGATCGTGTCATTTGGTTCGTTCCGCGAATTGCAAACAACAGCCTATGCCTGTTATTTTCTCTGGGGCCACGGACGAACACTCTCTCACTGAAAAGCCCCCGCATGTTGTGGGGGATCTTAGTCCCCCTTCAGGTGCGAATAATTCTGATGGGTGCGTAGGCGGAAAAAGTCACAATGTCTATATTGCAAGATTTTCGTCAGATCTTGACCCAGTGTAAAGTATGAAATTTGGATTCTATGAAATACGGGCGCGTTGGTTGTATTGCGCATGCCTAAGTGGGGATTAAGCCAGTTCTGTATTCCACCTACTGCGCATGCGTACGTCATTGGACGATTGAACGATTAGACGATTGAAAAATTGGACGATTTTCCTTTCGGGGAAAAAATTCATCGCATGCATGCACATTACTTTCTTTGTAACGAAATGTTAGCGGGTACCAGCAAAATCAGTTGTCTTGTTCTGAGGTAAGCACACAATTTCAAAAAAGTTTAGACAGCGAAGTGTTTATATGTGTTTTGTTGCCCCCCCCCCCCTTTGTGCAAACGAAAGTTTCCGTCGTCATTTTTGGTTGAGTGAAAGTTTAAAGAAAGCAGATTCGAACACCACGTCCCCCGTAGACATGGGTGCGTTTATCCGCCCCGTTATCCCGGAGGTACAAATCGTTGAATCATGTTATGCACATGCGCGGTTTGGAATACCGATTTAGCTTAATAGGACAGCGACAGGGACAGAGTCCATATGAGTCAAAATTTTATATAACACACGCCACGAGCACTGTTCTCAAATGTTGTCATTTCTTCAACAAAACATCTTTACGAGATTGCAATATCAGCGTAAAGTTTAAATACATGATCTGTTGTTCATACACTTTGTGACAAAATATACAGTCAATAAAAATCGATATCTTGTGGCAACGGTGTTTGCTTTGATATTCAAGTAGGCCTATGCTTTTGAAAACGAAATTTGTCATTGTATTCTGTGTAAATGATAAACATTGTAAATAAAAACAGGGGAGAAAAAAATACCCCGAAGGATAACCTTGAATCGTGGAATTATAATTGAAGTTGAATTGTGTCACACAACCGGCGCCTTTTGAACAAGATTGTCCTGTGTGTCCGTTTTGTTTTAAATTTAGAAATCAAACGAGACTTGATGGGCCCTATAATCAGGTGAATTCAATTTCACCTGTCTTTGGTGGGTCTTTAATTCCCATTTACGTGAGCTGTTTCCAGGATATGTATTATCGTATCGACCACCTGCACTAGCCCTGAAGGCTTGAGCGAGCGAGAAAGAGAGAGGGGGGGGCGAAACAACGGGTATGAAATACGCTTCTTGCCCGTACGACTTCCTGCTTAAAACAACAACCCCGAGGAACGACGTTCCGTATTTATAGACCGAATCACAACAGCCACGAGCGGTTGGTCACTTAACTTATCATTTTACATACGTCATCTGTTGACAGGAAATCCTGCTTTATGCTTAACGACATTCCCGGTGGTTTCATACTGTTATGCTGTACGCTGTGTCTCCAGTATCGAGCTATTGGCCTAGGCCTAATGAATCCGTTTTATCATGCAGTGCACAAATATTTTAATAAGTCATTGTTTTGATATGCGATATATCTTCCGTGTCATAATAGATTTTTGCTGCCAGGTGTTAAGTAATCAAAAAACTACCTTGGTAATAATAAGTGAGTTGTTGGTTGATTCAACGCTATACCAGCACAAAGAGCATGCCTCCGAGGCAATGACCTCAAAAGTGCTTTTGCTAGGCCTGAGTGAGATGCCTATGTCGAGTAATGTATCGTTTTAGAGAGTGGATTACCTTTAATCTCACAACTCCGTCATAAGTCATCCATCTTAAGTTCCTACAGAAGAAACTAGGGCAGTTGTACATGGTGGGTTTCAGTAATGGTGCCATTGTATAAACTGAATTGCCCAAAACGGTTTAACGAACAAGATGCCTGGCACAATGCGTCCACCATTGCTGGGACCCGTGTATTTTTTGCCTGGATTCGTGTTTACTTATGTCAGGCGTTTCAGGTAGGTAGACTACGGCAGGGTATGGCACAACACTTCAAGGAAACAAAACACTCAAAAGCAGCAAATTGTAACCCCCCAAAACAAACAGATTACAAAGTGGACGCCTAAACTAAAGAACACATACTGGATTTATATCTAGGGACATTTCGGGGCGCCTCCAAAATTATTAATACAATCAACTTGGTAATAATAATTTCCAAAAATAAGTGTGGAGAAATTCAGGCCTAACAGAAATTAACTAAATATATCGACTGTCACTCGTGGGTAACAAAACCAGTGGGTAACAAAACCAGTGAGGGCGCAATGGTGGAGGGGAACACACAAATTAGAAATATGGGAACGAAACCGAAAAGAAAATATCCCAACGTAGAGCGAAACCCCCCCCCCCCCGCCAAAAAAAAAAAAAACATGCCGCAAACTTAATTAAAACAACTGGATTATTCCCCAACTGTATAGCATGCATGTCGGCATGGTGGACTCGACTTTTGTTACACAATCTTAATTTGCATGCTCTCAAAATTACCGCTTGACAAGTTGTGGTCCATTAGCCTATTTGAGATATGGCTGACACCTTAAGAGGGCGCTGTTTGATTTGGGTGAAGTAATTTGTATTTATTCAAACCAAACAGCGCCCTCCTATTGTGTCCCCATATAGGCTAATGTACTTCAAGGTTTGTAATTAATGAAAGGTTATAGCTCTGCTTTTGGCTGGCTAGTTATATCTGAGAAATTGTGAAATTGCATTCTGAAGTCTATGGATCGTTCAATGCAGTAGAGAGATTTAGTTTGAAATTAGAGATGAACCTCAGGAAGACGCTTATAGGATAATCATATTTGAAAGGAAATACAACCCCAAGTCATCGAATTTGCAGGACAAAAAGTGATATTATGGTCCGTCAAGTTAATTTGCGGTATCGGTGTCTTGAAAACCTTGGAGAGCTTCGAGGATTTTCCCCAGCTTGTTTGAAGTGGTGGTTAATATCACTGATGTCTGTTACAATGATTTTGTTTAGTCTGCAACCTCGATTAGAACAGGAAATGGTATCATGGCGCGATTGATGTGCTTGACGACGGACGGGTAGATGGGGTATTATGTTCAGGATAACAGCGCCCTCTGATGAGACTTGTCCCGGTATATAGACCAATCCGAGTTGCCAATTATGTGATTACTAGCTTTCCACCATCATTAATAAAGCGCTACAGCTCGCTTTGGTAAGTCACACAATCTCCATTTGTGACCGTGTTCAGATCTATACAAAATGCACGCGTGATGGACGTTTAGGCATGGACGCGTTCCCGGTGACTACATGAATTATCAAGACATTTTCAGATTAGTGTACCACTTCAACAAATTTACTAAAGTAAACAAACTAATGAATATGGTCTGGTTACAGGCAAGTCCTATACATGTTGTCAATTTTGCTTCAGGGCCTTTGTATGTATTTAAAAAAAAAAGTAATTCGCCGTTATTTGTGCAACGGTCAGTCCTTGGATTTTGTTCCGAGAGCATTTCACATAATTATAAGCTATGGCTATATAGTCTTTATTTCGTCAAAGGTATCCGACTTTTCAACATCGATCAGTTTTATATCTTGCAATAAACCTTTATCTAACGTCTTCTTTGTTGGTACCTTTACCTCGCATTTGCCGAGCAATATCTTGGTGATTATTCTTAGAAGCTTTATACGGATTCTCGTAGTTTGACCAAAGGATCATTAACCCTCTGGTAATGAGCTTTGGATCAAACCAAAGCACGTCTCCTTGGATAACGGTGAGATTCATTATAATTGCACTGATGAGGCTCCTCAGAGAGACTGATTTTTTTTCTGTGAGAGGGCTCAAAAGTGTCTTCCGAGAGAAAGAAAGTAGAAAGAAAGGTCACGAAAGAAAAATAGATTATGGCTGTCTGTCCTTGTAAAACGTCTGCTCTCATTACTGATATCGTCTCAAGGCTCCCATTAAAAAGTAAACGTTATGTCTTTCTTAATGCGTGCCCGCCTGCAGTCTTTAATGGTAATGCTTTACAAAGAATATCTATTTATCGCAGGAAAAAGGGATATAAAACCTGAATACAGAAGACCCGCGAAGAGAAATCCCTGGTCGCGGGTTCCAATCCCACTCGACTATATAGACTATTCCGAACACGCTATCCCTGTACACTCCCGGAGGCCCCCTTCAACGGCGAAGGCATTGTGCAAGCTATTGTACAGATAATCAGTCATTTGGTAGTTGCCTTGTATAATGGTAGGTTCATTGCTTTTGCCATTGAGAAGGCCTCCGTGAATGTAGTGATCGTGTACTCGGAATGGTCTACGTCTTTGTCCCACGAAGAACCTAACAGTCGAACACCAGTGAATAAAGGTATATTGCATGTGTGTTTTGGAATATTTCAAAATTACCTCTTGAAGTCAGATAACCAATCTACCGTACACACTGTATTTCTTTATTTCATTTCAAACTGATGCATTGGAACAAACGCTATGCTTCATCGAACTCGAGCTATCAGGATCTGCACAAATTCTCACCCACGTGAACACACTGCACCTCTTTTCACATCACCAAACACGCTTAAACTAACTGGCATTAATCAACTCCACACGGGTATTTGTATGTTTAAATTTGTTAATAATCTTCTTCCTCATTCCTTCTCTTCTTTCTTTACCTCAGTCCGAGATACTCACAGATATTCTAGTAGGTCTCAACAATTTGTATAGTTGCGTGTTTGTGTGTTCTTGTTTTGTTTGTTCTCTGCAGTCTCGTTATTTCTAAGTTCATATTTTTGTCATTGTGTACGGTTTTCGTGAATCTTTATAGGTTTTGCTCGGGTTGTAAACTATTTGCACAAGGCATTTCCGTACAAAATTTCGCTTCAAGAATATGCCTCCGTGCTTTCTTCTTTATTTTTCAGATTTTATTTTAATATAATTTATTTGAATTTTCATTCAATTATTTCAGTTCATTTATTTCTTTTGAATTGTTTTTTTTTCATTGCTATTTAGTTTATTTGGTGTACTACAATGTGTCAGAAAGCACGGAAACAAAATCAAATTCAGATCAAAATCAAATCAAAAATCAACTCAAGGGTTGAAAATCGTCTTGGGCCACTTTCCTTAAGTTAGAGAAACACACAAAGGATGGGTCAAAAGTGTTAGTGCAGCTTTATATCAGTTTATGATTTGGACAAAGGTTTTTTGGAAGACCGTGAGTTATAAATTGAAAAAATGGCCCATTTGATTTTGCAAGTCCCTTATTGTGATCGCTGTATCTTTTGAACAAAACATCCTAATGACACCAAATAAAAAGCATTTGGAAGAATAATTATTCTTCTCAGAAATACAAACACGATTTTGAATACTAGCCTTAAAACATGCCTGATTCGACAGTAAGGTTTTCTCAGCAATACATTAGAAACGATTTGGAATACTAGCCTTAAAACATGCCTGATTCGACAGTTAGGTTTTCTCAGCAATACATAAGAAACGATTTGGAATACTAGCCTTAAAACATGCCTGATTCGACAGTTAGGTTTTCTCAGCAATACATAAGAAACGATTTGGAATACTAGCCTTAAAACATGCCTGATTCGACAGTTATGTTTTTGTGGGACAACCTGTTTAATCCTTGTGAATAGACGAAGTTGTTTATCGAAACCTTCTCGGCACCCACGCTCTTCTACCCCTGTTGATTACCTTGTTCGGATACCCCACTGGGGCGCAGTCCTACACTGCGCCGGAAGCGCAATCTAATAAAAGAGGTGCTTGAATAGTTTCCGAAATTAGTGAGGCCAGAGAATGATAGCAATTGCAGAGTTTAGGGTGTCTTGATCAAAATGCTTGTTTTTCCGCGAAATATTTTTTTTCAGGCATCGGATGTTAATGTTAACATAGAATGGATCTGATGTCCTTCGGCACGTTTGGCACGTATTGTGTTTCTCCACAATGAATGTTTGGACGTGTGCCTGCTATGAGATATACGGAAACCCTACCCACTGCGTTGAGATTAACGTGCCTTCGACATGAGCGACCGACTGACTCCCCGACTCCCGAGTCCCCGACTGACTGACTGACTGACTTTCACTTGTTAATTAGACTGGTTACCTGTCTCACTGACTGACTTTCTCTTGGGAATTAGACTGGTTACCTCATGATCTCAATGACTATATCCTGTGAATTAGGGTTGCTGTAGTCTCTCACTGACTGACTGACACGATACATGATACAAAACAAATAAGTTAAGTCTCCTTGTGTACGGCGAAAAAAAAGATGTTTGCATTTTCATCAAGTCCCCACTACAGCTTATTCTACGAACTTTTTTAGCCATTCTGAATCAATGGAATAACATTTTCTTGAGTCTTGAAACCAGCCTTACAAGGCTCACCTTGTCTTGCTTACGTCACAGTTCATAAGGGCGTAGTGCGGAAGTTGAATTTGGCCTCCGCGTTCCACGATTCCAAAATATATTGTCATAGGACGACTGAAAACTATATGAGGGAAACCATGTCGAAGATGGCTCTCTGACATACCAGGACTTCCTTTCGCGTCACGGATACCCTGTTTTTCAATTAAAGTGGAAAGATATCTTCGTATATATATGAAATTAAAGCATATCGGTTTTCTGTCATTCCATGATAATTTTTTTTATCTGAGAAACATGGATGGTCGCTTTACACTTCCGTAGCCAGATCCACATTACACGCGCGCGTGAGTAACTAAATCCTCCATCCGTGCAAAGTGTCCAGTGTCAATCTCAGTCGCCAAATAAGACGGGGGGGGGAGAGTGTTGTCTCCATTCTCGGAAATCGATTCTCAAATATCCGATACTACAGGCGAATAATATAGAATGTAAACACACATTGGGGAGGACTTTCTCCGAACAGTTAAACTGACAATGAAGCATTATTTTTATCATTGGTTTTGCTCAAAATCTTCAGCAGGGTGCATAAAAACTAACCTGCGGCAGTTTTAAATCAGATTTTACGATTCAATTTTGAGGAAAAGGAGAAAACATCTACACAATTTTTGGGATCTCGTAACCTGATTCGGTTGGTAACGCACGTAAAACAGGTGTGTCCGCTTGCATTCTTTTTAAGACACCTTAAGTGTGTTTCTTCCGAACGATATCATGTCAGGCAGAATAATTTCACAGGGTATTTGGTACTGCAGCAATTAGTCTTTCTTCACTTGTAGGAAGGGCCGTTTTCGAGTAATTATCAATATTTCTGTACTTGCTTTAAAACTGAAATGCGTGCTCACAAACATATAGAAGACCGTAGATATGCATACACCGCATTGGAAGGGCTCTGTGTAAACTTTATGGGTGATTGTCGTCGGCAGCCATATTGGAAATTTAGTCATATTAATATGATGTTGTTTAACAGTGTAACTTTATTTTTACGTGTGCAGACAAGACCAACTCATACCTGGGGTAAAAGAACAATCCATAGCGCGTTTTGTGATTGGTAACTACAAACGGCCACACGGCAATCTCCATGTATTTAGTCTTAGTACAAGACTGCACGGATTGAATTACATTGTATTAAGTACATATACTAAGTCTTTCCAATGAAAGCACATGTTAATGCGACATAACTTTGGGAAATACACGATACACAGAAAGAACACCATTTCATGTTGAAATGCGCGAGGGTGTAGGCGAAACAATTCCATGGACTGAGTTAATATCACACTGCGACCTGTTGTCATGGAATTCTGCATATCGACTTGCACAGAATATAATTCTAAACACATTTACATCATTATGCAGAGTCAGTAAAAGATGAACCATATGGTATTGCTGCGTGGGCACAGAGAACTTAAACAATATTCATAATAATTATTTTCATGTCATAAATTTTCAATAGGGCTCGCGCAAACATTTCCCAAATATTTACTTTAGCAATTAACCTTTGAAACAGAGGTTTGTCAATATTGTCATCGTTATTCAGAATTTCATGACATTTTATTAAAGAAACAGATATCGATATAGGCCTAGAGGACCGTAGTCATGACGTTTTGCAGTTTATTGCAGGCAATTGGCCGTCTTTGCTTTCATATTGCTACAGCTTATTCTGTTTTTTTATGCTGATTTTAATTGTCATATTCGTGAGCAAAACAATGAATGTCATTTTAGGTAAATGCTCCATTTTTACATCGCTGTGACGACAGTGCATGTTCAGTTTTGGGTGCGTCTTCAAGGGCGGATCCGAAGGAGGGAGGCAACGCGGGCAATGCCCCCCCCCCCCCTCAAAAAAAACCCGAAACCATTTTTTTTTTTGGCGTACACCACCATCTTTTGCCTAAAGAAATTTGGTTAAAGTAGTCTTCCTCAAATCGCACCACAGAGCATCTAGAATCCAAAAATATGTCGGGGCCCTGACGCGGGCCCCGAACCCCACGCCGTAATTTTTGAGACCCACTTTTTGGGGGACCAACATTTTTTGGACCACCCCCCCCCCAAAAAAAAATGTGTTCTGGATCCGCCCTTGTATGTCTTTGTTTTGGTTTGGTGTTTGTTTGATGGGGTTGTCTGTTTGGTGTGTTTTTTTTTTTGGGGGGGGGGGTACATTGACTACAAACTCCCAGTCGATGTGTGTATACGCAATGCCTAGACTCCTTTTACAAACATCATAGACTGTTCACTACTTGTATTTGTCGATTCAAATTATTTAGATTATACATGATATGACAAAAACAACTTGCACTTTTCATACAATTGTTTCTTTAAAATACACAGAGGAAATTGAGTTCAATATTTGCTGTTTGTTGGCTCGAACTTGCGTTCCAGCATTGACGTCAGCAGGAGATTAAAATATCACACCCTTGGCTCATTCAAGCATTTACGGGAAAAAGGGGCCTTAAGCTGATTTTTGAAAACAAAACACGAATACATTTTAAGTTAAGTGACAAAAAGGTGCATTTCCTGACATCTAAGAATTATAATTTCCGCGTGTTGGTTGGATTTCTAAACATTTTTTTCCTCATAAGAAAGCTTGTTGACTACATCATCTGGAATGGGCAGCCGATCTTTCCAAATGGATTATTTGTTTTGATAAAGGTATCGTAATACAGGCCCATCTTTTCTAATTCGCTGGTGTAAAACATACAGCAAATTATCTGGGCGTTGCCAGGACGTATCAGAACGCGGTAGCGTAACGCGTTAGGCCTATCGGAACGCGGTATCGGAACGCGGTATCGGAACGCGGAATCTTGTGCAAGTGCAATGTATTTAGCCTCGTCAAGAAAAACATCTTCCAGATCGTGTTACATTTAGGTTCTGGCAATGAGCCAAAAGAAATCCTCGCAATCAAATTCTAATCACCGTATACCTCATGTGTCCTTAGAGGAAAACTTCGAAGACAACGAAGCAAATCCAACTTGTAGTATAAAAGGGAAGGAGAACAAATAAAATCCTACTTCAATCTGAGCGAACACCTACGCGAATATTGCGTTGGGACTCGCAACCCAATCCCATTATTACAATATTCTTGACGGGAAAATGCGAGAATTATCACTGCACCAACCTGATCGCCCGTGTGCTGGTGCTGTGTTAACCGGTGCACGTCCGTATGCGTTCACTGCGTCCGTACTCGAGGAAAGAAAGTAATTTTACTCACACTTTACCAGAATGGGTTAATATTGACAGGACTTGTTCTCCTTATCAATTTATTTCGATTTGGGTATAAATTGAAAAGCGAAATCAATTAATTTATTCTATGTATTTAATTCGTTCTGGTAATTAACCAAGGGTTCTTCCTAAATTTTGTAAGCTCCGAAGCCTGAAGAAAACTATTTACAGAAAATAACTCGAAATCAGTTCTTTACAGTTTGGAAACCCCCTTAAAAGCTACGTTTTAGCGCTTTTCCACTTTCATTTTCGTCAATGTTGGTCTGTAGTTTTGAGACAGCGGGAGAGAAAGAGTCTGGTGATTGAATATAACTAACGTCGGGGAACTAGATATGGTCGACTTGGACAATGTTGCAGCAACAATTGCACAGATATTAAGTAAGATTTGAGGCTTTGCATGGTGGAGATACTAAATGATGAAAGGTTTGCGGAAACACCATGTGCGAATAATTTCTCAACTAAGAGAATGGTTCTGAAAAGAACCAGAGGTTTAAACTCGACGTTCCGGTCAGTATGCTTTGACCGTCTTCAAGAGAGTGCCTTAACTCTAAGAAAGTAAATAATTAAGTAGCAAAAGCGAAATCGATGAAGCTTCTTGCTACTTAAGTATTTACTTTCTTAGAGTTATAGGCACTCTCCTGAATACGGTCAGAGCATATTGACCGGAACGTCGAGTTTATACCTCTGGTTCTTTTCAGAACCATTTCTCTTAGTTGAGAAATTATTCCCACATGGTGTTTCCGCAAACCTTTCGTCATTCAGATATTAAGTGTTTGTATAATCTGATAAATGCTAACACGATTTATGCAAAATAAAACAGTATTATAGCGTGGGGCTTGGTGCATGTGGTCCAAACAAATGCTTTTCTTTTTATCTAAACTTTCACAGACTTCCCCAACTGTCTTTGCTTTCGAGACGAGGCGCAAGGAGAAAAGTGTATCGCACTGTAGTGAAGGGAAATCTGATATTTGATTTATACCATGTCCAGCAGGTTTAAGATTATTGGTCAAATGCTTCTTGTTAACCACTACTTCTTTGAAAGGCCCGACAAAGATGAAGGAGCTTTTCCTCATCCTCTGTAAACATATCAACTTCCTCTTTATCGCCATCTGCCGAGCATCAATCAGTCTGCGCTGCGATGTCCCGGCGGATGGCAGAGCTAGACTGCTTCCGAGTCGAGGCAGATGAAACCCGGGAAATAAGCCTAACAGCCCCGGGCAGAAAACACCAAACAGCCCTGGTCCTGGTTTTGCGGCGTCTGTGGTGGTTTTTTCTTCTTCACGTAGGCCTACCGTATGCCAAAATGGGGTCACAATGATGAAAGGCATACCGCGAGTTGGGGATGGACAAACTCGTCCCCTTGGACGATAGCAACTTGGAGATATCGTATCAGCAAATGGACATTGACTCTAAAATCGTGGCGCTACAAATGAAATTTGAGAGTACATATTTTGCAAACACTGCCGTTGATAAAATATTAGGGTCTGGGGAATTTAATTGTTTTGTTAAAACTTTGAAATGCCCGTTTGCGTCTCATAACTGTCGTTTTCTGTGTTTTATTGCCATAATAAGTGTTTCAGAACCGTTTCGTTCTATGGCTTTTATAAAAAAAAAAAACATAATACAGATGCAGCCTCATGAAGCTTTATTGAAATATTCGACAGCTGTGGGACAACATGAGTGATACTGGACAATGACTATTAAATAACAGAATTTTTTTTATAACAGTTGATTTTCGTCATGGTGACTCAACATGTCAATTTCTCTGGATTTCACAAGACGAGTTTTTTTTTTATAAGTGTTCCAACAGAATGACGCCACGAATCAAAAATTGCTGTGATCGTTGCAACAGATACAGGCGTTTCTCTTGCCATGATGCATGAAAGACCAATTTTCTGCGGTATTTCCTCGTGGCTCTCTGGCTTTTCTTCCGGTACTCGGGTAGAATTTTGGCTGGTGGTACTAATTTTCTCGCGCAGAATGGGCTTCCTCGAGATAGGGATAACGCATGTACTACCAAGTACTTCAAGTTCATCAATGATGATCAACCCTCCCGGGAATTCATCGCTAGACTCTTAGTCACGCTCATGTTTCAACCCCGTATCATGATACAGAGAGAAGTCATGTTCGTATCATTCAGCGAAGCCGTGCTGTTCTTCGTGTCATCCGTTTTCAAAGAATGCGAAGTGGAGTTAAGGCCTGGATTAGAAAAAGCAGCGTGCTCCAGATTTCCTGAGCGTTGCCTGCACACAATGGATTCTTCGGAGAAGCACTCGCCCTGGTACCAATTAGTTTTTATTTCTGCAACCAATTATAGTCACTTACCATAACGAGCATGCAACAGTTAACGGAACGGTTCTCCGATTTGACTTCCCTTTGAAAAACAAAATTTCCCAGAGCAATGAATCAGAAATAAAAGCTGAGGTGTATTTCATTCAAAAGAAAATCCACATTTTGAGGAGGAAAAAAAAATGGAAATTAGGTTGATAGAATTTGAACCGACGGCGTCAATAATCTAGACAAATTAACTTCAACCACACGACCACAGTGTCACATCGATCTTCGTAAAATGTAAAATGTTTCAATGCATGCGTAATGTTTTAAGTGACTAAACTTAGTTGCAGAAAAACAAGCTCGATCGGATCTCCGAAACTGCGGGCCAAAGAATTCGTGTTCACCTTATTTTGACCTTTGGTCCCATAGCTGTATGTCAAACGAAGAGGTCACCATGGACATTTTTAATGTTTGACCAAGGCCAACATGTTGACAGCTCTTTTGTCATTTGAGCTTCTTTGAAATGTGACCTATTTTGACCTTTGACCCCATAGCTGTATGTCAAACGAAGAGGTCACCGTGGACATTTTTAATGTTTGATCAAGGCCAACATGTTGACAGCTCTTTTGACATTTGAGCTTCTTTGAAATTTGACATTATTTGACCTTGACCTCGTGATGATCTTTGACCCTAGTTTGGTCATGTGACATGTTGGGGCAGGGCTACTTATACTTTTGGTTGAAATCGGTCAAAATTACGTAAGAGCAATAAACAATGTCAACGTTTGTTACTAACTAACTAACAAACGAACTATCTAACTAACGTACGGACTCTCCGAGGGGTCATGATGATTTGTTGAGCTGCTATACCCGCAGCTAAGTTATCTTCCTGGTCCCTTTACCAGATATTAATTAGATATTACTCGGAGTTCAGTTCGACGCTGGCGTCGGTAGCTCGGGCTGGAGGAGACGAGCGGGACCCCTTGGGGATCGACGCGGCAGGGCTTTACAGGGATCCAGTCACTGCTGACCCAGATTCCAAGCCAGTCTTACATCCAGTCCGTGGTGACATCAGTCATCGGCCTGTTTAACTCTAGGCGACGGGGGAGAAAGGAATATTGCCGTGCCATACGGTGGATGCCTGAGATGTCAAGCAGTTAAGGCGTGGAGGATGCTACAAACATTGTTTGCCGTCTGGTTACTAGTACTGTTGAAACGAACGCTGTGATATACCATAGGCCTATTGTTTTCGAATTCATGCATGGTGAAAATTGGCAATTCAGCCAGGCACCACTATACAAGATATAACGCGTTGCGGGTGCTTGTACATGAATAATGCATGTCTTACATTCAAACATACAGATAAGGATTGACGGACGGAACAAAAAACATGACAAAATTAAAGCAGTACACAGTCATGCAATCAACCCAACCCAATTCAAATTAACCAGAACACACCCGAACAAAACCCAACCCAAAACATGCATGTTTGCCTTACATACCTACTGTAGACATTCCTTTGTATTCGTGAAGTTAAGAAAAACCGGAGGAAAAAAAATAATTTTACTCGCACTTTGAACACTCTTTCAACCCAAATGTTTCATCATGTCTTCCTTGAGTGTTCCTCTTCTTTATGTAACGGATAACCCTAACCTGAAAATGCCTCTGACCTTTTTTTGTTTTAGAGAGGGGGAAACCTTGTGAGGACGTGGACAAGTCCACACAACGTTCATACTTACTGCACCCTGTGGGCCTCTTTTGTTCACAGGTCCACAAAGAGTACACCAGGTTAGAGCAATCCTACACACTCAACACAACCCAACCCCAGCACGTTCGTTAATGACGTAAATCGAGGATTTCATATTGTTCCTCATCATCGATCTTCCGTTCATACTTTTTTTTTTGCAACAGCTCTCATTGGTTTTGCACACGTGTTCTAATCGAGGACGTCCTCGATTTGATTTCCTGTCCTCAATTACACAATGACGTTTCACATGTGTGTCCTCGATTCACATCGTAAACAAAATCCAACCCGAAACAACCCAATTTTAAAAAAAAACCTCAAAAAAAAAAGAACACACCTGACCAAACCAGACGCAAAACAACGCAACACTCCCAACCAAACCCAATCCAACAAAACCCAATCCAATCCAACCAAACCCAATTAACACAATCCAACTCAAGCCAACCTAACAAAACCCAACACAACACAACCCAAGCAACCCAACCCAACACAACACAACCCAACCCAACCCAACCACTCTAACACAACCCAACACAACCCAACCATTCCATCTCAACTGAACTCAACCCAAACCAACTCACCCCAACCATATGCCAAACCAAACTCACCTTAACACAACAGAGGCCAACTTAACCGAACCCAATTTAACCGTCCCAACCAAACCGAACCCAACCGAACCATTCCTAATCAAACCAAACCGAACAAAATGACATATTCCAACAATTAAAGACATTGTATTCAAGATGAAAATAAAATGTATATCGATATACATGTAAGATGAGAATAACAATGTTGCACACGGCCGCTCTGAAGAAAAATGACAAATTTCATTTCAACGCGATGATTTGTCGTACATGACATTTTACCACCTCCGGCGTGAAGATATTCGTGACTGGAGTTTTTAGAACGAATCGCCATTATCCATCATTGCTTATTCCAACAGCCTAATGCGAATGAGATTGTATTCTAAATAGAAGCCTAGAGGCGTGAACTATGGACACACGAAGTATTGTAACTGTGCGACGATTGCCCAATCCTTGCAAAGGACAGTCAACCTTTGCAACAGCGTGGGCTTGGGTTTTTTGTGGGGGGTGGTTAACAACATTTTAGTTAACAATGAAAATGAAAGATTCAGTGAAAGAATTTTGGACTGCTACGGTTTTCTGATATGCCAGTGAAATTAACTTCACGTTTTATTTCAAGATGTCGTCGATTTCATGGAACACCATTTTACATGGGCAGCCATATTTCAAGAAAATGTTGGCAAACAAAAAAAATGTTCACCTTGTTGTGATTGTTGTCTGTGGATTGTACATTCTTCAGTGCATGCAGTCGTTACGTAGCAAAGGAAATGTCCAGGTAGGCTCCAGCAACTGATGCTGGATTACGTTATTAATGACGAAGATGGGTTTGTACCCTAATGGTAACTGAATAAGGCCGTGTCCGAAACGGGCTTCCAGAGCTAAGGCTACGTCTATTGTCAGCGTGTCCCGCGTATTTTCAATGGGCGTGGACCTAGACCTAGCTCTAGACAGTTGATTTGGATGCAGCCTAAGTACAAGTTATGCATTTAGGCTGGTACCCATGATGTCATGACCACGAAAGTAATGGTCTCGCCGTGCATGTCAGGATATATGACAAGATTGCGTCATTCACCTGATCTCATCAATGACTTTTACTGTTTTACTGGTGGTTGTCCTTTGCTTTCTGTTCTTTTGTTCTTCAGCTTCCTACGCGCTAAGTTGCTTCATTAAAAGCCACATTCTGTTCGTTTTGATATCAATTAGCGTGGTACCAGCAACTACACCGAATCTACGAAACCGGGGCATTGCCATTGCTGCAAATTAACTTTTTTTACCGGTTCCGCATTTAGTCTTATCTCATCAACAGAATTAGATACACTTGTGTGGGAGCCAATTATTAAAGTTGTTATCAAAGGGAAATTCGCAGAAATTGGACTCTTAACCTGATTAAAAAAAAAACATTTGTATCTTTCTAAAGCGTAACAACGAACAGATGTTACCAATTTCATTTCGTGTGCTGATCATTAAGTTAATTGAATTTCACAGTTTACACTGCGACACAAACTGCAGTGTCAAAATGTACACCATTATACGAATCCGACTCTTTCAAGACTGGTTCAATGTATAGATGCCGAATTGTATTTGTTTCACATTGCTCTTTTTGCTCTTTTTGTTTGGACTTTAAAATTAAGGTTTTAGTAAATAAAACTCTAAAGATATCTTAAAATATTTCAAAACAAGTCACATGCACAGTCGAGCGCTTGCATTGGACAAGAAAGAACTCGATATATTTGCATGCCTCAATGATTGGCTACAACTTTCATGCATAACCATTTATTTAAACCCAATTGCATATTTCTAATAACACTGATAAATACTTCGTTGTCGAAGTCATACGATCAAGCATTTTTGAAAGTGGAAAAAATGCAAAACATGTAACACGAAAAGGCGGAAAAAATTGTCTGTTCTCATTACCATATTTATTCTCGATTGCACTATTCTCTTTATGTGAAATTTAGCGGAATAATGTTTGATCAATAGTTTCCCGCTGTGTATTCCAGGATTTTGGCTCATACTCGACAACGACCAGTGAATCAAATTAGTCGTGTTATTTACGATGAGCGTGAAATGTAGTATTGGATCTCTTTTTTTGGTATGACACCGTTTTTCCCTTCCACACTTTTCCCTCCAAAATAATAATTGATTGAAACAAGAGACACACCCACCGAGTCATATTGGAGAAATATAACACCTGTTTGACATCTGTGGAATTGTTTATGTTCAATTAGGCTGGTTGTACTCCCCATTAAAAAAAAACGCACCCGACAAAATAATCTAAAAATACGACGCCTCCTGATTAAGTTGACAACAAAATCACCATATTTAGCCCTAGTCCTGTCCGCGCCGTTAACTCGCGAAATAGGCCAATCTATTTCACGGATGACTCGATAATACCGTCAACTGGGTTTTTTTTATCGGGATGATGACATCATGTGATGTAAATAGCTGCCGCGATGTATCATATCCCATCGGGGTGGCCTATGAAATCGAATAACGGGCGCAGGGTGTCATGTTTTTTTTCCCGCCAACACATTCCCGAATAGCTTGTCATGCGACCGGAGACTCGCGCTGAAACAACATTATGATTCACACGCGTGTCGCAGCAACGGGATCCCACGTGCGCACAACAAAACAGATAGGTCCCCCACCGAGGGGAACGATTTGTACACGGCGCTCATAATGTAACGAGAGGCCAGCACAGCACGACTACATCATGTACATCACCACACTTTCCGAGGCTGTGCACGCGTGTATAATGCGAGTGCCCGCACACTGATGATAACCCACTCATCATCTGAATGACATCATCCGTTACCGTGGCAACGGGAGACGGCATAAAAAAGTGAGGCTGGTTCCCATTGTCGTTGTAATAGTTCTATGAATAAATTATTATCAATGAGTGGATGGAACGACCGCCTAATAGCGCCGGGGAGGCAATAAGTGAGAGCGCGGTGCGTCGCGCGTTGGATCCGATTGATGAGCAAAAAGCAGGCGATACTGGAGCGATCGAAATCTCCCCAGGTGGATGGATTCTACAGGAGCATGCGCACTCGGTGGCGGTGACGTGTGTGTGATATTGGCTGAGAAATATTAGATAGTGAGTGGGCAACTGGGCTCAGGTTGATTCAATCCTGTACGTAGCTCGATCGAACAAGGCGACATCGTCATCATTGTGTGACAGCCTGCAACTAGTACATGCATTAAAATATTGCACTAGAGCCTTGGGCTAGTAGTAGTAGCTGCGCCGTCAAATACATAAAACAAACTCGCTCCATTGTGACCAAGCACTCAAACCAGGCCTGCTTCTATGCAAAAAGGCGAGCGACTGAGCTTTGTATTCATTTTAGTATTTTGCAGATGGGAACACGTCAGAAAGATGAGCTCACTCCAACACCAACAGGTTGGACTGACCGGGCTCCAGGCTCTCTGAAGCCCTGCCGTACAGTTAACTAAGTCAAGGCCTGACCGAATCGCTAGGCTGTACACGGTGAACTTTTGACGCATCTTCCTCGATAACTCATCGCATGCTAGCTGAGACACTATAACACAACAATCTATGAATCATCGATGTTATAAATATACAGTGGACTAATGTAGAAACATTTAGAAAGCCACAGACGTACAGGAGAGGAGAGAACATTTTCAACCATTACTGTGTAATTATTAGAAATCGTTCCTGCTCTCCGGGGCCGGGATCCCAAGGGTACCACAACGGCCGCCCGACTCCTCGACAAGCAGGCCCGACGCGCCTCCGCCGCCTCAGACCCCGCACTCGCCAGCCACATGATCGAGAAGAACCTTAAGAGGGGTGGGGATCGGGCAAATGGCCCGCATCACCCACACCACCAGCACCAGCGGGCCAACACCCCAGACCCCCACGTGTCTTGCAAGGACCCTCCGGCTTCTCCACTAGCCAAGTCGCTACACTGGAGCATCGCTGATATGACCATCAAACAACAACAGGAGCACTCATACCGGGGCAGGAGCTCCAGCCTTCCTTTCTTAACTCTCAAGGATCTGCCCAAACTCCAGCAGCCACCCGTTCTCAGGGTGGTCTTACTGGGAACTGCCGGGGTAGGGAAGTCTTCCCTCCTCATGCAATTTGCTTCCTCTTTCTACACCGACGTCAGCGACTATGAATCGATGCTGTCAGGTAAGAGCATTCTGACTTAAAGAGTTCGATCCCTTGTCATACCAAATTCACATAATGGTCACGCGTTGCAAGAGCCACTTTTGTATGAGGCCTTTTTCCAACAAATCTTACAAACGGAAATTAAGTAGAGACTGAACATTTTCCCCTGCATTATACATACATGAGACAAGTTCGTGATGTATGAGAAAAGGAAATAAAGTGTGCTCCTTCTATTGCTAAAAATGTTCCCAAGACTTTTTTTGTCTCATTTTAACACTTTGTGAACAAATAAAAAGTGGGCTCTACATCACTACCACGAAAGAGTATCGATCAAAGTGTCGTGGGTTCTTGAAAATAAAAAGGGCATCCGGACACCTACTTTGGGAGTGTTTCGGAGGTTCAACGGTGTGGTTTTTTTCACTCAAGGCGCTACTTCCAATTAGGGCAGACCCGCTCACAGTAAAATCACAACATGGTCGAAGGGTTAAGTGTCAAGTGTAAAGGGCCTTGCTGTTAAAATTAACGCAAACGCTCATTTCACCATTCATTCTTCTTTCACAATCGCAAACATTTCTCCAAAATATCAAAACACTCTATAGACGAATCCAGGCGCGCGATCACGAACGTACACAGTGTCCCCTAGCTATGGTGCAAAGCTACTGCCCCATGACAGATTTTCTTAACAATAGCTAGCACAATGCTATCGCCATTGAAGGGGGCCTTCGTGATAGAAGTGACAGCGTGCCCGGATTAGTCTGTTTTAAATTGTTAGCCCGTTGAACAAAATAAGTGAAATATCGATCCATGACACCCCCATCCCACACTTCTAAAGACTGTATAGTCAGACTTGACTTGAAAGCAGTCTAACTTGTACATGCAATCTCTAACACAACCTTTGCTTCGTTGGCTGTGCCTCCAATTCCCATTCTTCTTTATATTTGGCCATTCCATAAATTTGGGGTCCAAAAGTGTGACATTTTGACCTGTGGGTATTTTGACATGGAAATATCAATGAAATTGACTTCAAGCTATTTGTATTCGTTAAGCAGGTATTTTGCATTATATAATCACTCTTGGAGGTAGAAGGCATTAAAGAATGTGTTCTAAATTTACAAAATATTATGTCAGATGTATAGGACACCAAAACAAATTGGACCCCAAATTTATAGACCGACCCATTTATGTTTACCCTTATTTCTTATTGTTTGTTGGAATTGGAAATACATGTTGATGAAACTGAAACCCAGCCTACTACATCTTTTGGATGTAAATTGGACTGATTGCTAGTCAAATCCTTTGTAATTCCAATTCGATCCTATAAGTACAGATGTTTTTCCCTCCTTTCATTGACATATCAATTTGGCTTGGTTCTGAATACTCAATTCTGTGGCCTGCTTTACATACACGTGTATTTGTTATCGGGCAACGGGACTAATACGCGACCACGACGCAGCTCCCCGATCGTACTGGAGATTTATCGTTTAGTGAAATTAAAGGCAGAAAGAAAGCGGTATAAACTCTTCAAAATGAAATTGGATATTCGATGATGCAGCAGGATCTAGGTCGATTTGGGCGCTGGTGGAGCAGGATGCGGGTTAAATGCGATTCTTGGAGAGAAAAAAACTCCGTAATCAATTTAAAATATTTGCTCGTCAGATGACTGTCCTTTTTTTAATTTCCAAACGGCAAGTTTACTCCTTTCGCACTACTTACAAAAAAGTCACTATTCGCTAGTGTCAGCCTCTTCTCGCGCTAATGACGAATAGTCGATTACACGTCGTTGGAAATAACGGTATAGAACTACGTATAGCTGAAACTACTCGTGAGTATTCGATTAATCGCAATACCCGAGCACCTGAAATATGAATATATTGAAAATATATACATTGATATTTCAGCTTAATAACACGGACGCATATGGAAGCAATTACTAACCTTGTGTGTATTGGAGGTATAATGCATGCACCGGCATGTTCCTATCGGGTCGTCTTTCACTCTGTAATTATCATCGAAATCTATTTCCTGACTCCGTTTTAAAATGTGAAGGTTGCTGGCATAGTATACCGCCTTGCTTGTAAGAGTAGTCTAGCTTTCATTCCATGGGAGCTATTCCAAAGGCTGGTGATTGCTTTGCCGGTGCCTGCCTTGCATCACAAAATAAATGAATTCTGCACACAGCATGTTACTGTTTCAATTGTAATTGTCTGGATGCATAATCCCTCGTTGATGGGTCGCAACATGTTCTCTGTCGTATCCAGTTTCCTCATTCTATAGACTCTCACAGGTTGAGTCTGGATTTCAATCAGTTTCTTTTTTATCATATGCCACTTACCGTAACAATAGAATGCATAACATTGGCGTAGAATTATTATTATATTTTTTTTTGGGGGGGGGTGCACAGGTTCAAGCCCGACCACCACAGGATTAAGTAAATTGTTACTAAAGTAAGGGAAAATGGGGAAAAAAAGCTCGCTAATAATGCTAATATTAAATTTGAATTGTACGTTTAATAACTGTTGTACTAGTACATAATGCTCAGAAATGTCACATGATGCCCCCCCCTCCCATCCCACGGTTTTCGACTTATACATGGTTGTAAAAAAGGTTTTTGTTAACACTGTGCCGAACAATTCCTTGTAAATAAGAACGGGATCAATATAATGTTTAATTATTTTTTAATGAAATATTTATTTTCATTCAGATGAAATCAAAAAAAGGTACAGACTACATAATGTCCTAACACCTTCTCGCCCGTATCGCGCCCAAATTGTAACGCGGGTAGTCTGTGGCCATAATTAGCTTAATTGCAATTGACGTCTCAACAACATGACTGGCCATTTTCACGCTCCCGACCTACGTATTGACATGCACACCATGAACTCAGTAAAATATCACGATGAACAAACATGAGAGACATTGGTTTTGCCACCACAGCACCTGAGACTCTCATTAGCGTCAACGGCTCATTTTCCACAGCTGGTACATCATCATCATCATTATTATCATCATCAACGATATGGTGTTGATTGTTGCACTTGAGAGTGCGATGAATACGAAAGGTATTTTCGCATTCAATGACTTAATCAATCTAATTTGTTTCATCACACATCCAAGTCCCGTCATAAGTAACTGCAGGGGATTAACAATGACAGGAATGCCTCGATCACAGTTCATTGGAAATGCTTCTGGCTTGACTTCAGACTTGATGACCTGTGAAAGTCTTGTCATAGACGCGACTGTCGTGAGAATGAAAAATGGATCGATCCTTGCTTTAAAATGGTGATTTGTCAAGACTTTGCCGCACATTCCATTTTGTACACCCTACCCCTCCTCTACTTATATTTTACTCATCAGCTCGCTAAGGACAACCCATCGCCTTACGCATGTCTCCCGTTTATGAACACAAATCTGCATATTCACGTGAAAAAGTAGTTGTTCTGTTGTATTCAAGAAAAATTCTGTTATCTAGCGGTGTTATCGCTTTCTGGTGTTATTTTTTAACCCAACTTGTTTTTTCTTTGCCAATAATTATGTTGCCACTTTGCTCTTATCTTTTCTAAAACTGCTCTGCTTCTTTCAATGTCATGTAGACGTCACCGGATATCAAAACTAAATTGACCAACGGCATTTAAGCTATGGCGGCCTTGAAGGGACACATCCTGTCTGTCATTTTTTTCATGTGATCGCAAAATTAATGTTACGTTTTCAACATTGTGCATTGTTTTCCCCCTGCGATGTCTGAAATTTATTTTTACAATATCGCCACTTTTGCTGCATCATTTTTGGAGAAGATACTCGAGACCTTGTCCAGTCTGGGCCACCGTGCTGTCCCATTCGAGCTACTCGACCTTGTTCCTGTATTTGCAACAGTTACGGAGTCACGCATCAGCGAGCAACATATGGCAGACGATGCTTCATACCAAGATTAATCACCTCTCGTATATGAATATATTCTGTCTATTTGCCATAAATCATCATGGAAAAGACATATTGAGTACACTGCATAACAAAACTGCATGAGTTAAACTTTTTCCCCAGCAGTACGGTTACAAATTATCGAGTAGGCCTATGATTAAATCATTCACTTAAAATTCAGATTTTTTTAAAGTTGAACAAAGAAATTGACTGGAGAGAATTGTGAACCTGCAACCACCGGATTGCCGTTCCAGCGCTCAACCAACTGAGCTATCCAGCGGTTCCCAATTTAGCCCGTTTTGTGGTTAACTTGGAAATTGACATTTATTTGAGTTTAGTGGTGATTATATCAGTTAAAAATGACCACTTGTTTTTCATATTTTCAGTCAGCAAGAGAAAGTCATATGTCACAGATTCGTGTTTCAGAATTTTCTTCCACTCACAATTAAATTGAGTTCTGTTTTGTACTGTTCTCTAAAAAATAGTGAACGCTTTTGTCCCAAACCGTTTAATAATGTGCATGGAACGATTGTCGGAGATAATAATTTCAGGTCTTTTAAAGGTTTACTCGCAGTTATGATTATGTTAAGTGTATTTCAATGTATAACTTGCAGACGCTGTTGAGAGCTTTAATGCTTCTCATGCTAGCATTTAGCTCGATATACCAAGGCATACAGGCATGGGCAGCGTCTTCAAAGCCGGTGTTTATGTTAAGTACCTCGTAGTGTGCACAATGTCACGTATTACATTTAAAGTTGAGTATGAAGCAATCACTCAGCATGCATCCTGCATGAAGAAAAATATACTTAAAATAAAACGATGAAGTAGAGAAGTAGAAGGGAATGAAGGAGATTTTGATTGATACTTGTCAGCTAGCGATGTCCGAATCGAGCCGTCCCAAATGCAGGCATATTGTCGATAGTCTGTGTCCCCCGCGACGCCGCCATTGTCGATTTCCCGCCATTTACAAGCCGGAGCAAAATCTTACAGAAATAAAGGGCGGGAGTTGCCATGGGAATCGACCTAATTGCATCTGGCGTGGAGTTGGCCACAAGTCTTGTGCAAATATCAACATATCAAATCTGGCGTCCCAGCGGCCCCCTTCGGCTCATACTGAGTTTCAACGCATGTTTGATTTTCACTCGTAGGAGGGGGAAGTACTTTTTCCCTTAATTTTCCATCGGCCTAGTGACCTTTAACCGACTGTTGACTATATCCTTGTCGAGGACTAATTTTTAATGAAGATTGTGATTCCAAACTCTCTGTTTGATATCTGTTAATGTTTTACCCTCAAATTAAAGATGTAACCAAACGATTAAAACGCGGGGTAAACATTCTGACAACTCGCATACTTACAGGTCCGTGTTTGCTGGACTCTAGTTTAATAATTTGGCCATGTCAACTCACCAATGTTTAACTGAGGGATCTTCATTGATAGGCGATATTACTATCGTCTTCATCACTGCTCCTTTAATTCACGTTAAATATGCTCGCTGTCGATCGTAAATTGTTTTATGATCATATTTCGCGTGGTATTTCAAAAGCAGAGTTGAAGCCAAGGTCATAATAGACATGACATACACATTTGCGAGTTGCTCTGGGAAAGTAAATGACATTGTCATACCTCTGTCTTTATACTGTATTTTCATTGGCCCAGGACGATCACCTGACCGGGCGATAAATATGCATGGCACACTCCCGTTGTATATCACATTGCGATACCACATGCATGTAGACTAGTCCCAGCCCCACAGTCGAAACCATTATGCGCGGACCGCGTTTAAACCAGACTATACTTGTACTCACTGGTACCCCGCAGTACTTTCACGTTCCACAATATAATGTATAGCAGTGAGGGAGCAGTGCATTTGCAGACGATATTTACTTTAATTTGGCGGCCAGCGACGAGCGGCATTAAGATTATATTTACGTTTTGACTAACTCTAGGAACGGTGCCTAGGCCTTCAGAACTTCGGAAATGCAGAGCTGACACAGTTAGTTTTTTCGTATACGATCCTCATCAGCCTCAACATGTCAGCTGAGCCCGGAGGCACAGATTCTCCGCCCCAAAAAAGGTTTTTGAGCCGCTCCAAACAACAAATAAAAGATTTAGCTTTTGAACAAGACTCATCGAACACCAAACGTTTTACCGACTACGCAGTCCGCGTTGTACGAGAATTCCTTCAGTTTGCCACCCTTAATTATCCTTAGAAAAACAAGTAAAACACATCATCAAGACAGAGGTATGACAAAACAGTTGTTGACTGATGTGATGTGGGATATGACGTTTTGAACACCCTCGGGGACGCATAGCACCCTCGGCTTCGCCTCGGGCGCTATGCGTCCCTCGGGTGTTCAAAACGTCATATCCCACATCACATCAGTCAACAACTGTTAACTATTCGCTCTTTTCACTCCGCCATATGCAGAGCCTCAATCGGGCAAGTTTACACAATGAAAATAGCCGGTTTTGTGATCTGAACCCCGACACGGGAATCACTGAACCGGCTATTTTTATTGTGTAAACTTGCTAGATCGAGGCTGTGCATGCCTATGGCGGAAGCGTGAAAAGAGCGAATCAAGCGGTATAAAAGTAGTCTCCAAAGCCAAATTTGAAAAAAGACTAGATAAGCCCAGCAGAGCTGGTCCTAAAGTGCACAACATTCATTTTGATTGATTCGGAATGGGTAGAAGTTAGTGGAATAAGCTGTAGTGGCGGGAAACAGCCTAAAAACTTAACATTGACCTCACTGGTCATGTGCGCTATTGTCACACGGTAACATACAGATTTGAATCGAATCAGCGATATTTCGCATTTTAAACGCAGTAAGAAGGTATTTCTGCAGTTAAGTCGCTGCACAAGGAATTTCTTATGGCTTTAATTTCAATTTTGTTCCTGTTGAGTGAATTGTATTTCGTGGACGTGCTTTGCGGATAAATACAATGTATAATCTTTTATCTTTGAAAAAAAATTGGTTCTGCAAGAACTTTCGATGTAGGCCTAAGTACTTTCGAAACCAACATAACTGGTGTTATCTTTTCCATAATTGATATTAACATTCTGGTATCCATTCCGACATGCGAAGCTTCAAATCATTCTGAAACTGTTCTTGTGATTTGTCCCTTTATGTACTGCGTGTTGCATTGCTCCCAGAGAGCACCCGGGTCACCGAACTATAGCTCCCGTGTCCCACGACTCTCAGCCTCCGCGCGCTGTCGTCTCGCTACGCAACAACGACGAGTTCGTTTACCATTTTCCCCCGCGCTTGAAAAAGAAAAAAAAGTGCAAGGCTCTTGAGGTGCCGAGCGAGCGGTTCAAGCGAGCGTGCCAATATTGGTCTTGAATAACACAAGGGGAACCTGGGAGGACAGACGATTTTCCCCTATTCACGCCCTATGCCACAGTAAATGACCCGTCATGTGTGTTATTTAGAAGCCCCGCAGTAGCTTGCAATACGGAAGCGCGGGCTGCTATTCCTATAGGTGTCTGGGGGGTTTTCCGGACGATTTGCCACAATGCTAGAAGGAGAGAGGAAAGAGGAAAAATTATTCAGCATTCTTTTTTAAAAATTTTGTTTAGCTTTTGTCATCTTTTTGACACGCCATGCTGCTGCTGTTGCCGCGAACAGCGGACGGTGTATAATTACAATTAGTGCATTGCGATACGTATTCCCTGACAACACAGTATGCAGGACATAGTTATGTAGGCATATACCCATCTTATATGGCATGTCTCCTGCCAATTTAACCAACCGTCGATGTGATTGCTTATGTATGTGCTATCACCGCATCATTCCAGTCAGTCAGTCAGATAACTAGGTACAAAGATGTTACTGGATGGCCTTGTTTTACCTGGAAATTGTTCAAATAGAACACAGCCGTTGAAATATTTCAACATTCTCTCTGCTCAAATATCATTGCCACTTCTAAAACCCAACACAGAAAAACAATCATTTAATTTCCTCGGCGAGATCTCTCTGCGCGGCGTCTTCTCTCAGATGTCGATCTTCGGCCGCTCGAATCACACACAAAATGGATTTACATCATCCGGTCAATTTCGTTTGTGAGCTGACAATTTGTTTTTGATTTCCCGCTCGAGTAATCTAGTCAACAAGACGTCAGTAAAAGATTTGTTCATCTGATCCTGCGCATTTATGAATAAAGTCGTCGCTTTACTGTTATTTTTCCCCGACACCCTGTTGAATAAAAACTCCCTATGCAAGGAGTACATTTACGAGGCAGAGAATAATTTCAGGAGGGGGAGGGGGGTGTGTTCGATTATTGAGTTTGCTACTGGGTAATTCCTTGCGCACACTCTTCAAAAACAAAATTTAAAACACAGCATAAGAACAACTTAATATGCGATAATTTACCACACAAATGAAGCACTAATTTCTCATTAAGATTTTTAAAAGTCACGATGGGATTAATGTCTTAAGTGAAGTGCGTTGATAAATTACAGGAATGGTTAACAAAGTTAGAACGCCTGCTAAATACTTGGTCACCCTGCATAATCGCATCTCTGGGTTTTACTGATATTAATTCTGCGTTTCATAAACACGTGCTATGCTCAGAATAGCTCAGGAATGACCACAAGAGCTCAGGGGAAAAAGTCCAGGGTGGAGTAACAGTCCTACGCAATTCCGTTCCATTTGGAAAATTACAAGTACATCCGGCATTATTGATAGATTCTAAGATAAACCACGAAGTTGGAGTCTCCCTGAAGCCTCTTTGTATAACCAATATCAAAACAGGGATTGAAAAATTACCATATAAATTAGAAATCATCGAATAATGGATTATCGAAAGCTCTCTTCATCAGACGATGCGCCACAGGTCGGCAGTTCACTTTCAAATTCAAGATGCAATCGCGATGACCAAAATATCGTATTGCAAATTTAACTGCACATGTTGAATAAACACAAAATTATACAACTAAAAAGCCCAACTTACAAAAATACAACTTACAAAACCAACTTTATGAAACAACTTTTGGTTGACTAATTTTGTTGAACAATTTGTGCGATTAGCACACAGAACGATGATTTCGTGGGTTTTAATCCGGTTATAAAATCCCAAAGGCTTTTGATCATTGGCGCTAACAAAACTACTAAAAACAAAATACTCGAGAAAGTCGAGAGCAATTCTGGAAGCAGAAGTTAATTTGATTCACAAAAATCTTGGATTAGTTCCTCTTAATATTAAAAACAATTCTGACCATCAATTTTCTTTCTCCAGAGTAGGATACGAATTATAGGAACCCCATTGCCGGCCGTACACTGTATGTAGAATTGCGCAGGGTCGGGTGTGTAGCAAATGATGAATGTTAAAGAGCCTACCTGAAAAGCTATATAGAGCTGTAACCTTCAAATATTTTTTTGCAAGACATCTTTGGCAAGCATTGCATTCTATAGAAACTGAAATGCATGTGGTCTTTAATTTCCAACACATCTGACGAGTATTCCGTCTGCAGGGTTCATTCACCCCTAATTAAACCAACGTCACAATTCAATTCGTCCCTAGGTCACCCCTGCTCCCTTCATCAGGCGCCCCCGCCCCTCACTCCCGTCGGGTATCAAGTGATTTATCTCTTGATTTGTAAGATTTAAATTTGAGGCAAATTCAGAGTGACTCCCTCGTTCAAAGCGAGTGTTTTGAGTTTGAATAACCTAGTTTCCATGTGATTTTTCACGATGTGTTGTTGACATGCGCAGCACTCGTATGGTCAGTACATGACTTTACTTGGTTGCAAAAAAAAATGCTGGTGGGATTATTATTTGTTATTATTATTATTATTATTATTTTTACTTTATTTCTGGTAATGAAACCAAGGATTCCTCAAATGCGCCCTAGGCACTGTAGGAAGAAATTACAGTTTTAGAGGTGGGAGGAAACCCTAGAAGAATATTCTGTGGAAAACCCACAGAATCAGGTAGGGACTGATAACCCAATCCACGTATTGGCCCAGGCGGGATTCGAACCCGGGTCACAGCGGTGGAAGGCGAGGAAAGTACCGCTATGCCAAGTTTACTCCCAAACGGGATCGGGTCACGTCTTTAAAAAAAAAAAAAAAAAAAAAAAAGAGTATATAGTCAGGTGAAATGTGACCGGTCATTGCGAGGGCGCAAATTGATTGAATGAGAAAAAAGTCCCCTCAAAAACACCTGCGGATAAATCTGGAGTGAAATAGGTAATTTGAATTGAGACATTTTGCCTCGTTTTGTAATTGGCCCGGGCGATTTCCCATAGGAAATTATTCTTGTTCGTGCCATCACCACAGGCTTTTATCGAGATTGTCGAGATTCGACCCCCGCGGAGAATTCAAGGATTCCTCTTTTTTTAATAGGATTTTGTTATATCATTGCGCAGCCTGTAATGAATATGCCACGGTGCCATCGGCTGCAACTTATACGGATCAAGCAATCTGGACATGCTCAGACACGTCCCGCGCAGGGTTTCTTTTGTAGACTCGGGCCATTTATATATATATAACAACATGAAGATATCCTATCTCTACCAACGGCATGGCTGCCTGATGGTGGGCGTATATCACTATATTGTCGAGTTAACACATAATGATGAGTCAGTCTGAACACCACACACTCTGAAACGTTCCGCGTCAGACTTGACCCGTAATCTGAGTCAGTTTTGACCTGACACTTCTCCGGGTTAAAATGGGTCATTTGATCCGAAAAGTGTCATATTACTATACAAAAAGTCACTTTGACTGAGAAAAGTGTCGTTTTGTTTTACACGACTGTCATTTTGACCGAGAAGAGTGTCAGGTCAAGTCTGACACGGATTCCGGGTCGAGTCTGACCCAGGATTTTTAAGAGTGCACAGTTTTGTTTGCGAGGAATGGCACATTCTGTGTGCTCTTACGAAGGCTACCTATGGGGTACTCAACAAAGGGAACAGTGATACCCCACATGTCAGCCTTTGTGAAACGGTACCACAGAAGAGACGTTCTAAAGAAGAGGGTCAAAGGGTGAAAAATGCAAGTACCCATCAACCCCATCCGTGGGGCGTGACTATGTGCTTTAAACCTTGCATACTCTGTGTGGACCTGTGAAAAAGAGGTCCACAGGGTGCAAGTAGTGAAGACGTTGTGTGGACTTGACCACGTCCACACATACATGTTTACGTTACACACCCAGTGTGGACATTATTTTGTTTTCGTGTAGTTAAGACAAATCTGTGAAAAAAACTCATTTTACTCACACTACGAAAACTCTTTCAACCCGTTTTGTTCTACGATTCCCTTTGGTGTCTTTTTTCATCTTGCCACGAATAAACCTAACCCAAAATGCCTCTAAAGCTGTTTTCCAGAGAGGGGAAAACCTTGTGTGGACGTGGGCAAGTCCATACAATGTCAATGCTACCTGGTTTATGTGGTCCTCTTTTGTTCGGACGTCCACAAAGTGAATGTAATGCTCGCACAATGGTTCCCCCTCTGGAAAACAGGTTTGGAGGCATTTTTAGGTTAGGGTTATTCGTCGCCAAACGAAGCTCGAAGAGAAACACTCAAGAAAACATGATATAAAAAATGGGTTGAAAGAGTGTTCGCAGTGCGAATATAATGATTTTGTTTTCAACAAAGCATTGTCTACACTAGGTTTTGCGTTGTGTGTATCAAATCTAAGTAACACAAAAGAAGCAGTTCGGTATTTCAGACTTTCGAAGTAATGAAAGTGGTTTTCATTGTAATTCCAACGGCATTGCATTTCTTTGTCCCATGGGACCTGTAGGCGTGGGGTGTACATACTAGGTATTTTTCCCGCGATATTCCCGTTGCTACAATCTAAAAACGGATTGGTTAAAATTGGTTACTGTGTCCAACCAATCGAATTGGTTGGACACATATTAACGAATATGGCTGTTTCCACCAATGATTGGTTTTGTCAACCAATCTAGAAATGTAGGCCAAATCAGTAGCAAATTCGGGATATTTCGAAGTGGTGGCTTTAGGTGTTGAAGTCCAGAATTTTTACAAAAGGCCTGCAGGCACGTCCTTCGGCAAGAATTTACAATATTGTATGACACATCATTTAATTAACAGACAGAAGATTATGATTTAGTATTTAAAAAAAAACACAGTAAAATGTATAGTAAATATCCCGGCAAATAACAGGAAGTGCGGGTCCTAAAACGTATATCCGTCAAAATAATTTAATAATTGTTGGGTTTTTTTTAGCAGATTATGGCTAAAAATAGCTTAAATTGGATAACCATCATTTGGATACGGTTATATATAGAACTGTTACGACGGCTGCTGAAAGCAGCGGGTTTTTCCAAATCTCGACTTCGTATCAAACTTCGGTGTCAGGTGATGCAAGAGGTTAGCCAGCGATAAATCCGAATCGGAGACGTCACCGATGTTTGAAAAACGCCTGTAACTCTCTTTGCTGGAAATGAGCAGGAAAATATGTTTCCACTTTAGTTAGCCAGTGAATGGGCCATCAGACGTCATTCCAAACGTTTTAACTGCCTTTCGTTACTGCAGCTTCATAACTTCCACGCGTCACAGTCCTGCATTATTCAAGGGAGACTGGTGTTAAACTATTACAAAATAATGAAACCTTTTCACGGTTTCATGAAACGATTAAACCACTGGTAATCATCCGAAAACAATACGAAGTGTTTGTGGAAAGCCAGGCGGGTAATGAAGATGTTTTGCAGTCATCAGACTTGTAGAAAGAAGTCGGCATTTTTCCATTGATCCACGCAACAGGAGATCGGTTCAGTGAAATATTTGTGAAAGAAAACCACGCTGTTGCACATGTACTTTCTAAAACCCCGATGCCTATTACCTGCCGAGAAAGTATCTGTAAAAATAAATCATGTCAACAAAAAATTAAAAAGAATATTTGTAAAGTTCAACAAAGAAATTAAATGGCGCGATATTTGAACCTGCGACCTCCTGATTGCCGTTCGGTGCTCAACCAACTTAGCTATCCACCCTTATTTGCTGTTTCCGATAATGTAATTGACCGATAGTGTTGTAAAAATGTACTACGTATCAGTCGATTGTTGTTACACATTCGGTCTTAACCGATAATGTATCAATATTGACCGATAGTGCAGTAACATTTTACACTATCGGTCAATTTCGGTCAATTATCGGTTTAGTGATACAGAGTCGGTCAGTATCGGTGTATTATCGTCGGTCGATACATAATAATCCGTTTACTACTATTATTACGTAACACTGTTCCCTATTTTGTCAATGTCTTTGTTCAAAGGGCGCTGGTCAGAACCTGTATATGCAATGCATGTAGCCAGGGATCACACCCATAGGTACAATGCTAGCAACATTAGCAATGCCGCCAACTTGGGAAAAAGCAAAAACAAAAATTTGAATAGAGATACCAAGCCCCAAACGCCAGTCTCAAATAAAAACGTCAGTATCAATACCTGTTTATTATAATGTACAAGTCGATGTTTCTTGCGCCAAACTGTGAACAATTCGCAATTGATGGATTTTTTTGTGAGGGGACATCAACTCGATAAACGCGACACGAAATGTTTCTTCAAAGGGTTGAATCACCTTTAAATTGTGTTGCTGTGGTGCCCTTTGGTCTCGTCTATGTCGCAAATGAGGCATCATAATGTGCGTGCCTGATGTGTATCAGTCGCGAGTTGCAATCAAGTACTATATAAACATAGGACGTGTTGTCATATAACATCCTGGCAAGCGATCATTACGTCTGACGAGGCACGAATGTTTAATAGTTCATTTTCAGGTCGCTGAGATTGGCCTACGACGTCACATGAAAACACTGATCCCTCGCGCCTGACACTGGTTTTTCAATTTCATGTCAAAGTCTGTCACGAGCAATATGGCCCTTCGGGTCGGCGTTTATCTCCGGTTTCCTTGACTTGAAACGACTGAGATTGTCTCTGGATGAGATGCCTTTGTGATTCATTTTACATATTATGTTTGTAAGTGTTTATTGTAATATATTACACATAAGCTACCCTGTGAAATTGAACGTTTTGACACGAGCACAAATCTGCATCGTACGCTTGCATGGCAAAGATTTGGAGGTGCGGCGCTTATGGATATGCCTAAGAACATTTGTTATGCCCTTGTTCTTACTGCATTAAAATAACACCTCCAAGATTGCTCAAGCGTGAAAAAAAACCGGCGTCATAGCTTTGTAGTCATTGCTATCAAATGATGTCGCTAATTACCTTTACTCCTGCTGTTATGCATGACGTAAATTCACTACAGCCAAAGCAAAGATATCAAGTCTTATCTAACGTTTGATACAATGAGTTTAAAATTTTAAACCATTTTGACGACGTATTGCCTTAGAACTTTAATTATTAGCCTTATTTCAAATCGCTGATACCGTTCAGCTTTAATCTCAGCCGGGGGGGGGGGCTCTGTCTGTTTACGATTTCGTAATGAGGAATGGACCCGCGATCGGCGAGCCACTCGAAGCAAGGCTACACAAGGTAATTATAAACGGACTTGTTATCTCATCTTACTAAGAAAATGCCAATAAACTCGTAAGCCAAACAAACAACTGAGGGTGATAGTCATGTTGCCGCGATCGGAATGTTCGAGGAAAGAGTGGAACCGAGCGAGAGAGTCAAATCAGCTCGACGCCTGGTAATAAGCCTCAAGGCTTCATTACATCCCAAAATTGCATCGGGTGTTTTCATCACCGATTCGTATCGCCAGAGCGTATCGCCGTAGATACACCCCGCTAGCTACTCAACACTCCGGTAGCGAGCTACCGGAGCTCGCGAGGCGGCCTGCCCGCCTGCCCTTGGCTGGCTCACTTGACTGGATTGACGTCAGCAGCGGTTAAATATAGCATCCAGGGGATAGTTGGCATGCATGTTGGCCAAAAATAGTTCCCCACGCTTCCGAAAATAACAAACAAGTTTGACACTCGAGCGAGCGGGCCCGTGGCTGATGGGCGTGACTGCTGGTGCTATATATAGTTCACAGGGGACGAGTTCGGGTGTCGGTGCGTTGCCCTGAGGGCCCGTGTCACTTTGTCAGTTTTAAAATGATCTGGTTTCCCGCCCGTTTTTGCAGTAACGGCCACTCTTTTGAGCGCGCATTGTATACTTTCGAGATTCAATTCAATTCAGTTCAGTTGTCATTTATTTAGCACTCTCCAGTAAACCAATACAAAGTTGGATAATGTAAGTACAATACAGTTATATCATGCGATTACAAATGTAAAGGTAATTACCACCAGAATAAAATAATGCTTTAATTGAATCTAATCATTTAAATGAAGATTAATAACAAGCGAAGTTGAGAAAGAGTAGAATAGGAGAATACAAGGCTGTTCACATAAGCCAAGGCTTGTAGGTGGAACAGCCTGGACAGACTATACAACGTAATCACACACAAAAAAACACAAGAAGACAGACATGATCGGACACACAAACAAAAGACAAACAAAACCAACGTAAGTCCTATTATAAACCAGGCTGATGCAAGACTAAAGAACAACAATGCACAAAGATAACAATGAGAACGAAGGAAAGCCTAAATATTGAATATTGAAAGAGAAAAAACAAACAAATAAACGGTAAAGAAGGGAAGGCTATGTTACATACTGGGAGAGAAGAAATCTTTGATATGAAGATTTGAAGATTTTGAGATCACAAGCAAAGATGACGATAAAGTTCATGTGAAGGGCATTTGGTCCCTTGTTCAGAAATATTTTATGACCGTCAGTGCTTCTCTTATCAATTTCATTACCCCAACGTTACGCCATATTGTGAAATGAACCGACAATCATTTCAAACTTACGACTGTACCTTCATTTTTGCTTATTAATATCGTCCTCCTTTTCACGAAGGGACGGGCATGTCCAAAATTACCATTTTTTTTCAATAAGTTCGATTTTTTTCACTATTTTGCTTTAAAACATTGTACTTAACCATTGTGAGCAAAACGTCATTTATTTCTAGATTACATTAAAGATGCAAGGGGCAGACATCTCGATAATTGCATTTTGCGTTTTCACAAAGAGACGCGAACATGTCTGCCCCTTGAACACGTACAAAACGTATTGCACGGAAAGGCGTAAAAATAGGTCAACTGAGATTTTCGTTTTCACGAATGGACGGGCATCTTTGTATTCTCAGCTGCGCGCGCGTAGACATGGGCGCCCCTTCCCTATGGAAACACATTGCACAGAAGGGCGTAAATGTAGGAAAACTTGGATTTTCGTTTTGACAAAGGGACGGGCATCTTTACTGATTTATTTTGGCTAGTTAACCATTGTGTTAATTCTCATAACTGGTTTTACATAAAAGTTTACTTTTCAAAGAATCACGTGAAGGTTTCCTTACTGCATAAAGTTGTTGCACAGTACATGTAGTTGTTTTTGCAGTTTAAAAAAGGAGAAACTTCTCTTGCGATTATCTTGAATGTGGATCTCGCATTTGCCCGTCCCTTCGTGAAAACGGTGACGCTTTCCATGGGCATTCAAAGAGGCGATTGAAATACCCGAAACCTAAGAATGTTTACGAAGTATGAGTCTATAACTCATTGTCCCAAATGTCCCGCCTGAATTGCCCTGTCTTTGTCCGTGTTGTTGTTTCGTTGTATCGATGCTTGCCTCGAGTTGTGAAAGGCACAAAAGCTGTACCTTTCCCATTACGTTGAGAATGTCATATCGCTATTTCATTCACAGTGGTAAAATTTCCAAGGTTTTATATTGTTAAAAAAAGTAGTTCTCGCAGTTTGCAACTCCTTTTTTTGGGAGGGGGGGGGTGGGGGTTGGCCACAGTTTGGCATCAGTGCTCGCTGGTATTCTCTATGACCCGCACTGCATTTGCTGCTTTTTTTAACTCATCGCTGACAGTTGACGGATTAGTGAATTGGGATTTCTAGCGACAAGCTTGACTGCTGATTACAAGACTAGAGCTTCATCTAATACGCCAACCACGTGGACGCAGCCGCGTGCATCCAAATGTTGCAACAGGGATCAACGTTCCGCGACACGTCCGTTGCCGCAAAGGGATATTAAAATGGATATTGCCTCTTATAACTGGAGACCACACGTGTTTGGTTTATCATGTGAATATCACCGTTCCGCTTTAACGACGATCTATAACCGTTTTGCCTCCCCAATAAAGCACCGCACTATCGATTACTTTATCAAATATTACGGAGAAGAACTTCACTGTAGAACAAATTGTGCAAACAAGGTAGAGTAATGTACCACTTCCGACTTAATAATGTGTATGTAGGCCTCCAAAGCGCACGTATCCACCACTATTGGTGCTCAAGGCGTTTATATTATTTAACCCGTTCTCATTGGGTCAATGAAACATTCCAAATACAATCTCAGCTCCCTGGAGAGTGTACGGTTCAATGCTGCCATTTCGGTGCAAAGCAACTGAAACCAATCACATCAACCATCTCTGCCCTCACAGGTACCCATTTACTCCTGGGTGGAGAGAAGCAGTGAGTGGCAAAGTGCCTTGCCCAAGAAAACGTGCACCATGACCCCAGGCTGGACTCGAACCCACAGCCTGCAGAATTACCCGCGGATCATCGCTCCAGGCCACGGCACATGTGATCTGAAGTGCTTAAACCTCCTTATAAACATCGGTAAAACTTTGAAGATGGAAAGAACCTTTTGTGACTTGTATGCTAATTAATTCAGTTTATGAATGTGGATCGGATCGCAAAATGGATTCTCACATTTCAATTACGGAAAGTAATTAGGCTCGAAACTTTGGTAAAACGTTTCAGATGGAAAGAGCATTTCGCATCCATGTAAAACTAATTATTTCAGTTGATGAATACGTATCGGATCGCATGTAAACAAAAAAAATGATTCTCTTGTTTCAATTACTAACGGAAACATTATAGGCAAATAATGGTATCACCATAGCAACGTACCATAAAACAAGATACTGTCTCTCATTAGGCCTGACAGGAAGACAGGAATGACATAATGCAATTTGTACATTAAATTTATACATATATCACCAGATGGGAGAAAAAGTAGAAAAAGTGTAATCGACATATGGAATAAAATATCGACAGGAGCTGTGCTGCAACGCAAACAAACCGATAAGCACCATATGGGATATTAAACCGAAGCATCTGTGCATTTAGTAAGACAAGTTTATTCTTAAATCAGGTCTGCAGCTCACAATTTTGTTGAGACAATAATGACAGAAGAGGGACACGAAGCATTCTTGAGCGAAATTACGAAACGCAAGAAAAATGAGAACAAAAGAGGAAACCACGCAGAGCGATTTTTTAATAGACAGCATAGCCTCGTCCATGTTCAGTATTCTAAAATAAATACGATGTATTCATCCTGTAAATAAAATAGACTATGGGGAGACAGCGGTGTTAATAGAGAAACAATAGCCCCGGAGGTGGATATAAATCTTTGAATTTAGTAGATGGATAAAATTAGAAACAGATAATATTTATCTTTTTAGGTTTTTAAATTTATAGTTTTCTTAAACCCAGATAAGATCGATATAAATAAAATCCCGAAGTAAAAATAGACTCATAGTCAGGTGATTATTTCGATTTCAACTTAAACCATATAAATAAGTTGAAATCAAAATAATCACCTAATTATAAGTCTATTTTTACTTCGGGATTTTATTTATATCGATGTTATCTGGGTTTAAGAAAAATATAAAAAAAATTAATTGTATAAATAGAACCAGACGCGTTGATAGATTGTGAAGTTAGATTACGGAGATATGATATCATTTGACAGGAGTTAGAGAATGATCCTAATTTTCCAGACCAGCCTTTTTTGTTATATGACATTCAATAAGAGAGTAATCACGTCACATGATCCTTTGCTGCCGTTCCTCGTGTTACACTGCAAACATTCGGCGGTAGTTCTAGGCTACATGACAAGTATTCCTTAAACGACCTCCGAGTAGCGCCCAGACCAACGCTGACAAATTGAAACCCCGCCACTTGATAAGACCATCTGCTCGACCATTTTTGTATACCGCAGTGGAGCTCAAACATTCAAGTTCAGCTTTCTACATTTTGCACTGAAAATTCGTGAAAAAAATAATTTAAAACAATATCGCCATATGTTTGCATTTATGTTACGATTTCCCTTAAAGTTCTATAGTTCCTTAATCACAACTGTTTCACTAAACTAACATCTCTCATACTTGTTTTGCTTCCTGACTGATTTCATTTTTCTTAATTAATTTCGTCATACGAAGCATTACGCTGTGGCTTTTAATGCAGATCTGTGAGCGAAGTATTGTGCTGTAGAAATTTATTGTTAAACAAATTCTGACTTGAATTTGATCACAATATAAAAAGCCACATTAGTATAAAACGACATAAGTTGTTTCTTCGATAGGTCGTTTTTAGATCTCGTTAAAATCTTGGTTTAGTGCAGTTCCCATGCTGTGGGAAAAAAAAGGTTCAATGTAAAGCCAATGTGGCCTCCCCCCACACGTTGTATTGTTGAGTTACCATTGCAAAACAATCAGCACTAGGGTTGTTATCAAATTCAGATAGCCATGTAGACGTACACAAAATATTTTCCTACTCTAACCTTTTTGTAAAGTAACATGCAAATAAACGACTTTATAGGCCAGCATTACTTAGGTACCTTTGTATAGTTTTAAATCAGGAAAATGAGATTAGGGGATATCTTCACCAAAGCAGGCGGTGGAAAGTTCTCAGCCAACGAAGATAGATTGTAATTTAAAAATCCTCACGGACTGGCAAAATCTACTCCAGAAATTTCCCAACGAGAAGGAAGCATGAAGAAAACGGGATCAGTGTGACTTTAATACTTATATGCGGGTCTCTACGTGCTGAAATGGGTCCAAGTAGAATTCCATCTGCACCGCACGAAACAGATTAGGCCACCTACTACTTTGTTGCAAAGAATTGACCAATCATGGCCAGGTTGCCACAATCAGACTATAAACTGTTTATAATGTTTGTGCTGCCTTTATAAATTTGACTAGCTTGGATTATGCTGTGCAAAATACCCTCGGCGGCACGATTTGGCCAGATATGAATGTACACACAGCGTGGCATGCTTTGGAGATAACATTTGAAATCGCACAGACCAGCGATAGAAATTGTCATCATCCGCGGAACGTGTCCCTTGAAAATGCTACATGCCTAGCGTTATCTCACGTCCTATAGCGGAACGTGTGTACAAGGCATCTCGCTGTTGTACACGTTTTTGGAAACATCTGCACCGCACGATCACATTTGATTCGATTGACGCTTGGACTAACTGAACAGTCTGTTTGTTTGTAGAATTCAACGAATGGGAAATGTCTTGTGAGAGATGATCTTGTTGACACGTCCTTTGACGGTGCACATGTTTCTTCATTTCGATGCCAACTGGTCTGTGTAAATTAGTGTTAAAACGGCCCATGAATCAAAGCTCCATGTTTTTCTTTTAAACCAAACCTCTTCCATGAAGACCTTTTTAGTATTACTTTTGCTGGGAATGCACAAGGGGAATACCTTTTATTCCATTTGTTTCAATCTGTTTGGGTTTTTGTTTCATTTATTTTTTACTTGTTCTTGGGGATGTTTTTTTTTCATTTCGGTACCACCTGGAAGCATTTAGAGTTAACACGTGAACATTATTTTATTTATTTATTTTTTATTTTAAATCTTCTGACATTAAAAATTGTGATAGATTGAACAGGGAATGTCAAGGAAAAACGAAAGTATAAAACTGTCATCAAAATGATGTGTTCAACAAGACCCCTGTGAATTATGTACACCGTTAAATTATGTATTGTGAGTTTACGCATTATGTATTGTGAATTATGTGGAGGGAATTGTGTAGACCGTTAAAAAAATTATAATGATAACTTATGCTACAGTCCAGAGCGCCTTTTGGGCAAGCTCCCGCTTTTAATTGGTCAAATTTATCTAAGATAATTGAACATTGGGTACGAAAGATGAATGGCCTCAAAGCGTTAACCTAAAACCTTGTTAACTTAACTAGTTGTATTTCGTTTACCGAGGATCCTTAAAAGTATGTCAGTCGTCTTCAAAACTAAGAAAGTGGACATCTGAATCTGAAAAAAACAAGAACAACTTAAATAACATCCGCTGAGCCAAAGTATGCATGTTTTCTTTTGTGGATAAAAGAAGTATCAATCGCAACATATACTCTTCAAGTGCAGTTCACACGCAAACAGTGGTCTGATGGAATCCTATAGGATTACACACATCTGAGGGCCGGCTATATGAGATGGTTTAGACGGCCGCACATTTAACATCAGCTGCCGGTGAAAACAAAATCACCGGGGACACAATCTTCCAAGAAATGAGAATCGATATCAAGCCTTAAAGTCCGGCGCTGTATGGCGGAGCGCCGTATTGGTGTCAAGGATGGACTATCTCGGTCAGTTCGACAAACCAACCCATCGGCTACCCTCGAGACACAAGACCCGATATGATTCATAACTTTCACTTCCTACAACGATCTTGGACAAATTGTTGACAAATTGATGTCCTTTACTTTTGGGACCCAAAGTCTTGTACTCGGTTTCGGGATTGTGTTAATGACCAAAATTATTTTCACCTAGGGCGCCCTCAAGTGACGTATCATCCGATAACTGTGTGCAAGAACTGAGTAACAAGTTTGCAAAATGCATCGATTTTGGAAGGGTGCTCTTAATTGGTGTTGTGTGGCTTAAGTAGACTACCTTAAGTAGTCAGCCAACTGACACACCTGAGCAAGCAGGACGCTCAGCGGGCATCCCTCAACACAATGCCCAAGGCTCACAGCCAACTGACACAGTCGAGCGAGCAGGGCATGCCCAGCAAGCACTCCCAATCCTAACAAATCCTACTTAAGGAGTAGCATCTCCAACTATCTCCAGTCTCCTGATGATGACTAGAGCAAGCTAGTCGAAACGTTGAGACCAAAGACAAGTTTTTTAGAACTTACAGCAGGACTGTTCTTATCACAACAAAAAACTACTTAGCAAAGTTGATAATAAGCAGGACAAGTTCTTTTCAGAACTAATATCTTCTAAGCAGTAGTTATTACCACATGGTGTTACCGCAAACCGAAACGATACCGATACCCCACCATGCAAAGCCTCAAATCTTACAGACTACCAGATCTTACCTTATTTCATTTATTACATTCCAAAAGAAAGATTGTTGCTAACTTGTAAGTTGTAAATATGTTTTGATTCGTTGGCTTGCTATATTGTGTTGGCTGCTCATGCCTACGCATAGGCTTTACATAATATAATCAGCAACACAATCGTATTCATAAATTCCAAAAAATATGACAATTCATGCTAAATCCATTAATATTCCAGCAAAGTAAAATGAACATGACTTCAGCTCCTCGAACGATCCAATGAGTAGACCTACCAAATGGAATTTCAGCAAATAATGGATATGCGTCATTTCGACAATATCACGAAATTAATCCACGGATATCAGGGACATTACTGCAATTGAACTCCGACATGTTGACCACAACATATGGCAGTTTGTTTGTCGTTGTCATCGTAGTGTTTTACCCTGTTCAAGTATTTCATTCTTTGTGTCTGCTTGTCTGTTTTTGACACAAAATTAGATTCCAGCTTTGTCCATGTCCTTCTTTTTTTCCGAAATGAAATCAAAACGATGGCTTGTTAGAATGACACCCACATAACTCACTGCTCGAAGCCTATAGGCACAGTATTTATCCAAATGATCTTGTTTCAATTGTACGCCTACATCTTCTGAACTTTGTACGCGCCACTCGTAACAGTAGAATCATTGAGCAGGCTCAATGTTTGCGGCGAGCTGTCCATGTAAGCGCATGGAATGGATCAGGACGACAAGACGGTAATGTGACACGACTTACATTGATTAAGGATCACCCCTTAGGGACCTTCCTAAAAGATACTTTTTTTCCATCCCCTCAGACTTCTCTCTTCGGAAAAGCTGATCCTTCAGCGGACAAGCACACTCGGGAAGTAATGCCTCACGTTTATACATTGTATCTTCGTTTCCGTGAATAGCTTTGACACGCGTGTGCAGAACGCGGGTGTTATGCCGGTATAGAGTTCGGTGCTATCGGGGTTAGATAGCATTTGATATCCCGACCAGAAATTATGCGTCATTTTTTTTAAAGGCTTGCCGACGGATTATGATTATGCACGTCAGATGGCTCCGGCCTGACTGTCACTAAACATTGGCCGCTGTGATTGATCACCCATAAATGGCTACTTTAAAGCTCTCTGCAACATTAGGGTTTAACTCTAAACAACTTCCGCGTCTTGATAGCACGTCGCTGGTGTTGCAGTAAAGAATGTTGCTTTACATATACTTATTTTCGAATTGCATCTCAGACGTTTGAACTCGAACTGCTCGTATTTTTCTATTTAATATGGAAATCGTATTTGAACGGGGAAAGATCAAGCGCATGATATACGCTTTAATCACGCGGCAGCCAGCCACGTAACCGATTCCACCCGCGAGCAACGAAAATGTGGGAAGGTTAAAAGGCTTAGTATGCTCTGTCAAACATCCATGTACTATCCAGGGCATGGCGATATGACATAGCTTTGCCTGAAGGTAACCAGAAACATGTATTCACAGGATGTTATAACCGTCTGTTCACAGCAGCCTGCGGCTTAGTAATTTTGTTTCAATGTAAGGGAAGTGTTTGTCTGTACCTAATTCCTTAAACAAAGGGCTGGTGACCCCCTCATTTCTTTGAAAGAATGTAAAGATATTGTTTAACGGATATCTCAGGCCGCAGGCTGTTAACGGAACGGTTCTCGGACTTCTCTACAAAACAACCATCCGTGACGTTATCAACCATAACAAACCTATACTTCGCCGAGATTTCCATTGGTGTAGTCAAGTTTTCCAAAATCATATCTCTGTTGGAATAATAATAATAATAATAATAATAATACCGAAGTCTTATATAGCGCACGTATCTACCAACTATTAGGTACTCAAGGCGCTGGAAATTATGTCTATTATTAGAGGCAGGTAAATGAAGTACTTGAGAAATATGAGAACCATTATGTAGCACCTTTATAATGGTTTACAAGGTGCTGCGGCGCATTAAGCCTCTTATTAATAGATCTCTCAAATATATTCCCGTTTTCCTTACAGATAATCCTGAGGATGAATTCTACGAAAAGACAGTGGAGATCGATGGGCAGATTACGACATTACACATAATGGACACGCCCTCTTACGGCCAGGTGAGGAAAGTTGTTGAATGCATTATGCGCCATCTTTAATTTCCGATAACTCCTTCTAGTATCATCTTTCATTCCAGGGAGTATAGTCCGTTCGAAACCTCTTAGAAAGGTTGAAGACCTTTCAATTATCTCACTCGCGTCGTGTCGCAGTTCCACACAGCACTGTCTCCATATAGAATTACCATCCAAGGAACTCGTAAAGTGAAAACAAACCCATGTATGTTGTAAGGTTGTGACTTTGCGTTTAATTTTATAAACGTTATCAAATATTTAAGGAACCGTTTAAACGTTTAGCCATTTCACAAAGGCTAACGCCTGCCCATTATGTCTGTAGATCAACGTAACTGACTGACATGATAAATCAACAATGATTGACATACTAAATAGCGGGCAGTCACTGAAACAGTAAAAACTTAACAACGTGTACACCGAATGTAATAAGTATTGCGGTGCTTCCAAGGTTTTGTTTACTAAACAGGTTTGAAAACTTGGTTAGTTATTTGTGCTTGGGATGTGAAACTCAAAGGAAGTTCGCTTGAACATATGCCACTTTTTGTAATTTGGGTTTCGTTTAAACGTTTTGTATAAATGTGTAAACGGTTTTAAAGTTTTTTTCGTTTACGTTTAAACGTGTAAACGTCACATCCTAATAATATCTTGATCTCAGAACTCACATACATGCGCGCACGTAAAGGCCTTGACGCACACGATAGATCGGTGGACACACACAACCCGAACGGAATAGTAAAAAGCGTTTTTCTTCTCCTTCGACGGCTCCTTATTAGAGACCTTTGCCTCCGGTTATGAGAACAATTCCCCGTCCAGCGTCTTTTTCGTCGTTCTCATGCCAGTGACCTCTGATGTCCGTTGACACGCAGCAGAAAACGGTATATTGAAAGCGAGTTGTGGCCGGGAAAAAAATCATTTTCCTAAAAAAACAAAAACAAAACTTTTAAAACTAAATTCTGACTCACAGTGTACCACATTAATTACTAATAAACCTCCTGATGTTGATTTTGTTCCATTTATCAAAACATTACAGACACGGGTACATTTAATTCATTTTCCCCCTAACAATGGGATTGAATCGCGTGTTTGATAATTTTTTTTTATGAAAGGACTGCAACGTATATTATTCTGTCATGAGATGAATTAAAATCGTACACTGTCGCTATCCTAGGAAATATACTTTTGAAACTATATTCCACAGGTTTTTATCCATTCTCAGGCCCTGACACTTCGCGGAACACTTTTTGAGTAATACGAAATTATGTAGGCCTAAATCGACATAATTTTCAGAAATCGGCTTTTCATGGTATCGTCATTTCACCAAATGGCACTTCCTTGTGCTACAATTCCCACTTGACATGATTACGAGGCAAGAATACTGTTCAGTCAGTGGCCATTAAACACTCTCGTCTATCGCTCGGCTTTTCCGGAATCGCGCTTGGTGAACATCGGCTACGCTTTTGTTGCATCCTGATGGCCCCCATCTTCCTGGCTAGAAGACTTGATCGATGAAGACCAATCCATCTTAGGTGAGGGTCAGGGTTGGCGCTCTTGGTATTTCCCCCCTTGCTTCATCGGTACCTCGCCTTCACCTTGGGTTCCAGTCTACCCAAAAGGACTTTATGAGAGAAGTGACTTGAATGAGACAATCGGGCAGTAAACTCGGTGCCCTTTGTTGCTTCGTATTGCAATGAGCAGTGCAAATATTTCCTCCCAAATCCCCCAACGGGCAGAAACACAATGACAAATCAGTGGCGTATCAAGTGGGGGCAAGGGGGCCAACTCATCCTACCCTTTGCGATATTTATACTTTCTTGTGGGGGACAAAGAAGTGCCAGCCCCAACTATATACTAAGAGTAGTAATACACTCCCCTGTATTTTAGCATTACTAAGAGTCTAGTATTATGGGGATCAATTTTCAGTCAAATATTACCACTTTTGCATCTTCAGGCGCATTCTTTGTATTTAAACATCCGTGGGTATCCAGCTCTTTGTGGAGTAAAAGTTGATTTTCCCTACCTTCCTCAATCCTGCAAAATCCTCACAAACCAGCTGATGATTTGATTTGAAGTTTTCAAAGCTCGACCAAGTGGCTTCGGAGCATTCAGTGATCGGCCCAACCGCATGTGGACCTTAGTCTCAACTTTTGGCAAACCTCATTTTGTATTTAACCTTAAGTGGAGAAAACGGTTCCAATACTGTGCCCCTTTTCTGCATGTCACTATAAATTGAAAGGCCTACAAGCATAACTCTTTATGAAGTCTGAACCGAAGCAGGAGACGAGGCCGCAGTTTCGTAAACACATGTATGTGGCGCGTATACTCACGAACCCTTTTCGCTTTTTTGTTCTCTAAATCGATGCCAACCTCTTAAGGCCGACTTTGAGGAAAAGGAAGAGCAGTACCTCGCGGACGGCGACGCTTACCTACTGGTCTACTCCGTCACGGACCGCCGAAGCTTCAAGAAGGCCAACGAGCTCCGGTTCAAGCTCCAGCGGACCAAAGAGACGGAGACGGTGCCCATCATCCTGGTGGGCAACAAGACGGACCTGGAGAGGTCCAGGGAGGTCTCCTTTGCAGGTGCGTAATCAGTGTTGAAGTCGGGTCCTAGACAGGTCCATTCACAGGTCTTGTCATTAGTCAATTCGCAAGTCCGGTCACGAGCAAAGAATGAACATCAACTACGCAAGAACTGTTTCGTTCATTTGCATAGATTGTGACTTTGGACTGGATTGCTTGTAATTGACTTGCGATGGACTTGTGAGGACTTTTGATTGACTGCTCTACAGCAGTGGTATAACTACGAACATTTTTTAAACACTTTCCAGTAACGTCGGCCTGGATTTTTTTTTTTTACATATTCACGATACTCATTTAAGTTAATGGGGAATGCATATTCGCCTGATGCATGCTTTTGAATTTTCATTTAGATATAAATTCAGTCCAAAATATAATTTTTCCAATCGAAAAGTCAGGCCCCAATCGCCATCTTCTAGGATGGGACTGGGAATAAGCGGAACGATGTTTTCTCATGGGCGACCACTTTATTCGCCATCTGGCGCAGTAATCCAGCGCATTGGTCTATATTTGGAAGAGCATGGCGTGCCTGTCCGTGTCATTATGGACAACATTTCTCCCTAATGCGCAAGTATGACTGGATTTACCATAAATAGGTTCAGTCCATCATGCAATAATAGAACAACAGTTTCCCATGTATGGAGAGTTCTGACAGCACCATGGCTAGTTGTTTTGCAGTGAAAATGCGCAGTAAAACTATTTAAAAGCAAAAAACAAAACAAAACAAAAACACTGATTCTTACATTTTACGTTCCCACGATTTCTCGTGAATGATCATTAAGTAGCTCGATATTCATTTCTAGTCCTTTGTGTTTCTCGTAACGATCCGACAATTGCATCAGCTTGGAATTAATTGACATCATTTTATCTGGATGCGACAATGTCCACTATCGATTTTCCCGCCTTTGCTGCATTAATTCCCGCCCGATATACACGGCACTGGTAGGTGACAGCACGTCATGTCGATCCGAACAAACAGTTTCCGGTTATGCAAATGTCTTTTAGCCCAGGCCAGTCTATGCAGATGAACCATTCACTGGTACGTTTCACTTTTCAGGTAGTTTCCAATGAAAAAAAAATCGATATGTGCTCTACTTTTGCAAAATTAAAGGTAGCTTCAAATATTTTAAAGTATTCGTGGACAGATTTCAAAATGAACGATTCGTAATAGTCAAAATTCCGTTACCAACCTCGTCAATTTTCATTCTACTTTCTCTATGCAAGAAAAAATGAAAAAGGATCGTTGCTTTTTCCGTCTGTAGACATTAAACATCAGCAACGCTGACTAATGAATTTAATTAACCTTTATAAGCATGGCACATGTTTCAGTACACACTTAACGACTAGATGTATTGTCAAATCGTTTATTAAACTAGAGACTAGCAACAATCTGCTTGTATTTGCGCTACACTTCACGAACCTTTCGACACTGATGGATCATTTTGTACCATCTAACAAACACTTGATGGTTGAAAAAGGCTGGATTCCATCAACACTGCAACCACATCTTGCTAACTTCCTCAGTTTTTTCTCCTGTAATTGCATTAAGTAAGTTGCTGCTGAGGCGACCTTGGCTAAACCTCGTTGAAAGTCTTTAAGCAAGCTGTACATTCTTTCCCCGTCATAATACCGCAGTTGGTGTCCATCCTAATTTTCCCTAACGCTGCCTGTTCGACAGTAACAAGCCGTAAATGGCTAGGGCAAGTTCGGGCGCGAACTTTATACTTTACCATAGTTCGAGTCCAACTTCGCTCGAACGTAGGGTGGTTGGACTAGTCGCCTGTTTTGAAACGGGAGCGCCTGGCACGGTTGCATCGATAGTTACCGATGTAGCATCATGAAGCACAAATTGAAGCCAGGATCAAGAAGTATCATGCTTACTTTTTGACCAGCGTTTGATTAGAGGAGTTTGCAAGGTGCCATTATAGTGCGCAGGCGGAAGTTATACGTCAGGAATCAACCACTAGTCAACTAATAGACTCACCCTTAAAGTGGTTTTATTTTTTAGTCTTCTTGGATCTGGTTGTTCAAGGGCCGAGGCGTGTTTCCCTTCGTCCCATGATCTCCTCACCTTCAGGAGAAACATGGAACTTTTCTTCTGAATCAGTGAATAGACCCCTTGCATCTGACGTCACACCTGAGGGCAGTCTTTGTTCCTCTGTGATATGCATGAGCAGTCATGCTGAACTTGCATTGTCATGTATTTAAATCACAAAACCTGTGCAATGGTCAGTCTTATTTACACCTTTTGTTTGTGTTCCCTTTTCCCCTTGGTAGCCCTGTACTTTGAGTGGCTTTTAGTCTGGTAATGGGCATTTTTTTCTCTCTCGTTTCTCTCATACACAGAGGGGAAGCACTTTGCGGCCTTGTTTGACTGCAAGCTGATCGAAACCTCGGCAGCTATCTCCCACAACGTCGATCAGCTCTTCCACGGGGTCGTCCGGCAGTTCCGGCTGCGCAGCCGGCTCAAATCCGACGAAGGGGAGGAGGAGTCCGGTAGCCGGGGCAGCATGGACTCCACAGGGAAAGTGGACAGCCCCTGCCGTGGGTCGAGCGTCGTGCAGAAGCGGCGCCGGTCCTCCATGCTGAACCGGGCCCGTGGGGTGCTGGAGCGGATACTACGGCGGAGGAGCGCGGACGAGCCGCCTGGTTACCGCGCACGTTCCAAGTCTTGCCACGTTATGGAAGTATTGTAGGCCATGTAGCCAATTAGGAGGAGCGATTCACAATACAGGACGCCACCAATAGTTGACCAGGAGGAGATCACGTGTCAACCTCACGGTCAACTTCCTGCATTGACTATGAGTTTGTCACCGTCATTCATTTCTGACTTCAGTGCATAACAAAACAAAAAACATGTACACAATGGTCATTCTAAAATAGAAGCATACAACGGAATGACTACCATCTGGCAATCTCTTCAAACAATACCAATCTCCATTTTTCCAATGATGCTTTGCGGGTAAAGCAGGATTTGTACCGCTAATGGCAGCTTCTCTGTATTGTTAATTGTTCCTATTCACATTGTAGAACTGTAGATATATTCAAACTGCATGACTTATGCCAATTGGTACCCTTCAAACGCATGGTGGCAGCATACATCCACAGCTGCTTTCTCTATTATAAGATTGTGCACCAATAAAAGTTGATACTTTAAGCTTTCTTAAAATACCCATTTTGTATGAAATATATTTTACACTAGGAATGCTTTTTAAGTACACAAAAAGTGAATCTGCAATTTTCAGACACGGGATAATAGCGTTAGGCAATACAGAAGTAGTCTGAACGCTTATTATGCAACCTGTCATGATTTTCCCCTGGCCAATAGCAAAATCTAAGGGAACAACAAAGACAAATTTCTACGACAACCAGAGCTCGGTAACACCTTCATTGCCAAGTCAAAGTGAACGTTGTGGTTTTTTTTCATGTACGAATTTCGTCAAGATAGTTTTATGTTTTGATGTAACCACACCGCAGAATGTAATGCAGTGTTATTATAGTGGAACCAAGGCACAGATTGTGAGATTAATGTGTTTAAAATTGTGGTTTTTACAGCGAATGAATTTCTTCAAACTCTCATTTTCCGCGGTAACAAAGTACACGCACTGGTATACGTCAACAACTATACATTTTCAGTTGACATTTATTTGCTGCAGGTTTCCGTGTCGCCACCTTCACATGTGTGGAATGTATTCCATTATATAGACTGGTTTATGTCTTACCTAGATATTGATCAGCGAGCGCTAATGCAATGTAAGATACAGATGTGCTTCATGTGATTCACTCACATTTCGAGGCCGCTATGATCATGTCTGGTGTAGCACAGATGCGGAGAGGTCAATGCAATGACGTCACAGCTCAATACATAGATACTGGCTGCATGTTGTTTCAGCCGCCATATTATGGCGAGTGCTCCATGGTTTAGTCCTTTGGGTGCTCTGAAATAACGTCTGTTCTGAAATTCGGTCAATGAAAGCTGTTAGACCGAATTGATCGATAGAACTGCAATAATGATGATGCAATAGAGAGATTGCTTGCGTACGTGCGTGTGTAAACCAAATCTCCTGTTCATTTTTTTCACGTTTGTTGTTTTGTCCGTCCCCCTACTTTATTCATTTTAATGCATTTCCAAAATGAAACCAGGTGTTTCTCAAAAGTGCACGTGCATTAATTTAAAAGGCTAAAGAAACCTAGAGAGATAGAGAGAGAGAGAGAAATGACTCGGAGAAAATTTAGGTTTAGAGGTGAGGTGGAAATCTCAGCTTTGATACTCCAAGAAAAACCAAAGAATCAGTCAGGGAAAGAAACAGATAATCTACGAAGTTGACGAACCTGGGTGGAATTTGAACCTGTACCACAGAGGTCAAAAAGCAGTCCTCTATCTAAAAGACCACTGTTTTCTCGTAAGTCTTTCTTGCAACCAGGCTTTTAGTATTATTACTCCCTTTGGTGTATTGTCAACCCCTGAATATAAATATTTGATTTTACTATTTTGTTCTATTATTCTGATCTTTCTATTTGCTAGCAGGTTTATTACACGGCAAAGGCTTGGTTTTGTATCCTTGTGTCTCTTACTGACTAGGCGGATCAGGGGTGAGATCACGTGTTCTAAATGCGTCACTCGTTTGGCATCTGTGGCAATTAAGGTAATTGGCAATGTTGGACCATCTGTGACGTCATTTGCAAACGTCGTGTTAAGCATGCAGTGATAGCGATGATACTACCCAATCCCTTTAATAACTGAGCACAGTCAAGATGCGGTCTCGTTAATGACGAATGGATTGATGTTAATTGGCTGGACTCGCGATATAATGACAAGAATTAGACTAATGGATGATTTCCATTATCCGTTTAGACAAATGATGCACCGGCCTACACATCACATGCGTTAAGAGTAGAAAGGGGCGTTCCCGGTACGAGTTAGGTACGTAACAAGCTGAGAGTAAACCTTCCAAGTCATAACTCGTTCAACCATAGAGCTGGTGGAAAGGCTCGAGCGCCCTTTTAGTCGGGAACACACAGGCAAGGGTTGGACGAGGTGTGATCGGTCGATGTAGACGGGAAACAACCGATGACAGCGTCGACCGTTGAGTTATCCAGATGCGCCGTCACGCGCAGTAAACAAATCAATACAATGCAAACCATGACAAATATCCTCATACATACTCTCTGCATGATAGATAAAATAAAACTTACACCGTAAGTGAGGAGAACCCGTTATTCAAAGGCAAACTGTGGCAAATAACTTGCTTGAACCGTTTTGCCCGCGTTCTCCGTTACGAGGGGCATAATGCATACTTCTCGTGTGTGAGAGAAATCTGATCTGCGATTGTCAAAACAAAATGTCTTCGTGTGAAAAGTATCGATTCCTGCCGTATAGTGTCAAATCCACCGCCCCCGGCCTCTCCAGTGTCGATAGAAAAATCCTTGTAAACATTTTGATAAATCTTGTTCAGTATTAGTCGTATACCAGCGGGCATATCAGGACGGAACGTGACAGGACTGTGGCTGAGATATTCATTCTATTTCGTGGTTCGCTATTCCCATTATTCAGTTTCCGCAGGCCTGCTTGATGATTTAGACAAATACGGATTCAGCCTTTTAAATGTCATGCACTCTGCCCGTGGGCTTCTGGTGCATATGCTGTTCTTTTTAAAAAAAAAAATTGGAGGCCCTACTTCGAATAAATGTCAAGCAAATAATTTAATTTCATCAAGATTCTGAATGATCGATACATACCTAATTCAGTTTTCAATCCTTAAAGCATAAAGATGAGGTCAATTTTGTCTTCTCTCTGTTGTATAGATGACCCTTTTGTCGATCGATTTGACCTCAGTTGTTTGTTCGCTTGTTAAAGTGTGTTTGTTTGTTTTTATGGTTTGCTTATTTGCACTTTTTTTTTCTCAATATTTATAACTTACAGTAAATTATTTTAGCCTGGGAAGACTTCCATTGTTACTCAACTGCTCAATGTTTGTCAATTTATCATTGGCCTAAACTTGCTTCCACAAAGTTGCTTCAAGATAATAAACAATTCAGATAACTTAATTTCATGTAGCAAATGTGGGTTACGTTCATAACAGTTCCGGTTCGGATTCGACCCTGATTCTGTGTCAGATTTGACCTGACCATTCCACTGGGTCAAACTGACACTTTTCTGGGTCAAAATGACAAAGTTTCGTTTCAAATGATGACACCCTTCCTGGTCAAAATGACCCTGGAAAAACTACTTAGAATGAGTAATGTTGACCCGGAAAAGTGTCAGGTCAAATCTGACCCGGATTTGGGTCGAATCAGAGCGGGACCTTTAAGAGTGTTCAGTAACAATACGCAACTTTGTTTAAGTGTTCACCCATGTAAACAGACCAAATGCTTCCAAAACACCAGTTGGTTGGGGTTTTTTTCGAACGAGATGTTTAAGCACACAACGACCCCTTATTTGACCCCATTCCGTTCAGTCGTAGAAATCTAAGTAAGCGTAAAAGTTCATGTAGATCGTTCCAACTAGACACACTATCATTAAAGTAAGCGATAATTTGCATATTTAGTGTGTATTATATATTTAGCAAGCTATCACGTAATGACTGGTCAGACTCTTATAGTCTCTTATAATTGTACAGGTCATCACGGATTAAAATCCACATTGTATTTAAACCCTAGTGTTTCGCCATTGTTGGACTTTTATCAATAACTTGTATATAAATGTTTTCCCTTATGAAACAAAAAATTAAACATATTAAGTGGTGCTATATCATAAAAATAAAGGTATTTGAGAAATTATTTGTAATTACTTAAATATTTCCGCGATACGAATGTAAAGTGTTTGTGTCGGCCTTACTGTGGAATTTGTAAATAGTGTTAAATATGTACAAAAAAATATCTCTCAAGCATAAAACATTAATGGATTCATCTTAATTTGTATCTTAGGTAACTTTCTTATTTTACTTGCTTACACTAAAATTGTGACTTGAAACAGTCAAGCCAATTTAATGAGGGGTTAATAGGACTTATTAGTGGACGGCTACAAACCAACACGCCTGAAGGGAAATTTCTCTAGAATACAATTAAACTGAATAATAAATTAACTGCATAATTTTAATTTATGAACGCAGTTAAACCGAATATATAAAAATCTTATTGAATATTTATCATTGTAATTATCATTGGAATATTTGTCATTGTAATTTTTTGAATTACTATTATCAATATTTTGTCCTATTGTTGTTGTTTTTTATTTCGCTATATTTACAAAATATGAATGCTGATCGGGATATGGGTGATTAAACTCTAAAATCATTGAATGAGAAATTAACTTGACCTACTTTTGTTTTCTCGCTTGTACCATTGCAGCATCATTCTTCATTTCTTTACTCTAGTCACGAACTACACGTTCTCGTTTTTCCGGATCCCTTTAACATCAGGTGAGGTGATGCATTGCTTCGAAAGTGTTTATTTTTGAAGAACACTAACAGCATAAAAAGTATGTAGGTTGACAAATTCCCCCTTTTTTCCTTCGTAAGTAAACGAGACGCTCCATTCTAAAAAGCCGCCACAGGCACTCAGCCTGATTGCTTTGATTTTGATTTAAAAAATACACGGTAGCGTGAAATTGTGTGTTCGCACATGAACATGTTGAGATGGCATCTCGGCGTTCCACGCACGATAGACATGCAAATCCGCTTTGGTTTCTCAATTAATTCAATCATTCATATTTCATCTCGACGCTAACCATAGTAACGCGGATTTCATGGTTCGATTTGCGGTTGCCGGGGCAACTATTTGATACTGTGCACAGCTGGATGATGCTGCTTGCGTTGCCATTGCGGTCGTCATTCTGGGCTCATCCCTTTGGAAGTTTCGAGCCGCAAAACATTGCCCCTGGCAACAAATGAATCTATAGATCGCTTGAAACATTCGTTATCTGTATGGAGATGTGTTCGCTGAGAATGAAACGAAATTGTCGAGAATCACATTTCTGTTTATGTTAAGTTCCGAAATATTATTGATTGTTTTACTCAATGTACGTATCACGGTCATCTTCGATAGAACAAGAATTTACCGTTCCTTATTCCATCTCAAAATACGACTCGATTCATCAACGAGTTTCCAAGTGGCACTGTTTTATCCTGAACATCAGCTCCGACCTTTCTCCTCCATCGTTAAGATCAACGTCCTGCCAACCTAATACCCAAAAATGAAAACACGACCTTTTGGCAGCGAATATCTCCCCCGATTTAGATGGGCTTTTATTAGAGTAGGGAGATTAATGTATTTCGCCGTGTATACTCTGTAAATAATTACGGGGAGCCGGCAGCCTTTTTCCGAGCAAACGTCGGCGGCATTCTCCTTGGATTACCGGACGACGTGAAGGTGCTCACTTCAGCAAGTGATCCAGGGACAATAACTGAGAGGCTTGAGATCCATTTATCAACAGTGGTCGAAAGGAGGAGGAATGAGGGCTTATAATAAGGAGCGAAGAGGCGGGAAAGGGTGGAAATGAATGAGCAGGAATGCTGGAAGGCAGGAAGAATGTGCCAGGTTAGGTATATTAAAGGTGTACTATATAAACCAAGCCGGGCACGCAGTCAATTCTATCACGATGGCCTTCTTCAATGGCAAAAGCATTGTGCTAAGCATTGTACAGATAATCTGTCATTAGGCAGTAGCTTTGCTCAATGCTTTCACCATTGTATACTGTATGTTTATATATTTAATTTTCTGTATTGTAGGTATTTGAAATTTTATGTGCAAAGCGAGAAGGAAAATTTCATGCTGGCATGACGAAAAAATAATTTGAATTAAATTGAATTGAATTGAAGGGGGCCTCATGTGTACTGCCCGGATTCGCCTATAAGAGACGGATTTGATCCTTGCATGAACAAGGGAGGGCGCTCTGTCATCTACCAGCGAGGCCTCGTGTGACGTAGACTTGCACTTTGCTTGTTCAAGGGCAGTGTTTATCATTTATTGAGTTTACTTAGTTTGTCATTAGATGAGTTCTGGTCCCTGAATTGTTCTGACTTTGAATGGCTATGAAGAATTAAACCACTCCAGAGAATCGTACGTTATGCTGAATAATTAAAGCGTTGTCAGTGGCGGATCAAGGGTGGTGCGGAGGGGGCGCTTCTCCCCCACGGGCAGTGACCAAAATGTTCTCAAATAAGGCCATTTTCCACTTGTGAAAGCCCTTCTGCCCCCGGCACAGCCTCAGCCCCCGCAGTAACATCTCTGGATCCGCCCTTGGCTATGACTGTGGTACAACCGGACCATTTTAATACCTGGGTAAGATGACCGACACCTGGGAAGGGGAAAGAAGAGGGCGCTATTCATCACATTTGGACAGGCTATACTAATGGTTGCGCTTTGCAGGCCAGTCGATAGGCCATTATTAGAAAATGGGGACCTAGTAGTAACCACACCATTTTAGGGGTATAAACGAACCTGAATTCAAGGTTATTGGCGTAAGTTGTCGCTACAATTCATTCAATAATTGTTTTTCAAAATCTACCGTTTTTAGGTCGAAGAAAAGTTACTCAACTACTTTAATACACATGATTTTTTTTAATGTTTTTTTTTTAATGTTTTTTTGCAGTGGGAGCAAGGTCTGAACCAGACTCAAACTTTGCATCTTTAAGAAAATGCGATGAATATCTCTCTATAAACTGGCAATAGGATTTAGGACTGATTACGGGCGTGATCAGCTTTGGAAGGAAAAATAGCCATAAAATCATCGGTGTCCCTCCCCCTCCCCAGTTGAGCGAAAAGGGGACGAGGGTACGGAAAAATGTACTGTGGTGTGTGGCTTGAACAGTTTGGAGAGTTTGGATTATTTTCCCTGATCTTTTTAAGTGAGAATGCTGTTATTTTTCACAAAGCTGGGACGGGACATATCGCAAGAGGGCGTTTTAGAATATGCTTTGGCCATGGCAGGAAAGAACACATGCAGCTTTGGAAGCGGCCGAATCTGCTTTCTCATAGACGCGTGTGTCATTGTCGACCGTAGCCAGGCACTTCAGACATCACAGCCTAAGATTTACGATTATTAACATAAAAGAAATGAAGATAATACGTTTTAGGCACTTTTCGTAATTTGTCAACCCACTGACCTGGCATTAAATCAAGTCATTTAAAACCCTGAATAAAATGATGTCCGATCATGTCAATCTTCCACAAATGTTGGTCCGCGAATGAACTGTGAGAGCTTGTCAATAGTTACATAATTGCCGATTTTGTCTGTTTCGTGGGTTGAGCACCTGGCCAAGCCATTTTCTTACAAATCGTGACATTCTTGAAATGTCACCTGCCATTGTTGAGGTCTTGCAATCCAACCATAGAACCCAGACGCAATGAAACGAGTTACACATTGTAAACAACTTGTCCCTGCATAGTCTAGTAGCGTGTAAGGCTGCGAGAAACTGTCGAGTATCATCACCGAAAATCCCACTCGTAGTTCGTCACCATCGACAACATGTCGTTCTGTGTACACCCACGTCGACAGAAGGTTCGCAAGCGCCGCCTGCAGGCGCGGCCGGCCATGAGTACGGTCATACGTCTGTCGGTCATCAAGAATGTCTGCGCCCCCAGGATCAGGGATCTGGTCCCCGGTGGACGGTCGGCCTACAAATGTGAGTTTGAGCCCCCTCCCCTCCCCCCCCCCCCGCCCTCGGGGTTTCTTGTTGTGCTGACGGTTTGTACTTTTGAAAAATGCATGTCCAAGCGAGTATTATACATTGTAGGCCTACTACGCTAAGCAGATCCCTCTTGGTGGCAGATCGAAAAACAAAATGACTTAACACAGTTGCTATGTGTTAAACCAATGGAGTATCCACTACCAGGAAAGAATGTTGCAACCTGACGCTGTTTTTTTTTTCATATATTATCTAAATGAAGGTCAGTCATTGCAAAAATTATGATAAGACATGAATCTGGGACTAAAAAACATTTCGCATTTTGTTGGGAAATACCCGTTTGTTCGGAAAATTTTCTTGACTCTCCATAGACTTTGTACATAAACGCTGAAGTGTCGTCAGGTTGCAACATCCTTTCCCACTAGGATATTATATGGACAAGAAGCAAAATGGAAAACCGAACGGCATCTTTCTTAAGCACTCTGAAGCAAAATTGTAATAATCATGTAGCAATCAATTAATATCAGGTTTCAAAGTGGGGCAAAGTCCATTGCACTTGCAGATTTGGTAGATCGTGCATTACATGTAAGTTTTCAATACACCACTCAAGAAAAAATAACCTTCTAGAGAAGTGTGTTAATTTGATTTCATTGAGTGTCTCCGATGCCGGAATTTTTTTTTGGGGGGGGAGAGACCAAAATTAGCCACGTCGCGCAACTCCTTCAGTCGGTTTGGTGAATCATTGTTCTTTTCGGTTCTAATACCTTTGTGTGTTAAATGTTATACCCAACCCTAAATATCAGCCAGAAACAATGAATGAACGAAATCGATGATCATTTTATCAAAAAGTGTACTTTCGATGCAGAAAAGTTGTGATAATGGTCGATCGAGACGAGCGCCCTCAAGCGGAGCATTTGAAACATTCTAGACAGCAAATGCCACCGTCCAGATTTTGTTCCCCTGAAACTATGCGTGCAAATGATTTCAACCGTCCATTTACCAATTAATAGATTGCCATGGAGGTTGTGGCAAAGTTGTAAGAAAACATTGTTTAGGAAGGATCAAACTTAAGTTTGTGAGGAAAATTAAATATTGAACCTAGCTGACTTTTTAGAAATAGATCATTCAATTCATTCATTTTGTGCTGCTCTCAGAGAGCCAACCTAGAGTCTTCTCAGCACCTGACTGACTGACTGACTGATTATCACTTGTGAATGAGACTTGCTTAGGCTTTACCCTGGATAATACGTTTCGACTCAGATAACTACCCAGACCACTTACAGCCTAGACCACTTGGAGTCTTCTTTTTTAGAAACATTTTTTTACCTTTTGTTCCACGACTCTAGAATTTAAGTGCATTCTAGACACACAAACAGTAATAAGGCCTATCCTGCCAAAGTTAAAATGGTTCAAAATCAACCGAAAACATGAAAATCCAACTAAAGCCAGATTACCAAACCCAACATGTCGGTGAGCATATGTCAGCGGTGTCGGAGTGGGAGACTAAACATTTACAATGTGTTTTTTTTATTGCGGGTAAACGATAAAGCTGATGCAACAAAAACCGTACAGCTGTCAAAATCATCACTGTAAAAATACCCCAAGAAATACAAGCACATCAATATCACGAAAATGTGTACACCGAAAAAGCGACAATAAAAGACAAGAAAATATCCCATGTTATACCTAAATAATTATATTATAAGATTGATTTTTTTAAATAATTATATCAAAATTATTCAACTGAAGAATTATATTGATGGAATAATACAGCACCTTGCAAAATAACTGTCCCTTCTCTACATAATCAAATTTATATCATAAAAAACGAGCAAAGGTCACTTTCTAACCGCGGTGTATTTATTTGAACTTCTGTTTTGTTTACCACAATCGAAAGTCAATATCATTCGTTTATCTTCTGCCTTTCATCTGCGGGTCCACGTCCCAGCGGCGTGTCGTTAAAGCAAAGCCGTCCCGAGCCAGCGGCGAGAGCAGTTAAAGTTCAGCAGCTTGTATAGACGTCATTGCAGCCGCCTGGTCACAAAAACCCCGACACACATCGTGAACTATCCAGCTTTGTTGCTTTTTCTTCTCCCCAGTCCCCCCTGGGGGAACCGTCTGGTGAACTGACCCTTCTGGTTGTCATGGTTACCACGTGAAGGATGCGGTTACCTGCATTCACCGGCAGTATCTTTTCATTTTCACTCTCTCAAGTCATCGAGCAGTGCTTGCAGTGCGACACGTGCACACGTATACCAGCTTGGCCTCTATTCACATGCTCCCTACGTAGCTCGCGACGTGCATATTGATCGCTCGCCACGGAAACAAATTACACAGTCCTCCTTACCTCCATCCGTTCTACACGCAACGCGTTATAAAACAAGAGACAGCAAGTAAAAAAAAACCTTCTCCATAGCAACCAGCCTAGCAACTGTTTCAAAATGCATAATATGTCAGTTGTGGAGAAAACCATCATGGCCGACGGTATCGAGTGGAGATACATCAACGACGGTGAGTGATATTTAGCCCCCTAAAATACATCTTGATATTTGAAATCGGTAATAGCAGCTTGAGCGGTATATCAGAGCCCTAGATCTGTAGCGATAGACGGTAAGTGATGTTGCAATAGCGCTGTTGATGGGATGAGGTTATTCGCAATCCAAAACCCCGCAGTGCTGCATCTAGAGCGCGTTATGCAGCATCATCCCGTGTTGTGGGATACCCTCGGGTTATACACGAGTTCACCATTCACATTGCTCCGTGTATATACGGCATAGCATCTCGTAAGCCGGTGTAATATTAACTCACGCATGCATAGATCCACACTGCAGTGAAATCAGCTGTATTTACGGATGAATATCTCGCCCAAAATCAATACAGATTCTCGCTTCCAAGTTGACGTTCTCTGACTTTTTAAAGTCTACCTTGCAGGGTTTTGGGACATTTTTTAAGGTCCAGAAACCGGGGGAAAATGAAAGACAATGTTGTATTCAGCCTGTACGTGTCTTTCTGGGCAAATCCTGTAGGAATTAATTAGCATGCCTTGTGAGTAATGCGAAATGCAATTAGTTCGCCGATCGCGACCGACCAGCTGAAATGACAGTTATCTCAGTGTATTTACATTAGAATTATGCATGCATATACGCACTATCCTCGCAGCGCATAATATGCCTACTTGAAGTAGGCCTACGTACTGCACTTGATTAAGACTATCAATTAATACAGTGCACACTCCTTGACCTTTCAAGCCTACTTTACATCTGCATCAGTGGAGTAGATACTAGTATATCAGGCAACAATAAAAACCAATGCATTTTTTTATTAAGTTCAGATGTGCATGGGGCAGGGCCGGTGTCATATGAAATTTTGACACCTATAGAATCTAGTCCCTTTTACCTTTATAACTCTAACCTCCGCACGTGACTTGTCACTCATCTAATTATGTTTACTCAGGCATGCGGAGTACAACCAATGAGTCCGTTTTTTCACGGAGTCCAAATTGCACACTACACCGGCTACACTAAATCATGTCACAAATATAGGCCTCGTAGCTAGAAACGTTTTACCACATTGTTCAATTACTTTGTGAGCACACTTCTATATTTCAATTCAATATTTCACTCTGTCTCTCTAAATGTTAAAGAGCAAATGCCACTGAAACCTTTATTTTGGCAAGCAGTCAAGAGAAAACACAGCCAACCCAAACAAAGACCGACATTTGACATATACATTTTTCGAGCAAAATATTTACAGATTGCATTCCTTGCGCCTGTAGATTTATAAATACTGGATTGCTTTCGTTGCATAGAATGTTTTCAGAGAGATTTCACGTTGACAGTAAAAACAAAATGGAATTCTATAGACAAAACAAGTTACTATTCTGATGATAGTACTAGATATGTAAGCTATTATGTTAATACTATATCTTGACACCAGACTACCAGTACAAAAAATAATTTTAAGCATTGACAAATTTACATTAGCAATAATTGACACTGAACTCGGCAAACTTATTATTAAAGAGGCCATAAAATAATTGAATTTCACATCAAGATACGTTCACGCGAAGAATTCCCGTGTATCTCAATATTATTCGGGTTTCTTTTATCGCGGCATTGCAGTGGCTTTGTGTGAATGACACGTATAGGCTTCGTGTATTTAAGGGGACTTCTTCAGCATGATGAGCCCAACATGTTGCAAATAATTACACGGGAGTATATTGTGACTTGAATCACAAGCAAGCTGTAAGAGACGACCCATAGGGCACCGTTGCCAGGCAACGCTGTTTGGCGCAAACGACAGCTTTACTCACAAATTAAATCAGTGATTTTCTCGTAATGCAGGGCGTGCAGCACACAATAATGATGAGGAATTTCTATGTGATGTCAAGGGCAATAACAACCGTGGCGCTTGTCGTGTCGTGTAGCCTGGTATTGTGATTTATTCCATCTCAATCGAGAATGCAAACAATTTAACGAATTAGTATTTTACATTTTTGTAAATCACAGAATTGATTCTATCGTTTGTAAAAAATATTACTCCATAACAACCAGTCTTTAAATTCATTTCTATCGGAACTATTGAACCTAAAAATTAATTCTTCATTAATTTTGGCTGCAGCAAACTGAAGGATACCAAAAAAAATAGGCATGCCCTGAAATGACAAATGCTCGTTTCAAACAGGCGTACGGGAATCACTCCAATCCAAAAGGCATCAGGTGCGACTCAAGTTGACCAAGCAAATGTTGGTTTCAGAAATGCGAACATTATAAATTAATTCGCCATTTACAAGACTCTTCAGTTATTCCCAATGACCGAAGCAGTACATCTTTCGACATAGTCGACTTATAACTTTACTTTTCAAACGTCGAACGTTCAAAATGATCACGATGAATAATTGTTGGGAATAATTTAGTTCCTGCCTAGGAGGCTAGAGCTGCGCCGCTTGTCACGTTTGTCTCGATGATGTCGGGTTCTTGCCTTTACTTGAGACAAGGTACAACCCAGGTGTCATAAAAGGTAAAGTGTGATTTGGTGACTGACTGGTCGTCTGAATGCTGCATGGATAATAATTCAAATCTTTGGAAGCTGAAGGATGCGGGATTTTTGGTGGATATTATAGCGTCTTTTTTCCCCCATCGATCTTTGTTCCGTTTCCGAGAGACCTATTTTAAACTTCGGTCCAGGGTAAGGCTTAAGTAAGTCTAATGCACAAGTGACAGACAGTGAGTGAGCCAGTCAGACGCAAAGAGGACTTTAAGCTGTGCCCTCTGCGACACCAAAGAAAACGTTATGTCGCCCTTTTCATGAACTCTACACTTTCCATCACCCAAACATGTCTTAAAAGTCACAGCAATCACCAGATTTCCTCTCCCTCTCTTCCCCTCTTCTGTCCTTCAAATCCCACTTACAGGTACGGCCGAATGGGGTCTCCATTTCCCCGAGGCCCGCGGGGATTGTCAGTCCCCCATCAACATCAACTCCCGCCAGGCCGTGTATGACAGCACCCTGAACAAGCCCAGCCTGAACGCCGACTATGCGCTGTGTCGGGAGTGCGAGATGATCAACACTGGTAACACGGTGCAGATCAGCGTCAAATACAAACCCGGTAAGTCAGATTCTGATCTGTGTTACTGGCTCCCACAGCTTTAAGAAGCTTGGCCTGATTCATGGATGTGCCAAACACAAAATTGTTGTTCAGCAAAATTTGCAGTATTCATCACAAGTCCATCACTGGTCAATCACAAGTCATTCAGCCCCAGGCAAAGTAAGAAATCTTATGCAAGTTTATGTTTTGTGAACAGTAAACAAATCAATTGGTGAAAACGGCAGAATTCCAGAATCATGTCACAAATTTGTAAGGTTATCCCCAATTACCTGGTGTCGACGTTTCTCCAATGTTCACCTAATTACAATGGTTTCCAAATAAATGGGCAAATCGGGTCCGACTTAAGTTTTTTTAGTCGGTAATACAAGTCGGTGTTCACCAAATCGGGTCCGACTTAAGTTTTTTTAGTCGGTAATACAAGTCGGTGTTCACCAATAAGTCGAAGTATGCTCTTATGCTATAAAACATAATCATATTGCCCTCACATTTGCATGCCAAAACCTACTTGTGACTTTTTCGACAACAGAGGGCGTGATCACAAACAACGGCGCATGCAGACGCGCTTGTCTGAAGTCATCTTTCTGATCCGTGGTGTAAAATTACATCCGCTTGCCGAGCGATGTAACAATAATTGCCTGAAAATTATTTACTATAATTCTGTTTTTTTCCTGTTTTGTTTCGCAGACGGTGTCATGGCAGGCCTTGGAAAATCGGAACCGCCTCCGAGATCAGGTAAGCCCCGCCTTTATATAACTTCCAATATAAAAACAGCACAGTCCGGCTGTACATTCGTCGCTGAGGGCGCTGTCAGATAACCCTTCTGCCATACATGTAATAATAGCATACGCGAACCAGCCATACTTTCTCAAGTTAAGACGGTCCCCAGTCCTCCTCTTGAAGTTCAGAATATACAGGATGGTCAGGGAACCAGCCTGAGTATTAATTTTTTGCAGCTCTCCATCGAAAACAATTGCATGTAAAAGAAAACAATAATTTCACATTGTCAAATTCGTTGTAATTTTGAATACTTTAATAGTTGAACAAAGAAATAAATTGACTTGATGAGGATTGGAACCTGCGACCTCTAGAATACTTTGATCCAGGCAACGTTTTTGCCAAACTTTCATTACATTAATTACAAGTAGACCTCGTCAGTTTATTTGATGATACCACTTGTATTGTTCTTCCAGTGTTGACGGGAGGCCCGTTGGCACCGGACTCATCGTACGAATTGGCCGAGTTTACTTTCCATTGGGGGAAGGAGGATGATAGAGGATCGGAGCACACCGTCAACGGCAAGGCATATCCCATGGAGGTAGGATTCATTCTCTCCAGGGTAGGCGGAATGGAGGGGGGTTCTCCCCCTCCCCCTCCCCCTCCCCCTCCCCCACCGCCATTTATCCAGGCGGACATATGTGCCCCCTCAGGCATGAATGTGCCCCTCGAGATGAAAACAAAACTGGCCATAAAATTTCGGACAATTTATTTTCAGTAAACTATTCCCCAAAATGGTATAGAGAGTTCTGGTACAAACGAGGAATATGACAACCAAGCCCCAAAACCCTTACAATGCGCCCTGAAAATGGGCACATAATGCGTAGTTTGCATAATGGCCGGTTTTGGAAGATGGTACCATCTGGTGTCGACAGGTGTCGACATTTCAGCACGGATGTGCAAAAAAAAGAATACTGAGCAAGTGCCCCTTTTGGGTGATGCCCCCCCCCCTCCCCCAGTTTGAAAACCGTTCCGCCGTCGCTGATTCTCTCAGACATGGAGTCCCTAGAAAAAATCCTAAAATTGTGTCTACTTTTGCGGTGTTTTCTTCTCCAATCTCTGTATGTCGAATTTGGTTAAATCTTGTGGGACTTTTCATAACTTAGTATTCGATTATTCTAACCTCGACTTGACCGAACATTCCAATATTCGAGGGAGAGTTCCGAAGTGACGAACAGGCCAACAAGCAAGACATGTCTTGTCTTTACCAAGTAGTTAGTTGTCATTAACGGGCCCATGCAGCGTAATTTTTGTAATGCAATCCTTGAAAATACATCTTTGTGCCTAACCTTATTTCAATTTTCGTTTTGCTATTTTCAAGTGGATTTTGGTGACTCTTTGGTTTTTATGCTTATGCGAATTTACAGATTCTTGAGCAAAAGTGTAATGTCATCTCTGGCAGAAACACTTGTATGTCTATTGCAGCACCACAACTTGGCAGAATTTTGGACATTTTGCTGTCATAACTTTTGTCTGTGGTGGTTCGTTGTGTCAGTACATGGCAGTAAGCCAATGGGCATTCTTTTCTCACAAATGTTTTCAAATTTACGAATTTCTGGATTCATAATTTGAACAGAAAAACCCTAAGCTGAACAGTGTCATCTTGAAATGACATCACAACGACACCGCCCTCTGTTGTCCGTAAAGATGACGGACATTTTTACATGTTTAAAGAAGTGTACTTTTCAATAAAATTAACCAAAAAGGATGTCATATACTTTTCATACATTTTAAGAGGAGTAGAAAGTTGCACAAAATATGTTCTTCAGAACTGAAATTCATGTCATGGCCCTTTTAAGTCAGGAAAACTGACGAGCATAGGAATGATTGGAAAGACAAAGAAACTTAAGCAGTCGGCAAACGAAGGCAGTGTGAAACTGTGAACTTGCAGGCACTTCGACAAGCTATAACAATAGCCAACTCGCGCCTGTACATTGCAAATATCCCTATACGATGAGAGTTTTGCAGTACGGAAAGGTAGAAACATGCATACCGTACCGCCTTCTCACTTCAGTCGCCCGAAACCAACCACCGTTATTATTGAATGGCGCCCTCTTTCGCTTACATAGCCCCATTGTTTTTACAGGATCATTTATGGCTTACTGCAGCCGTTTCACCGAGCGAAGTCTGAATAATCCCTTAACCAAGCCGCATTCATCACTTGTTTTTAAAAATACTATTTATAGTCTATTTAATGTTCGGAATAAGAGGAGCTATTTGATTTCTCAGGATACGTGAATAGTGTTAACGGCTTATCAGACTAAAAATCTACTTGCCCAACTTGACACTCGATAAAGTATTATAGCGCCACCCCTCGCCTCTGTCTGTTTTAACCCATCCCACTAAATTCTGCCTTGCAAAAAATGTATCGTGCGCCCTCTAGCGGATGCAACAACGTTCAACCTCCAGACGAACTACCACAAAGACAGCCATTATGTGTACGACAAAATAATTGAAAATAGGTTCTAGAATAAGCTAACAAATCATTTTAACAGATGTTTTTCGGGAAAATTAGCTTTATTGAAAATTCCAAGATTTGATCCTCACGAGATGTGCGAAATGTCTGCAACAGAAACACGATTTGAGAAACCTCCACTGCGAAATGACTTCTTCGATTGTTTGTCCAATGTACTCTCAAGTAATCTTGAGGTATCGTTATTCCAGGAAAAAGTCAAGAGGTAATCCACAGTGCACCAAGTTTAATCTGTTTTCCACTCTTCTTCACGATAATGCTTTTATAACAACCTTTAAAGCCATTTTCTTGCAATCCAGTGTATGTTTGTGTGTGCCAAGAGTGCATGTTTGCAGAAATTGCGTATGGCTGAATTTTTGTATTGTATCGACGATCTACCAAGATCGGTGCTTTTCTCAGACCTTAGGTGTTTCAATGGCTGTAGGGCCCTGCCCTATTCTATTAATTTTCTTTCTCATTCTTCCCCCCCCCCAAAAAAAAACCCTCTTTTTTGCCTCTTTTCCCCCTGAGGACAACAAGTGCAAGTCAGCAGGACAACATGTAATATTTGCTGTCTGTTCCCATCATAATGATTTCGTGTATAGTTCGCTATACGGCCCTACACTTGTAGATCTAATTGGAACACAGCGGCTGGGGGCAGTGTTAATATTGTGCGCCCGAGTGTTTCAGGCGAGGCTTCAGGATATGGCAGTGTTTTATTGAATATCCAAGGATCGAACGTGAGCGCAGCCTTTTAATTTCTACCCCCCGTTCGCTCCCGGGTTGCTTGGAGAGAGGAGGGGAAAAAATTCGTTATTAAAAGTCACTTCTTCTCTATCGCTGGTCGTGCCCGAGTGGGGGTTATTATTATTTTTTATCTTGGTAGAGGAGTTCTAGTGCCGTGGTGGTTGGAGAATTTAGTTAGGTTCATTTTCTTTCTTGCCTTAGTGGATGTGCTTGTGTTTTGAGAATTATCTGGCCTGGTTTGCCTGGAGTGTGGCCCCAGCTAACAACTGTTACAAATACGTACTAGGGCATGTCTCACTGCTGGTATGGGGTAAGGTTTGTCGCTCTTCTTGGAGGCGAAAGTGCGGCTTAGGTTCATTGATTCTGTTTTCCGGCTTGACCTTCCAACGCCGTACTTTTTAGGTTGTGATCCACTAGAAGGGTGCAAAGCTATATCATTAAAGGGTCCATTACATGCATTTTTCTTAGGAACACATTCTGTGCAACTTTCTACTCCTCTTAAAATGTATGAAAACTATTTGATATCCCTTTTTGTTAATTTTATTGAAAAGTGCACTTCTTAATAAAAAAAAATAATTAATTCATGTTATTTTACAACTGAGGGCGCTGTTGCTGTGATGTCATTTCAGGAAGACACTGTTCAGTTTTAGGGGTTATCTGTTAAAAGTGTGAACCCAACAATTTGCTCATTGAAAACATTTGTGAAAAAAGTTTGCTCATTGGCCTACTGTCATGTCGGCCTACTGACCCAACGAATCACCAAAGAAAAGAAAATTTACGACAGCAAAATAGGCCTATTCACAGTTCTGCCAACTTGAAGTGCTGAAATGACTGTAACATTCAGGTTTCTGCCTGATATGACATCACACTTTTGCTCATGAATATGGAAATTTGCATTAGCATAAAAACCAAGAAGCCACCAAAAAAACCTTGAATTTGAAAATGGCAAAAACGAAAATTGAAAATAAGGTTAAATGGGACACAAAGGTGAATTCTCAAGGAATGCATTTTAAAAATTGCATCGCATGTTTCTTTAAAGTTCAACTGAAGGCTGCCGGTGGTGCTGCATTCTGTCGATGAGGTTGGCAGTGGTGATGATGGTGATTTGTCGTGGTGAGGATGGTGACTTGTCGTGGTGAGGATGGTGATAATGATGATGATGATACAGATGTTGCTGCTTGGGAAGCTGTGTTCGCTTGTTTTACAGTGATTTCATAAAAGGCCGTAATAATAGCTATGTCGTTATGTCATTTTCGAGTATATTTTAGCTTTAAACCAGCCACGGAAATTCGACATGATAGTTTATTAGAAAATTACAATATAATTCGCGACGCTGCTTTAATTAAAGGCACCGTGAAAGGTTGTTATACAAGCTCAAATTGTATATCCGGCCCTACCATATGATGATAAGGAGGGATTTATAGTTAGTTCAAACCTATTTGAACATCATTCATTGTTTCAGTGCACTATAAATTATATTTGTATAATATTTCAAATTCAGTCGATTTTAATTTTCTATAATGAACTGTCGTTTTTTTCTCTGCTCAAATTGTCTTTTAAGTGCCGTGAGAATTACGCAGTTTTTCATAGCAGATGGTTGGATAGAAAATTATGGTTGGTGCTTGCCACCTGGAATCACTTGAAAACACATCCACCGGTGCTTAGGCCGATAATAGCGAGGCATTCAAACCGCGTTCTAGTCCTCCGCCCTCCAAAACAAGAAAAGAAGGAAAAAACGCGGGAGCCACTCGGAGGCGGGTTTCACAAAACCTTGATCTGTTGTCGTCGTCTGCCTTTGCTTGTGTTGGTTGTATGGACACTCATCCATCGAATCAAAATGATTCTAGTTTTGAAGTGTTTGTTGTGTTTTCCCCGTCCTCCAACCAAAACAACCTGTTTATTGTGTCTGGGACTGATCGCGAACAATGTTACTACCAGCAAGTAAATTCAAGTGGGCTGGTCCTGTCGAATTGCGCAAGGAAATGGTTGTTTTCTTTCTTCTTTTTTTGAAAGTAATCATTGTGATTCAATTGGAATGTTGCGAACCGACAGGAGGAAAACAAGGTTGAGATATCTCGCACCTGTGTCGCTGTGGGAACAAACAAAAAAAGAGAGTTGTCATTGATGGGGATGTTTTCTGACCGCTTTTTCTGTTGAGTGACAGGGATCTTGCCGGCTGACATTGCAACTCGGTTGGGGGAACTGAATCCCTGTCGTGAGCCTACCCCACTAAACCGCTTCAATTGACTCTGAGGAGTTCTGTTTACACTCAACAGGGTCCGGTATACTGGCCCCCTAAAAAAAGACTGACAGTGTTTTGAAAACATTTTCTGGAAGGGGGATCTGAGCGTGTCAGCCACTTTGTTGTTGGACAAACTGCCAATAAGTTGTCACTGGCGCACCGTGCGCGCGTTGAACTGAGGGGCGGGCAGAAAGTCGCGCTGGGCCGGGTGATTTACAGTCCACGCTCGCTACAACCTTTCAGCTTCGTCAGCGTATAAGGATTCGACATTTGACCCACAAGGGCTTCGTTGATGATAGCGACAGAAATACTATAAAACCAAGACAGCTCTGCAATAGGGACTTTCACACCTTTCTTCTGTTTAAGCTTCCGGGTTCAGATTGAAAGATTTAGGGCAGGTGTTTGCTCAAAAGGTCACGGGTCAAGTGAAACAAACTTCGTTTCGGCTCAGATCTACCGGGAGAACGCTGTATTATATCGATTGCGTTTCACCTTGTCAACCCATTTAACATTTAGAATGACATTTTCTCGTTGGCTTAACATTGTTCTCTCCCGCCACAGCTGTTGATGACCAAAATATGATTGATACCATCACAGAAATTAAAAACCTTTTGGCATTTTGAAATACGTTTTCTTTTCTTGAAAACTAACACATTTAGAACTATCGCAAAAGAATGAAACGTTTGGGAAAATTGAATCCATCTGAACTTTTGCCCCGGATAATAAAACTCACTTTTCAGTCCGCGCCTTCGCATCTCGTTTTTCAATAGTCTAATTTCGGCGCAACCTTTTCGATCTTTATCCTACCTGACTGAGATGATCAGCAATTGCAATGAAGATCTACAATTGCAAGGGTCGCAAAAGGCTATACGTCGGATCTCAACTGTCATTTAAGACGACGGTTTGCTTTTAAGTTAATATAAAGAATGAAATACAGGTTTTTTTCCAATATCAGAAGCTGTTAGATGCAGTAGGCCTACAGATTCGGAAACCACACGGCGTCTTTTTGTTTTTATTTGCGTATTTTTGTGTGCATCCTTAAAAGTCCCGGTTTAGTTTAAAAGTACCGGTTTAGATTCAAGCCGGATCCGGTCAGATTTGACATGACACTTTCCGGGTCCAAATGACACTTCTCTGGGTCGTTTTTCCGGGCCATTGGATCCGGAAGAAAGTGTCATTTTGATACAAAAAGAAATGTTATTTAGACCAAGTAATTAAATTTTAATTTTTACACAAAAAAATGTAATTTTTGACCCCGAAGAGTGTCTGATCAAATCTGCGGAGTCGTGTGGTTGTAATAAGCGCCTGGTGCGTTTCCAGTACAGGGCGCGTATGGATTGTATTCTTTGCGACTTTGCCCGTATTCTTCATACATGGATTAGGCAAAAAACCCTTATTTCAATTCATGACTTTTTTTCTCTCTTGAAAATTTACTAATTAGTTTGTGTGTATGATAGAGCTACTGCGTGGCAGGAAATTTGTTTTCAATTCCAAGTTTAGAAAAAGTAGTTTCTGGTGATTTTTTCCAACAGCACTTTTAGTAACGCATTTTAAAACCTCTATTGTGAATACAATACCATCCAGCCTGACAACTACGAGACCAGCTACGATACGGCCTAATGCCGAAATATAGGTGTAGGGGAAATGTTTACATTGTGCAAATTTGAGTTAAGTGCGTAGATTTTCTTGGCGTGCAAGACCTTGGTTCGCAGCTTGAACAACTTTAGGTTTGCGAATTGCTTCGCAAATTTACTGTGTAAAGAAAATAATTCAGACAAACAGCCATAAGATATAGCACCAGGAATTTGGTAGTCAACCTACGTTTTCTTCAAGTGCTTACTATTGCACCATGGAAAAGGCCCGGGTTAATTATGAATGGTTTCCGCTTATACAATGCGGTCAAATATTACAAAAAGTATTAGAACATTTTTGTTAGCAAAAAAATACGTTCTTAGCAAATGTTTGTGTTTTTTTCCCGCTGCAGCTGCACCTGATCCACTGGAACAGCCAGTTGTATGAGACGGTGGAGGAGGCCATGGGAAGAGATGACGGTATAGCGATTGTTGCACTCTTCATACAGGTGAGTAAAGGGTGGCGTAGCGGTTCTTTCCTCGCCTTCCACTGCTATGGCCCGGGTTCGATTCCTGACAGGGCCCATTATGTTTTCAGTTCCTACCTGATTCCATGGGTTACCCAGAATACATTTCTGGGGTTTTCCTTCCACCTCTAAAATTGTAATTTCTTCATATTGTCTTCTCTTTACTGGGCACCATGGGAGGAATAAATAAGACAGACCAGCAGTCTACGTTGGTCCAGAGCGCTTATATACAGTTAATTCAGAAGTGGCTTTTCACTGGAAGTCTTTTCATGCATCTGGTGTTCACAATAGGTCGGATTGAGCGCATTCGTTGGCGTTATGGGGGAAATCCTATACAACAGCACTGCCCGACTCTCTCTCTCTCTCCATCAGCCTGCAACCTGTCTAATTCACAGGTGACAGTCAGTCAGTCAGTCAGTCAGATAGGTACAAAATAGGATGGCCCTCTCCCCCCCCCCCAGCAAACCCCCGTGAACAAAGACATTGACGAGATAAGCAGACCACGATGTACCTCCTACTATTCAAGGCTGTAGATTTCAATTGGTAGAGCGCAGATACGGTCTGCCGGAGTCGCAGGTTCATACCCCGTTCTAGTCACTTTCGTTTTTCGACCTTAATACAGTTCATTACCCTTCGGATTTTTAGATCGATGCTCAAATTTTGATTTTTATGCGATAAATTAACAACTCGTGAACTCAGTCCGGAAGGGGGGGGGCGTCAATTTATTCTGAACATTTTATACCCTGCAATGTTTTTGTTTGTCGTTGGCAAACTCCTCTGCACCTTTTAGCATTTTTTTCTCGCAACATTTTAAGGGCAAACGGTTAATTTGACGCGAACAATGAATGGCTTGTGTCACAGGTATCAGAAATGACGCTGACATTCATTATACACGCTTTTGTTGTCAAATTCCATGAACTTTTTATGAGATTGCACCTGTGATTTACCAAAAATTGTGTTCTATTTATTTATGATACCCTGAGATGTCATCAACAAGGGCCATATATGCTTTGATGGCAAGTTGCCCAAAACTTACCATAATTGAGGTGCAAGTTGTAATTATAAAATTTAAAAAAAAAAATCCTTCAAAATGCAATTGCGCATTTTTGTACGACATGTATAGGCCTTGTCGTTTTCTTTCAAATTCAGTTTTGGTAAATATATCCTTTTTAAAATGTCACTGAAGATAAGAAAAAGACCGATTTTCTTCACTAGAAATTTTCTCCCTCGACTTATGCCGAAGGTTCAGTAAATGAGAATATTAACTGTTTAACCTTTTCAAAAAGCGCCTTGGCTTTAGAGTGTGCCAGAAGATGACCTTTCGGTTGAAAGGTCAGAGACGGTAGTCTTTCACTCCAGCCGTTCTGGAACAAAGACTGCACTAGCGACACCGGGGTCATGCAGCGGCCAGTATTCCAAGGGTTGACATTTTGGGTTTTGTTGAATTGGAGGATGGAAAATGGCAACGTATACCCAGCTATACATTTCCACTCGTATGATTTGCAATCAAGTGATTTGCAATCCAGATGACTTCTTTAGCACATACGGCCGAGTGATCGTTAGAGGGCAATGCAGAATACGATTTACCTCTAATTGACCTCCCCTTGAGAAATCTATCTAAAGTTTAAGCCCAGTTAGGCCTATAAATAAATTTCGCCTAGCGAATTTACCAACATTTCCAAATATGCACAACCTTGATTTCTTTTAATTAAATAGTATCGTCGTTTCTATAATTAAATCTGGGGATGGTAAGTAAGATTACTAAGAAAGTCTTTAGCTGTGAGCCGTTTATATGTGCCTTGAGCATAACCGAAACAAAATCTTTATGTTTTGACACTCGCTGTTGGAGAGGAATTAAATAAGTGACAATGAAGATAATCTGTCTGGTCGTTCGCAACGGTTGTATTTAAAAACTAAAATAAAAACGACAGTTTGAGCAAATAAAGGTCACAGAATGATGAGTATCATGATGATGCTGATTTGTGATTTCTTTCGTCGCCAGGTTGTCTCCCCCATTCCCTTCCCGGTTCCGTATCCCGACACGAACGCGGTCGCTTTCTGTGTGTCCGCTCGGGGGCTCCTGTGATTCTCTTTTTGTTTTGTCCTCGGCAAAACGGGAGAATCAAACCGTATGAAAGTCACTTCCTGCCCGCACCGAGTTGTCAGGAAACACTCCGGCGGGCTTGTTATTCCAGTATTCCCCTCCAAATACACGCGTATTGTCTCCGGTCGTCCACAGCTCGCAAAGAGAGAGAGGTAGACAGAAAAAGGGGGAATAGTAAAGCCTTAGAATACCGCCGCAATCTCCCCTTTTTGTTTGTAGTCCCAATAAAATATACCGACAGTCAGCCCGATCAGTGGCGGAAGTTCCTTCTAGGTATTCCGCCGATTTCCGTGGTTTCTTTAATAAACGGTCTTAAGAAGTCCCCCCCCCCCTCTTGTCTATATAGAAATCCCAGCAGTGTCGTTTTCTCTCTCTTCCCCTTTTCCTTCTTCTCGCTAATCCAAATAACCTGTGTCTTTTCGTGTCTTGCAGGTTGGCCGCGAGCACGTCGGCCTGCGAACTCTGACGGACTATCTGGAAACAGTGCAGTCCAAGGTGCGTGTTGTGTCCCTAACTGTTTTTGTCCAGACAAGACCTGTATTATTACGAGGAAGCTCTACCCAACTCACTCATTTACCTCCCGCTCCTAAACTTGCCCCCTTGGGCACTCAGAGCCGATCATAATTATTGGACATCCAAAAAAAATTCTCTCTTTCTCTGTCCCCCTTTTTCTCTCATTCTCTTCAAAGACTCTGGTCTCAATTCTGTATCTCTTAATTTTCATTTCTTCATAACCCGGGGCACCTCGTGCAGCCTAAGCATGTGAATTGTGTAATTAAATTTTATTTCTGCTTTATACTCTACTGAGCTCAGTGCTAGGGCACAATGTCCTGAGGTTGTGTAGTTCTGCCCAGGGAGGTATTGTTGTGTTTTTACTTTTTTTTTTTCAACGAGAAGTGAGGGTACGTACTGGGCAAACCAGCGAGCAAACGGGCGGAGAAAACCCGTTTGCAGCCCGGCCTGGGTCCCGCACGCTGCAGCGTAACGATTGCCAGGCACCGATCGGTGCCTTTCACCCTGCGGGCCGCTAGAACGCGCCACTCTGCACCACCGAGTGTTTACAAGACTCCGTGGGCAATTTTGAGGCCACTTCTTTCCTGTGTGTTACGGGCTACTGAAAGAAAAAAAGAAGAAAAAACACAGAATGCCAGGCAAAACACGACTTCTTCCCAATTATATTTTTTGACGAAAAAATCAATAGGAGCCGTCAGGCTGGCAGGTTTTTGTTGTTTCCGAGATGTAGGCCAGTGGGGCATTCGGTTCGTAAGATAAAAGAGCTGTGCGAGAAATATTGACGTTGATGCTTCCTTTATGTGTTACTATGTGGCTGCTGTTATTGCGAGGTCACACTGGCGAGTTTCACTGCAAAAACCATCTGCACAGCACTGAGCACACAGGTCACACATAGGCTACTAAGTCGCAATCGTAAAATCCGCAATAATGCCGTGGCTTCCAGAGTCCCCTTTGAATCTTGAGAAATTTGGGAATTTGCTTTGAAGCTTACAGTCCTCAGATATATTTTGTTTAGAAGCCTAGCATAAATGACTGTAGATGTCAACTTATCTTGAACTAGGTCCCAACATTCTTGAGTCTTAGACATTTCAGACTGTAAAGGACCTTATGCAGTAAGGCAGAGTCAGAGGGCAAGGTTTTGTATCGCTTGGATAGACATGATCGAACCGTTTGTGCATTCATTAAACAAATTCAACAAAGAGCACCCTCTAAGATAATTATGTATTTAAAATACAGAAGGCTTATGGGTGTTAATTAAGACGAAAGTGTTGCGCCAATGACGCTCAGAAACATCAGTACGTCTATAACAGACAACCGGTATTTTAAGACATCAAGATCATCTTTCCCTATCTGTCACTGAAACTGTCAAAATATGTTATAGATTAAGATGCAGAACAGCATTGAGGAGAAATCTAATCCATCGTATTGTCCTGACATGGATCTTTAGAGTGCATGCACATTCCAAGTATTTGTACAAATTGGATCTCATCTGAGACGTGTACTTTCTGGAAGAGCTTTGGTTATTCTCCTTGACAATAGACCTTATGCGTATGATGTCTTCAGTCCTATAGAGAGATGTACAACTTGACCTCACTGAGGTCAAATCTCGCATAAGTTTACTGTGGGGAAACGGCTGTGCATAGATCGGGTGAGCTGAAGAAGCTCAATGGCTCAAAGAAAAAATAAGTTTTCCTCTCTTATTTCTCTGATTTCTAATAAGTGAATTCATAATACAGTCCATTTGAAATCGCAGATAGCCTGATAGCAGATAGCTAGAGTAATCTGTACGATCAACAGGTAGTTTTTGTGAAGTGCACTCATCAAGTGGGGAGTGGGCGGCAAGACGACTTGTACGAACACAACCCAAGTCTTGAGATGAATATAGAAGAAGAAAGACTCAGAAACCGATAAACGGACAGGCGAGCATCGCATTCAATAACAACGACTCCTGAATGCCTCCCATAATGGCACGTCGCCCGATAGTGAGGGAGAAGAAAAGGCAAGAGCTATCTGTTCCTCGCCGTACTTTTCATCGTCCGGAGTTTCTATAGAAACCATCCCCCGGCTGCCTCAGTCACCGGCCTGTACTTTCACGGCTGTGACATCTGTAATGCGATTCCAATATAAAATTCATTGGGGCGGCGGTGATGCAGCTCTAGGAGAATTTTTTTTTTTTCATCTTTACCCCGATTCGCCTTATCTTATCGGCGTTAAACTGCTTCCATTCATCCAGATCTAAGCCATTGTTGCGAGCTGACAGCGTTAGTGAAGCGACTCGTTATTGAGAAGTTTTTTGAGCTTGGGACTCGCGCGCGGACAAACAAACGCCTTCCCCCTCCCCCCTCCATAACTGAATGACACACTGCCACGTCAATTAACCGAATCTCCACAAGAGCATGGTTCTCATTTCCCCCAGGTTTATTACACGATGGTTGCTATAATTCACGGTACCGGTGATGAAAAGAAACGCAGGGCCGGTCCGCTCGATCGAAGAGAGGAGCGACACATACAGGACACGAGGAGGAGAAACAACCCCCACAAAGAACCCCGATGTAAACGATACTTGAGTCTTGTTACTACTCATCCTCCACCGCGCTCTGGCCATAAAAAACGGCCCGGAAATCCTGCCAGTTTACTATGAAATGATTCTCCAAGGGCTGAATGGACGATAAAAAACCCAGGCAGCACTGAAAGCCCAGCGAACAAGGCTTGATCGAATCACGCTCGGGTTTTTTTCTTTCGCTCCTGACGAGGATATTATGCCGTGGCTTCTTTCACGAGTTCGTTTTCCCCGTATAGAGACGGACCGTAACTCTCCCGGGCGTGCGCGTCAATGCGAATTGGATGAGGCTCTTTCCGGCGTTTAGTCCAAGCACACACTGTTAAAAGCGCTCGTATAATGTTTCAAATTGAAATGAAATTAATTTAATCGTGGCCTTCATTAGTGGCTGTTTCTGTTACCCTCCTTTTTCCTCTTCAATTCTCGGTTCAAAGCCCCGTGCACGTCATGTATCGGCCGAGTCCCGGACTCCCTATAGCCACGCCATGGATTGTAACTTAATTACCGTCCGCCTCTACGCGCTGTACCGGGCCATTGAAACCCCGCGATGAGCCATGTTTGAGTTGCAACGTCGGCAGCTAGAAGTTGTAAAACAATCTCGCTAATTTGCTGTTTATTTGATTAATGAGAGGGAAGGGAAACATGCAACGGGAGGGAATGGGTTGGTGAGTAGGGAGTTTCCGATCGAGTAGAAAGACATAAATCCCGGCCAGGCGAGTTGAAATACCCCACTCCCTCCCCGTCTGACTACGGGGAACGTTGCTGTGCATATTTAACAGCTCCTTATCGCCCTGCGTCCAGACGCAAGCACGTCTTCATTTACCGTGGCGATATTTTCATAAGCACGGGAGTAGCGAGCTAATTTCGCCCGGGCGCAACTCTCCCACATCTCCCCTAGACCGCACCGAGAGTGCTCCGACTGATTCACTTCATTCAATTACTCCTTATATAAAAAAGACTCTCGGCTATATCTGTATCGATGACTGGGAAAATTTACAGCTGGTATACATATACTGTTCTCATTTCCCAATTGTTTTGTACGGCAGAATTTCTTTCTCTCCCCGAAGCCTTTTTGCTCCTACAACGATAGGACAGACTTAGGTGGTCCAGTTTGCTTGTGTCATCAACGCATCTCCACCCACACACCACACAGCCCACAAAAACCACCAACGACAATTAACTCACCCGTCTGTTTTTCGCCCGCGGATGTTCGATACTCGATCCGCAAATTGTACAGTATTAGTTTTTACTTGCCCGGTTTATCTTTTCAAACGGTATCATATCGAGTGTCACCTATTTAAGTCCGGTCTTGGCTGTTTAGTTTCCGGCAACCTCCGGCTAGATATCCTCGTGAGTCAGATGAGGTTGTTTCGTTTTTAAAACATTGAATGCGTTTTCTGCGAATCATCGCTCCTTTGCGAATCTCCCAATGAATTCCACTACCTCCCAAAAAACAGGAATTCGGAAACGGATGTGAAAAGGGGATGCTTACGAAAACAGGGTTGCGTGAAGGCCGAACGGTATGTGGCAATATGCCAAGAAATTAATCCTGAGGACCTTTTCTAATATTGATATTTATTAAAATACAGTCAAAGAGCCAAATCAACATTTCATTCTCGTACATTATCGCTGTGACAACCTGATGAATGTGGACATGACCTGGATAAAAAAAATCTTTACAGTTCTTATTAATTTCCATTGTTCAAGATTTGCTTAGGTGAAATGCATAACTTGTAGGCCTACTCAAAATATTACTGCCACTTGCCAGTGGCGACTTGTGTCTCGTTTGTTGGTCTAGCTCGCATTTTGGCTATTTACAGAGCAACTTTTGGCTATTCTCGCGGGTGGTTGAATTTTTATAAACACCAACAAAATGAACATTGGCTATTCTCACGACACCATTACAATAACACAGCACATTGTGTGACAGGTTCCCTTTCCATCGCATTATAAGGCTGGCATTTGGAATGCGATAACGCTATGTGTGGCACTCACTCATAGACAGCAGCGACACTTGGCTTGTAACGTTAATGGCTGAGCAGACTGGAGAACGAGGCTAAGTGCCATTAAGGTCTGTGTATGTCTACCACTTAGCCTCCTTTCCATTTCCCTTCCCAAGCCTTCTGGCTACATTTCCGGAAGGGGAATTTCACAGATCGCTAGATATCGAGTAAGAGCACAAGTTGAAGGTTTAGATATGCCCATTTGTGAATTTTAAGGGTGGGGAGACATGAAAAAAAAACAGCCAACGAAAAATCATTTCAGAAAATGTGACGATAGTATCAATCGGGAAGTGGTCTTGTATTAAGGTAATGAACACATTTGCAAACATCCAAAAATGAAACTGTCAAAATATATCCTGAAATATCCTACTTGATTGTAAGTAAATAATAGGATCATGCATCCTGTGAAATCCTTGCGCCTGGTCTGCTGTTATTTTCGAGAAAAGAGGAATACCATCATTTCCTTGCGATGGTTATAGGACCAAACCATCACACTCTTAATGGAAACCTAAGTTTTGCATCGGTTTACGCGTCGAGAAAAATGAAGATGCATTTTCAGAGTTTTCTTAAAAAGTATAATATTTACTGGGCTGTTATTTTGACAGGTTAGATTTTAAATAACCTGCGTCAGATTTATTGTATGGTTGTTCCTTGAATCGGTGGAAATTCCTTGAAACTCCATTATTTTCAACCGTCGTTTTTCATGTATGTTAAATTCCATATACATGTACACGGAGGCCCACACAGCACAAGAGAGTGCCACTTCGTTTTATTCAAAATTTAATTAATTTAATTCCATAATCAAGAATGCCCAACATTGGTATCGTCTTGCGTGCTAGATTACGGGTCATTTTGAAAACGATACGATTTCGTGACATTTAAAGAAATGTCTTTTCGTTTGATTATAGTAAATGCCACGTTCTTTTGTTACTGGCGTCGTAAAATGGTTTGGCAACATGGCTGATAATCTGAATTATTATCGTTCTCGAAGCCAAAGTACAAAAATTGAACTGACCTATCAAAGAACACATTCCTGCATCAACTTTCCGAAGTATCATTATTTTTTTTACCATCTCCCATCGCGCTAAATCCGTTACCGAACACGTGACTCATTCAGTGTTGGTTGACTTTCACTTTATCAATGATGATCTGAGGATTTTTGGTATGATCGTTTGCAAAGTCGATGTGTTAGTAGTGTGCGAACTTGCAGACGTAAGTTCTACGGTGGGGCTTTAGAACCAAACTGTCAAACAACCAACAGTCAAACGGGCTGGCAAGTTATTTTTGATGTTGCATTATCAGTTAAATTTGACTGTGGACTGTGCCGGAGATGTCAAAAGCTTAGGGGTCAACCATAATTATCAACATTTTCAAAAACATACAAAACGTACTCTTGTTGGCAGACCTCCTCCTCCTTTTATGACAGATCTTCTGAAAGCCCATTACAAAAAAATACCGAACCGAAAATATTGATCGACATTTTTACAAAATTTCAAAAGCGTACATAAAACACGGGTCGTTAATCCCCTTGTACGCTTAATTTTGAAAATGTTGATATTAGCCTATGGATGACCCCTTACCATGAACTACGCAGACTATCTGATCCGCTACAAGCAGATTCCAAATCATCCTCTACTGATGTATGGCCCGATTCGCGCCCAAATGTCTTCGAGCATCTATCGTTCTGTAACAGCTAAAATGTTTCACCAACATAGCTGAAGTTAAGGAGGGATTGATGTTTGTATGGATGGCTTTGGCTCAAGCTCGGCTCTCAAAGCCAAGGTCAAGGTCTCATAACGTTCACGTGACTGTCACTCAAGGGATAAAGGGGACACCATTTTGGCCCGTAGCTCCCTGAGATTATGATTAGAATCAACAAGGTGTAGACGCTCTTTCAGGTACCCAAAGTAAATCGCTCTGCGGACACACTTGATTTCTGCTCTTAAACAAATGATTTTTTAGCAAAACTGGTGTTCATAATTTGCTTCTCGATACCTTTCACATTCAGCTTTTTGATAAATACAAACATGATGTGGTTGATTTATAAGAGGGAGAGGTTTTACAACCCCACTTGGTCAAAGGTATTGTCATTAAATCGCGATCCATGTTGCATGATTCTTCAAAGGCCGCTTATACATCTACGTAAATTCAAGGTTTTTTTTCAGTAGCTTGCTGTTTGCACTTCGAGTACAACAGATTTTTAGGTATGCTATATCAAATTTTAGGTATTTCTTAAAACATGTCCTTTTTGTAAATATATTTTCCTTATATAGGGCAAGAGCATATCCATAACCACGCCGTTCCATCCAACTTGCCTTCTACCGGGTAAGTATTGGTCATCTTTGCAATAAATAATTAAGACACAGATTTCCACACACTAGATTGGCTATAAGTGAGAAGGCTATAAGTGAGAAGTCGACACTGATTGGAAAGACCGGTCTTTGTTTGTTTGGGTTTTTTTTTAATTTGGTGTAAACTCGGTGATGTATTTGGGTCACCGAAGTACGGTGCATGGTGATTTTAAAGAACAATTGGTGTGAATTTCATTGTGTGTCGATTAATGTGATGTGATGCTGGGGACTTACACTTTATCCGCTAACTTCGTCGGGTTAAAAGGTTATTGGGTAATTCGGAATGCATTTCCCACGTGTGTGACAATCTACCACCGTGACTTTGATGGCTCAGATCCGTAATGGCGGGATGACATTTTGGCTTTTTTGTTTCTCAAACCTTTTGGGTCCTGTTTTGTACTTTTTAAAGTTCAACCATTTTTATGTTATTGCTAACTACATCATTCGACCCTGATTGTTCCGTATGCAATATGAGCTCCGTTTTTGTGATGCCCTGTACATACATGTATACATATATGTCCCAAAGTCAAAAGACGAGCTACTCTGAACAGCCATGGAAACATTCCGTTCCCATTCTTCATCTTAACATCCGACCTGACTTGTGATTTGACTTAAGATTGTCTTGATTGAAACCCCGGAGAAAAAACTGAAGGTTCTCAGCCCTAACTGAAGATTCTTTCCTAAGCGTTACCGGGTAAAATGGCAGTACATTAATACAGTTTATCATTGACCATATTTCATCTTGTTGTCTGTGGATGTCTTGCCTTTCAGATCCCATGCTTCGAGATTTCTGGAGTTACCAAGGATCTCTAACAACACCGCCGTGTAATGAAAAAGTGACCTGGATTCTGTTCCGCTATCCACTGACGATATCACATACCCAGGTAAACCTACAACATCAACCAGTCCAAATACTTGGTGTATCGACAATGTTCTCGACGAGTCAAGCCTTGGCCTTGTCAATATCGGTAACGGGGACTGGGCGGCCCGTGAAACCCGTGTTTCGTGCGCGCAGAGGTATAATGGCTACGAAACTTCGCTTGGTTCTCATTTCTTTGCCTCGAGACTTGCTTTGCTGGTCTGAAGTCCGCGCCTAACTTGTCAAGTCCGCGTAATTAAATTGTCGAAATCACCAAAATTGTTGGCCTTTTTTCTCAGCTCACGTTTTCTGTTCAGACGCCATTTTCAGTGGATTGCATCCTTCCTTTATACCGCCACTCCAAGTCCCCCTACCCTTTGCATAAAGGGCAGTTTGTGTCCTTTGAATCAAGTTGTCGTTTTCACTACCGGTATACTTTGGCTGGAGTCTGACTACTTTCTCCATGCAGAGCTCTGAGATATTTTACTTCTTGAACACCTCCCCAAATTTATGTCAAGTGTAGAATTCCTTTGCTCGCAGCCCTAAGTCAAATTGGGAGGTCTAATGTCTTTGAGTACTGGTCCGAGTTCAATCTCTTTGAAGAACCACCGATTCTGATTTCGAGCTTGCCTGAACAATCGTGATTTTGAGACCGGGTAAAAAAAGGTATATGATGTAATTGATATGATGTTTGTTTCTTTTTAACCATCAATAACATTGCTATGTCTTTCTCGTGTAGATGGAAGAGTTTAGACGACTAAAGAACTACCCAAAAGGCAGCCATCCTGCAGCGGACGATGACGGGTTTCTGGCCGACAATTTCCGGCCAACCCAACCCCTGAATGACCGCGTCGTGCGAGCCTCTTTTCAATAAAAACTGCTTCAATATTAATATACATGTCGTTCGTAAGTTTGTCGTTAAACTCATGTCATAACAAATGCGCTTTGGTATTAACATGCACGCGGTGCCTTGTTGTCTAGTTGTAATATATTTTGTTACTATTGCGTTTTTGGCTTTCTGTAGCATATATTTGTGAATATTGTCATGTTATGAAAGTATATTTAATTAAAGAATAGTATTAAAATGCAAACTCTTGGCGATTTGGCGCGAAATGAGCGAGTTTTCTAAAGGTTTTCTGTGCCACGAGGCTCGGCCACGGGGCGATCGTAGGCTGGTACCTATGACGCAATACATACTTTATGATAAGCCGCATTCCTTGTTGTCAAGGAGCAAGATCACTGAGAGGCTGCCTCATGAAATTCCAGTTGTGATCGTTTTGTGTGGTCAATACTAAAATGTCGAGTGCTGTGCTATGTTTATGTTAAAAAAAAAGTTAACGTCATACTGTTGTATTGGTGAGGATGAAGTGCCCGAGTACAGTCATTGTATATTGAACAAAGGATAATATATGCATATTTCCAGAGCCATTATCGAACAAATATTAAAGATTTGTACACGTCACTCGGTGACATTCTCACTTTTGTAACTACTTGAGCTTTGGTGCATTTTGAAATAGTTTTGTGCTAGCTGAGGCATCGACACGTTTCTGTTTTCTGTTGTCCCCTATATTGGACTTGTTGACATTTTGGAGGGACGTTTGTGTAGATTTTGGTGCAGATAAAACTGTGTTGAAATAGATCGTTTGCACCGGAGTCATCTTCGAGGTGTGTGCTTCATTTCAACATTAAAAGTAAACTTCTTGCTTATTCATTGTTGAAAATTAATATATTAATCCATACCTCAAAAGATGGCTGCTCTAAAAGAGTCCGGATGTTGTGCTGCAGTTCTAAAAGTAGTGTTCACTAACTATCCCAGCATGCATTGCGCAATTATACTTACGCGTGCGCACTCTGTTATTTGCAAAGCGGTGACTGTTCACGGTCTTGCATGGCACTTCGGAGTTATATTCTGCAGTTTCCCTTTGGAAATAGGTATCAATTATTAATATGTACATGTATGTGTACGTATAGTTTAATTCTGCAAGTCAATCAGTGGCACTAAAAATGCAATTAAAGGTGTCTTGTCTTGGTTGTATCACCAATGTGCACTTAAAATGTCACCTAAAAGTGAAATAATTGCATCTAATGCCCGATAACAAAGCTTATATCTTAAGATGATAATTATTGTCTTGGGTATGTTAGCAGCGAAATATGTCGTTTTGTCGGCTTTTTATCTTAATATATTGAGGTAAATGTAATGTGGAAATGGCTGGGACATTGAATGCATTCAGATATTCTAGATCGTGGTCAATTTCTTGTTCTTGTTCTTTTTTCTTTTTTGCTAATCTTCAGTGTAGGCATTCGACAGCTAACATAAACGGCACGTGAAAATACCAATTATATTAGGTGTTTCTTTGGCGTTTATGCATATGAGGCCGCAATCTACGCCGAGTATTGTCGCTTGAGGGCGTTGTGTCTAAAGTTACGTTACTTATTCTCCTAGCTGCGTTTAGGATTATCAAAAATAAAAGACACACGATTACGACCAGGAAAAACTGTTTCGTCTTCTCGAGTATGGATTTTTCCGGTCTGTCTTCAAGTGCCTGCTTTATTAACTCGAGTAGAAGGAGGGGTAAAAGATATTAACATCACCCAGGAGATTTGCCTGGAGGCGAAGGGGAGAACGGGGCGTTGTTGAGATTTCAACTAGAGGTCTAGTAAGGGCTTCAATCGCCTCGTGAGTCAGCCACGCTGTAGGCGAACTTCCTCCGCTCGCCTTTGTCAAGACAATCGCGGCGATACACGGTCGAACCTTGCCATTCGATCTGCCATCAAGTCTTTGACACGCTCTTTTCACTAGCCATTCATATGCAACTATTTCCAGCGAGGAAATATTGAGCAACTATTTTTCTTTCAGGGGGAAATAGCTCGCGATCCCTCGAGGGGATAAAAAATAATAATAGCGCCCTCTACTGAAGTAATAGCAGGTTTTGTTCTGAAAACCGTGAACGTGTTCTGGAGTCTCATGGGTGTAGTGAAATCCAAAGCGTTACAATAATAGAAGATCTAGCTGCATCACTTTCTTCCTCGCAACTTAATTAGAAATTGGCACTGTCCTTTTTCTTTAACAAAAGGCGAAGTCTGTTCCAAGAAGTAACAATGAGTTGTGGTCTAAAATGAGACTTACAACTTGAGTGTCGTACTGTAATATTACATGGTGACGGTGTGTTTGGTCACCCGAAACGTAGGCCTTAATTGATTGCAAGATACAAAGACAGCATCGTAGCTTGCAGATGTAAAACGCTCGAAAGGCTCTTGTTTTCTTGAGTCAAAGGCTGGGTCACGATTTATAAGAAAAGCTGGTCAAAAAAAGAGGTTTATTCACGAAAACTGTTGGCTTCGCTTCAAATGATATCAAGGGACCTTGCTGCACACAAATTACATGCACTGTATTTTTTGAATGGCAGGAACATTCTTTTGATTATGAAAACTACTCATTTTACTGTCTAATTTTTATAGAGGGTTTTAATGTCGTTGATTAATGACATTTATAACAAACGTCTTTGATAAAAAATCATGATTTCTCATTCCACAAGAGCGATTCTTTCCAGGACAACCATCTCCTCAAACAAGAATGTAATTTTTATGGTGTTATCTTCAAAGTTAACCCATGGGTTCTTTTTCTGCCTTTTTCCATTTAAATTTCACCTCTAGTAACATTATTCCTTCTCCACAAAATAGTCGCAATATCAAAACTGATGAAAATTCTCGATAGTCTTTGGCTTGTTCCGTCAAATAATTCTTTCAGAAGACCTTTGCTGCAGTGTTGTTGATAATGGTGGACGAAGTAGCCACTTCCACCCAAACAATTTGTGGTGTCGCCAAAACCCCTCACTTATTCCCCTAAACGGAAACCTACCAAATATATCAATGTCAAACTGCCCACAATCGAGAAATTCATGTGCGACAGCTGCGAAAAGTTTCGCCCAGATCCCAGCATCGTGCCAGTCATAAATGCACGGGGTCACGGTGGGGTCAACCTGAGGCCTGTGTAGCCTGTTAGTGTTACAATAATGTGACCGTCTATCCTCCATGGCCTATCCAAGTTTAACCCCTGTTCATTTCAAATGAACATTACTCTTTTGGTCGTGCAGTTGTTTGTTACAACATTTTATCGGGTCGGTGTCTCGACCTGAAAGACCAGACGACCAGACGCCTTCAGTGGAAGTCTGTATTGACCAATCAATCGCCGAGTTGTGAGCATGCGTGCTGCATTTTCTTTTCCCAGTCCAAATACAGACTCGTACTCGCAAACTCAAGTCGAGTTTGATTTACTCCTCGATGGGGCTCTGTTGCTATAGTGAGTGAATTATAATACAGAGAGTCTTTTTTTAAAGGTCTAGGGGTCAATGTTGGGACAGTGGCTAGGTCATGGTTAGGAAATCTGTTAATATATCAAAATTGGACAAAAAAACAAGGTTTGTTTTAAAAGCTGTGTTTCTTCCGACAGTAAATGATATTCGTGCTGCTCAAAAATCATTTGAAGGACGAGCAATTCCCTCAGAATGAAGACATTTCATTGAATCACTGATTGAGTAAACGTCAGGGAAAGGGGTTTTTTACCTCCAAGTAAATGGAATTTCATACTGCATGTCACTCAGACACACACTCACCGATCTTCACATGTGAACTTTAAAAAAAAACGACTATTATACCCTTTTCACGTTTATAGGTCAAAAATGGTATGACTCCAGCCGTCCTACGGACACACAAGAAATGTCAAGTATGCGCTTAAATTTATTGTGCTGTGAAAAGTTGTCTTTCTGCAGGCTTATTTATCCAAGGGTACCATTTTTTTTTTAATTTACGATGAATCGAAGAAGAATTTTTACCCGCTGAACTTGTATGAGAGGCTGTAAAAACAGTGGTGATGTACGACATGGGTAGATGATAACTCAGTCCATCTGTTAGCTTGAGTATGTAAATACAGGCAATCGTGGACCTAGGACAGAAGGGTTAGGGTACAAACAACACGTCCACGATTGACCGAACGTCCACGATTTGAATTCATGTACAAAACCAATGAGAGCTGTTGCTAAAAAGTAAGAGTACAAACAAAGGAATGAGGATAAGGGACAATAGGGGCTCCACGATTGCCGGTGTTTACAAAGAGGTGCAAGTTTGGATGCGTGTGGTTTGGGTTTAAAGCCTTATGCCTATAACCTCCTTGCTTCATTTATACTTCTTGATGGAAATTCTCTAAAGCTTATAGCCGAACGAATATATTAAGGTATTGAGAAGGACCATACCAACATGAAAATTGTCAAATAAATCAGAAAAGCCGCATTCTCTTTTAGTGATCCCCGTTTCCCGGGTTTGCAGCATTGCTCATGTTCCCTGGCATCGTGTTTTTGGGCGTGATCCCTGGCTACTTGCCATATACGGGTTTATGGCATCGGACTAGAGGCCCATGAACAAACACATTGCCATGATTGGGAACCGCCAACATAGGGCTGGATAGCTCAGTTGGTAGAGCACCTGAACGGTATTCCGGAGGTCGCAGGTTCAAATTTTGCTCTGTCAATTTCTTTGTACAACTTTATTTACGTGTAATTGTTTCAAAATTTAAATTAACATTTTCCCACTCAACATTCTATCATACAGGTCATCGATTACGTACAAACTGATAGATCAGACTGGAGTCAATTTGTTAAGACGCATTCACTACTAGCAAGCAAGCGGTCGCGGGTTCGAGTCCAAACCGAGTAAGCTGGTTCATTTTCATTTTCTCTCTGAGCGCTCTGACGCCGTACTGATTATACAATGTTAATACAAAACAAATATACACTGGTGAAGGCAACAATATTAAAATATATGCATTTTATGCAGGTTTTGGCCGATTCCATAATACATGTATTTAAAAGCTAAGCATGTCTAGGTAGCGTTGTTGTCTTCGGATTCGAACAAAATCTGTCGGTTTGGGAAAACTGAGGGACTTTACCATAATTAGTTAAAAGACAAACTGCGCCGAAGACGAAGTACCGTGTGTTTATGGAGCACATTTCCCCTTTCAGAGACATGTTACTGTCATGCTGGCTCATTGTGTACCTGGGGGCAACGATGTCTCACTCCTATGTCTCATCGCAGCACAGGAGCTATTAGCATTAAACTGTTACTGAATCGATGACAGGCGTGTGTGAGATATTCGGCGGTTGATTTGAGATGATCTGAAGTGTGTATGTGTGTTGGGGGGAGGAGGTGGCCCCACGAACGGACGCCAATGATGATATTATTGCCTCTAGACCCAGCCCAGCCGTCAGCATGCCAAATACCGAGCCGCTATTCAAATGGATGCGGGATATCGATCGATGGCTGATGTAGCGGTAGCTAGCACGGTGGCTTTCCTCAGTTTATGGGGTTCTTTCTCTCAGGTCGTACATCGGCTAGGTCCCGTGTCGATACAATAGTGGGAGCGTGTTCCTTCAAGTTCTTATTTATATTTTTTTTTTGGGGGGGGGGCTGGGGCTCTGTCGCACGGGGCTGTGTAAACGTTAAGAGAGCTAACTCGTCCTCGTGTTGGTCCGCCTACCAAGTACCATGCATACACACAAAACATCTCAATCGGGGATGCGAAACATGCAGTCTGTGTATACCTGGAAAGAGACAGTTCAGCTTTGACAAGGCAAGACTCTTAATTCTTGCTTGTCGTGATTTCCCACATAAAAAATTCTCATTCTTGGGATTGTGTACCTAAGGCTGTGTGCCGATGTATCTTAGCTTCAGGTGAACACACCGTTCAGACAAAGACGGGGGACGTCTGGCAAACATAACTCGCCGGTGCGATCTGCCCGATCGTCGGCGGCTGAAGGCACACGTGCTCCGGTGTCGATCCTACCGACCGGGCCATCTCTAGACCAACGCTTCTCATATTTAAATTTCAATCGAGACATACTCCAAAGCAAACACTGAGACGACAAGTTATTCAAGATGAGTTTTTTTTCCTGCTTTAATAAATGCATCATCGGTTTATTTCGACTGCAGATAAGTTGGTTTACAAAGGCTACCACGCGACCCTGACACATGGTGATATATAATTTTAGAGTTGGGTGTAAATCTCGGAAATAAAGAACTGTTGAAACTTGCAGCAGTTGCGCCTCAATATTTGAAACCATCGACCTTATTCATGAGGCGACCATTTCATATCGTGCTCCCCAAATCTTTTTTATATATCGGGTTGCAGACTAGTAAATAAACTACCATAACTACGCCCACTTCCATAAATTACGGGAAAAAAACTCACAACTCTCACAGGTATTTGACACACACATCACATTAAAGCTTATTTCATCATCTTTCATTTCTGTTCATTTTTTTTTCAATAACTTTTGAGAGAAAATTCCATCCAAAGATGATCACCCCTAAAAGAAGTCCTGAAGCCCATCGCCATTTTGAAAAAGGATGCCTACGCTCCATTGCAAAATAGAGCAGTTGATAGGCCCAATTTCATCTAAATTTCACAGCAATACGAGCTTGCAGTCCTGTTCACGGATTCCACCCTTTTTTTTTTTACACACTCTCAAGTTCATTGCCCACAAAATGCAAATAGCCAAAAAATATTAGGACATGCAAATCCTGAATTGGTTGGCGTAGGCAATTTCGGGCCTATACTGGCCTGCACCCATATGCTATACTGTACATGTACACCTTTGAATGGGTAGGTGCCAGACTATTTTGTGATAGTTGCAGTGTCTTACTTAAAAAAAAAAAATTTCCATAGACAATTCTCATTCTTACCACTGTATTTGTACACATTGATGTTAATCTAAAAATGTGCCACTAGTTATGTGGTACCTTAATACACTGCTCATCAAAGGTGTTTCAGTCTTTGTTTAGCAAGTACAGCCTCGGTTTGGTATCAGTATGAGTCGGTGTAACGAGCAGGTAGGCTGAGTTGCTTGCCTACTTTTGCTTGAATTTCTTTGTAATGAAACTTGAAATTTGAAAACTGAACTTAAACTGTTAGATGCTGCAAACTGCTGACTGAATTGACCTGAAGTAGCCTATAGCTTACTCTTATACTAAGTTGGCAGCGGGATCTTTGTCAAAAAGAGGGCAAAACTTGAAGCCTCCAATTAATTCTCTTAGAATTAACACATCGGCATTTCCATGTATATGATCCACAGTACAGAAATAAAACAAGCGTTTGCTTGAAAAAATATATGTTATTTCTCTCAAAAGAGCCCCCCCCCTCTTTTTTGCAGCCCCGCCTTCTTATCACAGTCACGTTCCCGCAAAAGTGCCCACAAAATGTACATGCCTGCACATGCCCGTTACTGACAATGTCCAGAGCTATGTTCTTAGAATTATCCCTTAATTCTCTTGGGGAATGTTCGAAACAATGCAGTCGATAATGCCAAATATTCAGCTATATGTGCATTGTGTACAACAGCTTTTATTATTGAGCATTATAGTCAAACTGCAGTGGAGCGCTGGGAATTGCGCTGTGGACTTTCGTGTACGGTACATGTAGTTGAATGTTGGCGGAGATTATACTGGAAATTCGGGCACTGGACTACTCCGTAGAATTGGTACCTGTCTCGGACTGCTATGACCGAAGGGGCCAGGGAGGCTGGAAGACCACAGATCAAGGGTAAGATTCATGTTTTGAAAACACCTCTTGAACTACAGTCTCAGTTGTGATTACAACCTTGGCCAAGGACAAAGTGCTGAACAATAGCGCTACATGCATGGGGTGTTCACGTACAAAGCGTGCAACCGCAGTGTGCCGTACCTTGAGGTGTGTTGTTTTCCCCCACTGCCCTGTTTCAGGGAGATGGCCACCGAACTTCGTTATCGTATTGACATGAAACTTGGTTCAACCATAGAACTTTCACTAATCAACGTCGTGAGCAATAACAACGGACTTAAACGAAAAAAAATATGATTAAAGGTATCAATAAAAACATCAAATACAACCACAAATAACTGCATTAAGGTAGGATAGAGAACAAAACTTATCAAGTTATGTGCTAACCACTTAAAAGGAAGTATAGGAAAGCAAATCAAACGATAAGGGACACCACTCTCCCGGCTAACTGCAAGACAGAAACGAAAATTCAACAATTCAACAAAGGATGACTGCTGTCCCTTATCGTTTAAGAGTCAATCGACTTATATAAGAACAACCAATCACAGTCATTCACCAACATTACTGCCTGGTTGATACAAAACTCCCAAATCGTGTAGATGTTCGACAATATTGGCCTGATTTATATCCAGCAGTAATTTTCTTGAATTAACATAAAAATGGGAAATGCTTTTGAACCTACCATTCCATGCTATAGCTTTGTGCATCACCAACAGTCATCACGAGCAGAACCGTGTTCGAGTCTTTAATCGTTCCCAACTTTTTTTTAGCGGAGTTGGGGTGTTGTCAAGCACCGCCAAAAACAAAAATGGTTTTGACTGATTTATTGCCGCGCACACAGCGCCGACGCACGGCCGGGCCTAAAACGGTTCGTGTAGACGTTTTATGGCCGCCAGACAATAGAAGCACTTCAGACTACACTTCAGCTCTAATTGTGGGCTCATCAATAAAATACGCATTAGGGAAGCGTTTCAGAGGTCGGGGCCACTTGCAGGCGGCCTGACGCGCCGTGTGCATGTTCGTCTATTCCCGCCCACTTGCTTGCACCACTTCGGCAAAGTGACGCGTCGAACCGCACTGAAGACTCTGAAAGGCAACATTTCTGTCAATAGTTAGCATTCACTTTTGTTTCTCTTTCGCGATTGTAAATGGTAAAGTAGGGTCTGTTCCAAAATATCGCAGAGTTCAAGTTGCAACTGTAGTTTAAAAATTCTTTAAAAATACAGCTGCACAGCAAAATATTTAGGAGATTTTATTTCAATTATTTGCTCTTCACTATTGTAAGAAAATATGTAATTTATGTAAATCCATCGTAATATCACTTTGTTCACGACGTAGTAAAGGTAAAAGCTATTGGACGTTGTCATGACATTGTGGTTAATTGGTCGAATATGATACAAGTCAATCGAGAGAGAGAGAGGATTATTCAGTTGGTTTGATTTCCCACGAAAAATCGGCGTCGTATAGTGGAAAACCCTTAAGTGGAACGAATAGGCCATGATGGAATTATGATTGGGAAACAGACGGCCTTTACATATTAATTTCCAGGAAATTCCATCCGTAGTTGTGATTATCAACTATGAATGGCGCCGTTGCAATTTTCTCCATATTAAATGAAGAGTGCATGACAAATCTGCGGAGATCATGAATATTACTGTTTGATACTTGATTGTCCAATCAGATGGCCCGATTGTGTTACGTATTGTGTAACTTCAGTCTTCAATACGGAAAGAGTGTTGCATCCTGGCGCCGCTTTTTTTCATCATATTATTATCTCAATCTCAGTCATTGCAAAAAAAATGTTGAAAAGACATGAATCTGGAACTGAGAAACATTTCCCTTTTTGTTAGAAAATCATTTAACTCTCCATAGACTTTGTACACAGTCAATGGCGTCTGCATGGATACTACATTCTTTCCTTAAATAGATACCTTGAATCTGACGTCACAATGACGTCACAATGACGTCACAATGACGGCAGATCCTTGTTCCTCTTTAATACGCATGAGCAGACAGACACACTATACTTTCATCGTCGCTGAATTTGAAAAAAAAATGTCTCCAGTGAGGTCGCAGTATGCAAAGGTCTATAATGGAGCCGTGTCCGAATTACTTGGCTACGACTGGAAGTAACACACGGGTCTATGGGAAGTGGCTGCAGCCGCTCCCATAGGCACGTGTGTAATTTCTAGCCGTAGCCAAGTGATTCATTCGGGCACAGCTCCTGCACTTTGTTGTTAATGTTTGACTATACTATAGGTTTCAAACGTTTGAAATAGCTATTGGTCACTGCAACACTGTTTACGATTCCTCAATACCGATTTTATTTTTTTAGAAAACATCGAAAGGCTTTACAAAATGATGACTGAATTGACAATGACCTTCACATGTAGTGTCCACTCTTATTGTTAGGCACCTGTGCTTGTCGGGCCATGCTATTGTCTATAGCACAGAAGATGAGTCAACGCCTCCTGTCTGCTTATATTAGTCCCATTCACAAACGCTTGATTAAACCATTCCAGTCCATTATTATAGGATTGGTTTGCATAACAAATCTGTCATGGTGCGCTCATTTGCAACTGACCAATGATAAGAGGGCTCGGTCATTAAAAGCTGTTGTTCCCCCCGACAAGCCACTCTACTCGGCTAATAATTGTATACACTGTATACAATTGTATACACTGTATACAAGTGTATTCCCGCGCTGCAAACAAGAAGCAGCACAAAAGGTCTCACCAACACCACCATCCAACCATGCTTAGTATAGTTCCTTCCTATCCTAATATTTATTACATTAGTGGTCCTCTCGGCCAATGGCGCACGCGTTGCGAGGGCTCCCGGGTCTTTTCGCTTTTCAATTAGCCGGCTCTGCTGAATTGCGCGGCATTTATTTTGCCGTTTACCGTAGAAATCATCCAATATTGAATTACAATTGATGGATGGGCGCGTTTTCTTCATTAGGGCCAAGTTTTTCCTCTTGCCAACAATTGCCAGTTTGGATGCGAGCCGGCCTAATTCGGTGGGGCTAATGTCTTCTTTCTTTCTTTCTTTTTTTTAAAACCTTTCACTTATCCAGTCTATTATACGAATGAAGGTTTGGATACTTAAGGAGTCCGAGGATAAATCGGCGACCAGGCACGACGCGAAATGTCCGCGGTCGTTTGGGGCTTGGAGCCGGCCGTGCCCGCACGGTTTCGCCCGGTCTGACTGATGGATGTGCCGGAGTTTTTCTCCCAGTACTTAATTCGAATCACGAAATCTCCCCATTCAATCAAACGGACGCATCAACTCTACCAGACTTTACTTGCTTCTGTATGTTTCCGTGTACCGCCAATGGGGTAAAAAATCTCACAAATTGCTCGGGCTAGTTCGCATAGCACGGTAGCACGGTAGCACGGTAGCAATATTGTCCAATTTACGACCAAGGGAACAAAAAAGGGCGACAATAAATTGCCAAAGGATGTTCTGTTAGCTTTTTAGTTTTCATGACGGGCTCGAACACATGCAAACCAATCCCACCTCGTCTTTCTTCCTTTTTTTCCCCCTAAGGCTTAAACTTCTTCAATTCCCGCCAACTATCGCCCGTTCACAGCTGGAGGATTTTGACAGTGATCGTAATTTGCAGGTACACGGTTTTCCACTCTTGTCGCGGGTATTGCGCCGCGTTTATTAAAGCAAGTTCACTGGCCGTCGTTTGAAGCGCACCGCCCGTGTCACAGCGCATCAGAGTCATCGCGCCCGGTGTTTAGAGTCCTTGGCTCCTAAATGCGCGAAATTTCTTTCAAGTCTTTACAGATCGTCAACCACCCACACCCTTCCCCCTCTTCTTCATAACCCATTGGCTTCAATACCATCATCATCTTAGTCATAAGCCCAGCATTATTCACACAGAACTGTATCCAAGCGTGAAGCTGCACGATTTGCGCTCGGAGCTACGTTTTTGGAGATGCTTTACCACCTCAGGCTTTCGCCCGCAATGACTCGCGCAGGTTTAGCTCCCAGCTAGTCTGACAATATTGGTTGGACGGGTCGACGATAAGTCTCCCTTCGTAAATGGTGGCTTGAGATGAAGATGAAGCTTATTACCGGCGAGTAAACAGAGACAGAGTAGGGGGATCTCGCGGCGACCATCTCCCGTTAATAGCATTTTCCTTCATTGGCGATCTTCAGCCATCGCCGCTCGTTCATTAGAGCCAATCAAGAATCATAATAAAATATAAAAAGCCCGCCAAAAACCCGGCGATCCGATGATATTTCTCCCGCGCTTTTCACTAAATGATGACAACAGGCAGTGCACTGAATTCCCGAGAGATGCGCTTTCAGTCCGGTGGCTGATTGTGACGCTTTTTTCTTGGCTTTTATTATCTCTAACCTCTTCTTCTCCTTGTAAATTGATCATAATTTAATTTTGCCCCTTTTTGCGGGCAAGAGGGATTGCCTAAATGCCATTTTTACTCGGTAAATATACGGCCGGCGTAACCTAAAACCCTCCATTGTCCACAATAGGCCTAATTCATTATTTGGTCAAATCTTAAAGATGTGCAGTGATGCGTCTGCTCCTACTTGTTAGCTGAAGACTGACAGAAATTATTAGATGAGATAAAAAGGGGAGAAGATGCATTCTTGATTCTTAAATCGCCTTTTACGACATTCAGTCATTATTGTGCTGAATTTAATTCAAATTCTCGATAAGTTTTGTCTAGATATTTCTTTCAATCTCGGGTGATGTCTGCAATCTGCAGTGACCTTAAACGACCTTTTATTGACCTTTAGATGGACATTTCTATGAGAACGTTTTCGGATTGGCTAACTGCGGTCTTAAACAGCTGCGGCCAGTTGTCTTTATACATAGGTCATGATAAATTACCCAGAATGCCATCCCCACTTCCTTCACAAGATTCTGTGAAGCTCATCAGCCCGTCCCAGCGCCCTGTTTGCAGGGCGGGGGTACGAGCAAAGATGGACATTAGCCTATCTGTCCAAACCTTTTGCAAAACAGTTTTTTTTATGGAAATAGGCCCAATAGACTTCCTTTTTGTATTTTCAGTTCTTTGTGAAATTGTCATTGTGCTTTCCAGACTTGCTCAAATCGTATTACGACGCCTTTTGCGCAATGTTCAAATGTTCACGCAAAAGACCCAAGCTACAGTTCAGTTTTGTTTTGTTTTATTTCAGCTACAAATTGACATTGATTTTCAAAATAGGGGGAAATATTCTCATCACTCTCAAAGAACCGATCACACACCCTTTACCTTTCATCCAAAACTGAGTATTTTGGCGTTCTTGTACTTCTTTTATTAAGAGAGACATGCAATAAATAAGCACTGATGGAAGATCAATGTAGACTCAGACGGTCCTGCTGTAATAAAAAAAAACACACACACATTTTTATTATCCCTACCTCGAGGGAAAAATACAGTTAATTTTATACCCAACACATGCATAGAGTATTACATGTATGCGTTTGAGTATTACATTGATTGATTAAGGGGCTTTGCACCAAAAGTGATTTCTATTTGGCATTGAATGTGAACAGGGCAAGCACCCTGTGGTTGAGTTCAGTCAAAGACTTTTCCCTGTCCCATTTTTGCACCATTCAAGTCCAGGGCATTGAGCGTGTGCCAGACACAGTCTTGACCTTGTTTTCCGAACAGACAGCCCGGTTGAATTGAAAGGGGAGAGACCCGGGGAATTACTGTGGGTGCTGAGATTTATTTTGGGGGTGCAAATGACCGGGTTCCTTAACACCCTGGTCGTAGACCCCATCATCGCCGCCATTGTCCCAGGGTGTCGTGACCGGGCTTGGCAAACAGGGGAAATTGGGCCAGCCAGCTTAAGCGGGGGGGGGGGACACCCCGGCCCTGCTTGTTCGGTATGTTCACCACCTCGTGTCACCTCGGTATAAAACTGGCATTTGATACACAGACTTCGACAAGAAAAGACGGTCGTTGCTTGCATTGCTCGCATTGCCACCAGGCGTTTCTCTGGGGTTGTTGTTCCTCTTCTCTCTCTCAAAAAAAAAAAGTATAAGGGGGTCTTTGCAAGGGAGCCGCTAAACCCACATTCTGAGCACAACGGAACAGGGGCTTGTCGGTCTCCCCAATCAAACATGTCAACGGGCAGGACAATGGGGAGTATTAGCCGTCAATGTTGTATATGTTTTTCCTCCGGTAGCCGGCTTTTCAGAGCCAGACAAAAGGTGAAATGGTGCATTCAGCGAACAAGCTGTAGCCCATTCACGGGACCCGTCAAAAAAAAAATCGGCAAAGTTTGGACGGCTGAATGACAGGGTGTGAGATTGCGGGTTGCCGCTACTTGAAGTATATAACAACGCTACCCCCCCCCCCCTCACGACCTACCACTAACCACCTCCAACTTGTGCCACACCACCAAACTTCATGAATAGTTATCAACTGACAAGATACCAATAGAAAACTGCGAAGACACGAACGTCAAACACCGTCAACGTTTACCTTAATGAGCAGTGTTGACATCTCCCAGCAAACATTTTTGGCAGTGTCAATTTTTCTTTCTTTTCTTTTCGCACTCCACCGTCAGAGATCTCACCCCGGTTCAAATTGAGCTGGATGCTCTCTCGGTTCGGGACCCATCGATAACTGTCTCTCTCTCTCTGGCTGGCATCAAGGTTCTTGACGAGTTGAGGCTTAAACGACATCGCCCCGGCCCGTTATTTTGTTTGACGGGTAGTGCAAGATGCTTATTACTCGTTTGGCGGGAATCAATACAGTTCGATATTTGGGCAGCCGGCCCCAGATTCTCCCTGTCAGCTTTCGTGCCTGCCACTGCGTGGGAAATCGAATCAAGTGAAGTTTTTTCCTGCCTTCCTCTATACCCTCTCCCCTTCTCTCTCTCTGTAGTCTCTCACTGTTGTTGTCATCGCCCCCAGCCATAGGTGCAGTTACACAAAAAAAGGAGGACAAAATGGTGCGGGATGGATCGCTGCGGGCAACGGACTTGCAAGACTATCACGTGTCATGAGCAAAACTGGCTGATTGCAGGTGTGCAAATGGCTGCTTGGCTGACAACAAAAGAGCCACGAGAGGAGTGGGCACAAAAAAAAAACTGTCTTCAAAGTCGACCAGCCCAATCGAACAAACCCCTCGACCAGAATTCTCCCTCTTACTCGGCGCGGCGTTCACTGACCCTGGCTACTGTTCTTGAGGGGGGCTGGCCATGTACGGCTGCAGGGGAAAACACGCTCTTCCACTGGGTAAATAAGGCCGTTTTGAAAGCTGAAATAACAACATTAAATTCACCTGCAGTAACCTTTGCCGTGTTGTAGAGTTATTATTAAAAGGCTTTAGTTTGGCAATCTCGTGCCGGGTGAGTGATGGTTTAACTTCTCCCCTGCCACCCTTCCGCCTCTCGCGCCGTCAACGACGTGACGAGAGTGACAAGACGCCAGGAAACAGCCGCCTGCAGCAAAGTTAGCTTGCACATGCGCAGACTATAATGGGTGCGCGCATGAAATCTAAATTGTGTGGCGTTCAGCCGACATTTATGTGAATGTACGTAAGTAAATGATATTAAAGATATGTCGATATCCCTTTGAAATTTTCAATACAATAATTCTTCCAAATTTTCAACAGTATATGTCTGTTAAATGGCAGGTTTTCAAGTAATTAAATTGAAGAAAAAAAATTCTTCATGCAGATTTAGAAAAAAAATTATTCTTGATTAACGATGGTGTTCTATACTCATTTTCTGTCATGTTGATATGACAACGCAGGCGGCAGCATTGTGCTCCAATCGGAGAAACTTGTTGGGGATTTACTTACATAACTACAACGACAACTAGAATTTACCTTAAATGAAGGTCTAGTAACACGTTCAGTTCCCATTTTTCAATTGTTTTCCTCTAATAAGTTCCCACTTCCACTCGAAAACCTCGAATCGCCATAAAACTGAGCTTCAAAGGTTGCGAAACGCAAAAACAATATTGGTGTTTGGATTGGGCATGTTTTTCTGATCCTTATTATCTGATGCAATGAGGTATCAACCGATTCTCGTCATTCGATATTTGTAGTGTTGGATAAAAAAACATCAGAACAAAAAAAACCTTTTGGGAAAGCTAATGGTGTGACTAAGCTAAAACGTACAGTCGTAAAAAATACTACATCGCGAGAAAGTGCAAGTCTTAAAAGCCATCGAAGTGAACTCATATTTCTTTTCCATTTTGTTCTTTCTTTTTCATTCTGCATGGCAGGCTGCATACTGTTCCTTAATGGTCCATCCACTTGCATTTAGCCTCATCATCTCACGCAATCAGCGGGTATTTCCTTCAGTGATCATGACCACTACTTTACCAAAGAGCACTCAATCGTCCACGGTGATCGTGTGCCCGAGGAAGAAAAGACAAACACCACACCGACACTTGTTCCTCGCCTCCGTTCACTCCGAAATGCAAAGGGCAGTAAAGAATCTACAGTGCTCGGGTACGGTTGATTGACGAAACCGCCCCTTAAAGATTCGCTGTTTCTTTGCATTAGTGTCACAGACCCTATCCACCGGCAGGGCCTAACAATGAATACGGATTCTGAAAAAAAGACCAGGCGAGGCTACAAAAGCTGGTCCTAGGGCCCACAGAATTCTTTTAAATCGATTCAGAATGGCTATTTTTACTGGCATCTGTATGGACCTTTCATTTCCGTTAGGGGGCGATCCTGTACGATAGCACTGCCCGGGCTCCCAAGTGACAGTAAGTTAGTGAGTCAGTCAGTGAGACACAAAGAGAAAAATAGTCCTAGAAAAAAAACACCATTTTTCAAATTGATGTAATTCGCAAAACTCGTGTAAAACACACACATAATTCATGTATATTGCAGATATTTCCTGTAATCATCTGAGAACCACTCACAGCAGCGAATGATTTGCTGAACAAATATTTTTGTCCCCAGTAAATGTCTTGGGAACTCCACCAAAAAATGCCTATGCGTTTTTTATTTCTCTGTACATGATGATTATGGCCATAGATTCGGATGCAACACGAGACAAATTAATCTGTTTTTAGATTTGGGACGCTGTGAAAAGTTACCAGTTTTCGATCACCAACCCACGAGTCCGCTGTTGTGATTTTTGGTTGGGCTACAACAGAACCTAACACCTTTACAAAAGAGTCCTAAACTGTGGGCGATGTGATAAATAAACCTACACGTGCCAGTGCATGCAGGTAAAAGCTTGATTTATTTGGATCTCTGTAAAACGTAAACATTATAGCTGTACTGAAAACCCTCTTTTATGTGTTTGTTTTCCCAAGGGGGAGTCGAGCGTGAATTCGAATTGGGGAGATCCCGTGAAAAGCTGTCTTTGGCCCGCGGGGCCCGCCCCTGGCCAGCTCGCACCAACGCCTCGTTCTCCTGGCCGTCGTCAAATCCTAACAGCATAATAATCGAACGATGTTTGTGCTGCTTTACGATAATTATTCTTTCGTATTGAAGTGAGTGAACCCGATTGGACATATCCCAAAATTGAAAACCACCCAGTCAGGCAGAATACAGAAAATCTATTTATTTCTTTAGAGGTTTGTTAAATTCTCGGTATAACAATGAAGATGTATCTCATGATACGAAAACAAAATCGCAACTTATTGGGGTCTCAATCACGCACGCTCGCTTCCTTTCATCCCCCAGAAAAGGGGGAAACGGAGAAATAGAAAGAAATCATTTTGAATAACTGGAGCGGTTTCCTGTCCCCAATACTGTCACGAACACGCGTCCGGACAAAACTTGAAAAGAAAAGAAAAAAGCGTTCCTCGCCAATGAAATTATGCTATTCAATGAGAATGCAGGAGCTCCCGGCAAGACAGTAAAAAGGAGACAGAGAGAGATAGAGAAAAGGGGGAACAGATAAGAAAGGGTTCTCTTGGCTGAGACACCAGACATGTTGCCGATGGAACATTTTGTGTGAGGCCACCGGGCATCTGTTCGCTCGTGACGGGCAGACAGAAGACGATATGTGACAGGGAAACAATAAAAGCTCCGGGCTATAGTCCCTCTTCTTATAGCCTAGTTGCCAGTCGGCTTATTACAAATTCCCAAACAGACTTAATTCGATATTCTGGAGAAGAGAGAATTAAAAAACAAAAAAGGGGGAGCCGCCTCGGCTTTTCAGAAGTCAAAACAATATTGTTCCTGCGCGGGGCATGGATGACTTTCATTTTCTTCTTGAGATGAAAATCGTTGCCTACATCGAGGCGGCATTGTCAAGGGGAGCAGGATTTTTTTCATTAAGATTTGGTTTGTGTGGTGTTTCGAGGTGATGTATTTCTTTCCCCTCTGTTGGCTAATTTTCATCATTGCGCTGGTTTCATCAGTTGTTGCAGTTGTGTACGAGCGGTATGTCAAAATTGGTTTGTGTGCAGTCGTGTTTTCAGTTGATGCTTATCTGTTAAACCTATCAGCCATGTAGCTTGAATTTCGAGTACGCTAACTCTGTCTCCTTCTTTTTTTAGTAACCAAATCGAACGATGGGGGCGCTGTTCTTTATGTCGGTGTGGCTGAAAATGGCGGCTTTGCCCTGCCACGGTAATAAAACACTTGCTTTTTTTTGTAGCCGATAATCAGTGAAGATATTTTTTGCTCCTTGAAATCTATATAAGAGACCAGTTTTGTTGTTGGTATCGTTCTCTGTCTCATGACATTTTAATTCAAACAATGAGTAGGCCTACTAAATGGTAACTAATATATGGTTTTCAAAAAATAATCTCATTTTAGGCTGTTTTTACTGTTTCATTGTATTGCTTTACACCAGGACAAGACTTTCATGTCTGTTTTAACTTACATGACTAATAAAATATGAATCTGCATCTGAATCTGAGAAAGGAAGCATTTCTGTGATTTTTGGAAACTGGTAATTTTTTTTCATATTTCACACGTCATAGGCCGACGTGGGAATGTTGAATAGTATAAGAAAGGGTTTCTTTTCTTTCTTTTTTAAATTAGTTTCCCGTTAAACATTCGGTAAACCTGCAATCTACCATAATTAGGCTGGATTCGTACTCTGTCTCCATCATTTTGGATGAAGTATTGGCACAAACCACAAACATTTAAAAGAAACATCATCTTGTGTCGCATTTCTCATGAGTATTCATGCTTGGAAAATGCCTTTTAGGTCCTCCTTAGTTTACCGGCGTTTTCATAAGCTTTCAACCCACAATAATCAAAAGAGGGAACCTCAACTTACAGAAGCCACTATACACGCGTTGTTTGGCCCTGGACATTTTTGACAGGTCCACACGCATTGGTGTCATGTAGCTAAGCCAAGATCATTACATGGAAAACATGTGTCGAGCACGAAGTAGTCAATTTACTGACGAGGGTTGGGGGGGGGGTAGGTTAGTTCGTGTCTGCATGTAGCCAAGAGCTCACACGATCCGTCCTGATATTAATACCGTTAATCATGTCCAACCTATCGGACAGTGAGTGGTTCCCATGCATTGTGTGCGCTAGTTCGTGTTGGGCTGACGAGATTACGGGATACATAACGGCCGACTGTACCAATGCCATTACCATCATCGGTGTCATCTACCGAGCGAACCTGCGGGTGCTGGCCAGTAAATTGGCGCAAAATTGCCTACGCCGGTCAAATCATGATTTGAATACTGTCTATTTTGCTCTTAATTTTGAATTCTGTGACCCATGCACTTGAGTGGTTTGTAGAAATGAAGGGAACCAGTTCTAAATCGGTCTTGGAACTTGTATTTCTGAAAAATCTGGGATGAAATTGGGCCCGGGAGTGTATTTTGCAATGGAGTGGAGAAGTCGTGTTTCAAAATGGTGATGGGCCTCGGGACTGTTTCTATTTTTATCATCTTTGTAGGGAAAAATTCACCCAAAAGCCTTTGGTTAATCCCTCAAAAATTGAACAAAAAGTGAAAGAGGATAAATCAACTTTTAATTTGACGTATTATGCCTTGATCACCTAGGAGCGTTCTGAGTATATTTTCTCGGTTTTTTTTTTGAATTCGGGATTCATCGATTGGTGCCCGGCTATCTAATACTGGTCTGTACCACAGGGTTTTTTTACGCCGGGTTTCTACCGCTCACAGGAATGACGGTCATCCACGGCAGTTTGCTCGCTCAACCCCGATCAGCTCGCGCCTGGCACTTCTTGTGCCTTAAACGCTGTCTCATGTAATGTAGTACCACGGCCCAGGCATATTATTCCGGTTCGATAACACAATCTGGGGGCTAGTGATAAGTACCTCTCGTCATGTTTGCTCATGCAGCCGGTGACGACCCGTCAATCATTTTTGTTCCCTCTCTCACACCAATTCTCTCTCCCCTTTCGACAGAAGGGAGGTCAAATGCACTACTCCCTGACAAGGCATTATCTGGCTCTGACAACAAGGAATTACCCGTGTCCCCTTATCACCGCCAGCGGAGATTAACGCCTATAAGTCTATCTGTGTTTGTGTGTGATGTGGGTGGTAGATTACTAGTCTTTTGTCATCATTAAAACAAACTTTAAAAATATAGCTACCTATCGATAAAACACAATCAACAAGTTTAAAAGTCCTACAACCCAAAAAAATCCTCTTAAAAACGACTATCATCTCAGAAACATTAAAACTGTGATTAACACGCCGTGAACCGTTTAATCCCATAATTTTTCTAAATACCGCAGATTGCTATCAAAACACACCAGATAAGCAAGCTAAATCTTGTTTTAAGTTCGTAATACCCGACTACCGATAATAATGTAATCCCTTGAAAAGAAAATTGCTTGAAAACAATGGTTTTGGAAGCATGATAAGACCGACCATGGACCAACAGACACTGGTAGACAGGGGTTAGGGTCCGGGCTACATGGCCTGTCCGCGAGGGGGCGAAGCTCACTCGGCCCAGGCCTGAGCGGAGCTGCCACTCAACCCTCGCGATGGCCGGTTCTTATCTCCCCTTCGCGCCTGGCTGACCGACACGAACCGGCAATAGCTCCCGTTATCGGACCCCGCCGCTCCTTCGGTCTTTTCTTTCGACCATCAACCTGCCACCAGCTTCCCCTGAAACTCCGTCTTTATGGCACCCTCCTTTTGTAGCCGACCCCTCCAAATTAGAAACGGAGACAACAATCGTATCCGACGGGTTTTCTGGATACGTGATACCACTCAATCAGAGTGATCCGTTGCATATTATTTTCCACGCTTGCTAGCGCTTGTTGTGCTATAACCGTTCGTATTTACATTCCATGTACAACACGCATGAGAGGCACTTATGTGCCACATAACATCTTTAAATGACCACATGTTTTTGCCAGTATTTAATATTGTACGTTTTTGATTGATGGGAAATTTGTACACTCCAAATGAATACACAAAATGGATGGAGAGAGTTGTAATATAAATGAGCATAGAACATGTTGCATCACCTATTATTTGCTTCAACACACCTCTGGTTCTGTGAATTCTTGTGATGAATACGTAAAAAGTGCGTGCAGTACTTTAATTTTTTACAAAATATTGTAAAGCGTACTTGAATTCGTAAATTGTTTTGCACCTTCTGCCTTAAAGACGCAGTTTTCGCCCAGTTTGTTTTACCAGACGGTGGCATTGCTTGCCCTATTTTGTATCCCACTTGTGGGGTTGCACCTCGCGCTTTTGATTCCTTATGCATGCACGTAAAAGCAAAGTGAGCGCCACAAGAGGGCGTTTTTCCTTTTAAAAAAATGGAGTTGGCGAAATCTCGGATTCGTGCTCCGGCATTGTCTTCTTATTCCGGCCATATCATTTCAAGATTTTGGTTGACTCTGGTGCAATAATTGGTTCACCATTAAACCACGTCATGTTCTTGGGCTGGATACAAAATCAAAGCCGGAGATGAATTCAAGCTGGGGTTTTGTGTTGGAGTTTTGCAGGTCCCAGAGGGACCAGACTATAATCGTCTTTGTACTTCACCCACTGACTTAATGGCTGACTCACTGACTGTCATTTGTGAATTAGACTTGTATAAGTCTCACCCTGGCCCAAACATTTGACTTTTCGGGTTCCAGAGGGCCATCCTACAGTCTTGTTTGTACTTATCTCCCTAACTGACTGACTGTCTGATTGACTGACTGTCATTTTCTGATTTGCATTAACCTCACCTTGGCCCAAAACTTGGACTCACGTGACTTCTTCGACCCGGTCTTGTTTTCATCCTCCATCCTAGTTCAAAGACCATGATGATGACAAGTGCTCGTTTGTCTTCATATCAATCAGCATGATCAACTGATGGAATTCCATGTTAAAATCATTATCATTGTTTGGTCATCAATTTGTTATAATTCCGCAAGTAATAATTCAACAAGTGCGCTCTTTCTAAGCCGAGGGAGTGAAAACGTTTTTTTTCTTCAAAAACCCAAATATTGCACACGTTGTCGCTCCTATACGAGAAATCCATTTTTTTGGGCGAATTTCTCAATGTTCTTTTTTTCTTTTTTTTAAGGTACTTGCATTCTGCACTGTCGCATGTTCGTCATATCTCTTCTTTTTCGTTGCCTCTGATTAAAATATTGGATATATTAAGGCAGGCCGTATATAATTTGATAGAGGCTAGTTTTTGATTGATAGCTTTTATGACACGCACCGATATTTTCAAGCTTTTTGGATGAACTCGAGACCTTTTAGCACCTTAGCAACGGAGACGTCCCTGTAAACAATGAGAAAACATTGTGTCTATCTACAGAAGACTCCACTTTTCAGAGTTTGAACGACTCAACCTGATATCGTAAAGCCACGTGAATGGCGACGATCTGTGTGCATTGTGTTGTTATTTTTGACCCGACTTTCGCATTTCAATGCACAAAATGAACGTGACGATCCCGATATTGGAAAGAAAACCCCGTCTATGTGTTCCTATTCATCAGGGGGACCGCAGGACTGCGACTGAAAAGCAAAGGCAAATGTCAGTGCAGATCAGGTGTCGGAATCTAGGGCTCAACCCTTGAAACACTGCACGGACTGACGTTTGGGTTCGAGGCTCGGGTGTCTACTCCATTGTTCTGCCTAAATGTTACATCTTCGTTCCAGTCATTATGAACGGATTAAAAACCTCCCTTCGAATGTCGAGGACAACAAAGCCACTTAAACTAATTTTAGCACGGGCGCATTGCCGCCCATTGAGTGATCAGAGCCGGAATCTTCGTTGCCATTGAAATTATACTTTTCATAATTGGATAAAGTGTTGAATTTTTTGTGACATTTTCAAAGAATGGTAAGAAAAGGCCGTTTGCTATTCTTGGACAATCGGTCGACGGACCTCGCATGGACAAAAAGGAGCTAAGTGTGGTTACGAACTGTCTTCAAAGGTTAGGCTTGTCATGTGCGCAGCTCTGTTGACATTTTTGTGAACTGTGGATAGTCTCTCGTTACAGTCGTCAAAATATCAACAGGTTGTGTATTGTGTGTCCCGTTTGCTATCATAACCTGTTGAAATGACGTAAAAGTCCACGAGTGACGTCTAACGGTCAGGCGGTCTTGTCCAGTTGTGTTTGTCTAAAGCTGTCTCGGGAGGGCTCGCTAGGGTCTGAATGATTGCTTGGGACAATATTAAGGGGAAGGGGTGAGAGTCAAAACAAAAGGGGAAAGGTCGTCTGACGCTAAGGCTATCGGGGATCTTGAGGTGGTCTTAGAAACTTGAAGCAGTGAACTTTATAACTGGTGTCCTTGTTTAAGCAGCACTTCATCAGACGTATATCAGTTGTGAATACTGTTGGTTCGTGGCTTGTATAGGCGGGAGCAAGGATGATCGTTTTTGGAAACAGCAGAGTTTGAGCTAATTTTTTTTCCTCAAAGTTTGCGGGAATGATAAACTTATGGAACTGTAGCTATTGGTTTTGGTCGATGAGAAGGGCTGCTACTGCTGTAAATGAAGATGTTGTTTCTCCTGCTGCTGCTGTTGTTGTTTCTGCTGCTGCTGTTGCTGCTGCTGCTATGCTGCTACTGCTGCTGCTGATGTTATTGTTGTTGCTGCTTCTTCTGTTGCTACTGCTGCTATGGCTGCTACTTCAGCTGTATCCCGTAAACCTATGAAATTGTACTGCGGCTGCTACTATCGTTTTTGCTGCTTCTTCTGTTGATACTGCTGTTATGGCTGCTTCTGCAGCCGCATCACGTAAACCTATTAAACCCTACTGCGGCTGCTGCTGCTGCTGCTACTGCTGCTGCTGCTGCTGCTGCTGCTTCCGAAGTTCTCGATTATTTACAATTCTTATCATGACCCTCTACGGTAGACGTTTGGCTGTCATATTTACGTGTATATATAAAACACTTCATTTAGCAATTCCTTCATTCCTTTGTTCACTGTAGATAGCAGAGTAAAAGCCATGCACATTGTGAACCAATGACTTGTCGACTTGATTTCTATAGCGCCCTCAGCGATTCCCGCATGAACCGAATAAAGTCGCAACCTGGTACTGGAAAGATCTGATATGTTTTTGTGATACGATTGTTCTGAGACGTTAATGCGCATGCACCAAGGATGCAAGACACGGGGTTAATTTCATCTCAGCTTGCTTCTATCGTCGAAATAAAAGCAAGACTACACTTGATCTTACCACAACCCAAGGATGGGAAATTTGCAGCCATATTAAATGTTATTTTATTTTTTTAAAGTTGAATAAACAAATTGAGCTATTCAGCCCTATGTTGGTGATTCCCAATTAAACTTTAAAATGCGCAGTTCAATTTTGCACGGTCTTTAAAGGTAAAATTTACTGCTGTTATTTAAATAAAAGGGTAACATTTTATATTTTATGTATTTACTTTAAATCTTTAGACATTAAAGCAGTAACTTTTATTCACTTTTGACTGCACGTTTTTGTTTTATTTTTCCATAACTGGTAGGGCCTGCTACAATCTTCTCGGATTGTAAATCCGAATGTCTGAGCGTATTACATAAAAAAAAAACATGATGCCACAATCGGGCCAACATAATTTCCTTAAATTCTGTGTTTTGTTATGAATAGTAATGTGAATTTTGAGTGAGAGTAGTTTTGGATAGAATAAGAGGCGCGTAAAACAATTTGCATCATTTACGTCCTCGCGTCATTGCATGACAAGGGATACTTGCGCTTGTCATACGGGAGCCTTGGGGCCAACATTGGAGGGTAACGCACTCCAAAAACCACGGTGGAATACCTGTGAGCAATTAGGAGGATGTTTTAAAGGGGAGAACAGGACAGGTGTTTCCCGCCCGCCACGGGCGCAGCGCAGCGCGAGCAGGGACGGGAGGGGTGTTCCGCGAGACTCACCTTCCTTGACGAGAAACATCTCCCTGCTCCGCAAGTCATACCGCGAGCGTGGTGGATGTTATACATCCATATCATAATCAAAAGAAAACAAGATTATCGCCGCGTATTTGGTGTCAGCGCGGTGGGTGGCGCTGCGTATAGCACCGGTGATACACACAGCACTATTGTCACAATTTACAAATCGTTTATATTACTTGATATGATTTTCACCCCAGAAGTTCTGCCCGCCCCTATTAAAATAGAGAACCTGTTGGGAGGTGAACGTCCGAGGGACTGCGCGAATTCGAAACCGAGTAGTTTTTGGTTAAACAAAAAAATACGCGCATGTAGATATCGGAGTAGGCGGCACTTTCTCTCGTTTGAAGTTCACTGTCCTATAGAGAGTTAACACCGCTGCGATGAGAAACTAAACACAGCAATAACCACGGTCTTGTTCAATTGGTTCTTCTAGGGTTTTACCCAATCTCTTAGAGAGCCAATCAAGATGTTTTGTTGTTCTTGTCATGCACGTTTCTGAAGACCTACATCCACAGGTGGGCACCATGAGACATCGAACATGAATTATCATTATCGAGTTTTTGGTGAAGTATCAGGAGCGATGATGTAAATTGCAGTGTCAAGTTGAATGTCGTTTAGCGTACGGTTTCACGCGGTGAAAGCCTTTACAAACCATTATTATAAAAAAAAAAAGTGAAGCAAAACATTCACTGTATGCGTATAGCGGCCATCTTAGGGGGCAATGCCTGGTTTTGCTGGGATATGCATGAGTGAACGTTCTGTGCATTCATTGTTAATTAATTAATTAAAATAACAAAAGATGCCCCCGAGATGGCCGCATCGCATGCCTACTGTGTTTTGACATTCCATACCAAAGAACAAACGTGTCATTATAGTTGAAGTGCTTAATCTTTTCGCCATATTTCTTATTTTCACCCGCAAATTTTTAATGACCTTAGGATTGTAGAAATGCTAGAAAAGGGCATCAATATTGTTACTTTCATTCTCCCGAGGCATTCATGTCGGGCAAACAGTTTCAATGATATCTAGGCCTACCTAGCACCTTGGGGCCAATTTTTATGGAATTTTATGGAATTATAGGCACAGTCCTGCTAAGCCAGCAAATATTTGCTTAGCAAAAAGGGGAACCAGTGAAAATGTCATTCTATGGCTATTGGTATGACTGGTCCTCGGCCAATTATTTTTTAACACGTGAACTTTCTAAGCCATGTTTCCTCCTTACCATGGCCCAGGTTTGAATCAAACAACCACATTCCTGAAGTGTATATCATTTTCTTGTACTTACATACTGACAATATCTTGATCACGGCTATTTTGGATAAATGAGGCTTCCCGTTGCTCCGGATGACTAACACCTGTTGCGATGGAGGTTATTTGGTCTATTTGATAGGTTAATGATATCACATAACGGCTGCCATGATTGGTTAACAAGTCTTAAACGGGATGTCTCATTGGTCAACGATCCGAAACTAGAGCCTGACACCTGTTTTGATTGTTACAATGGTTTTTTTTTTGGGTGGTCATCGCTTGAGGCCGTGATATCGTCATGGGTGAGGAGGACGGGCAACGAACGCGCCGCCACGCCGTCGACTTTGCCTTAGCCCGTATGTCTCCTTTTTTACCTGGAAGGGAGAATAAATTTACGTCTTTGAATCGATGCCCAGCCGAGGTCGATGACAGTGAGGATAAAGATGGAGTTTAACGCGGGTCAGGCTTGGGCTGTTACAAACACAGGAGCGGAACTATACAATGTTTCCCTTTTAAATGGGGCATGCCCGCGTGAGCGAGCGGGTATGAGGTGGAAGCACCGGGGTCTTGAGCCGGGTCGAGCCTTGCTCGGCTCCTGGGGACGTTAATTTTCTTGAACGTGCATTCAGAACAATGCCCTAGTTCAATAGATTAGCATTCCGAGTTGTAATCGAGTCAATTGCAACTCATCTCAGGTCAAAATGACACGTCAGATCTCAAGTAACAGAGGATGAACAATAACAACGGATTGCCTTTGCCCGGCACAATTCATTTGAAAAGCCATTATTTAACTCGAAACTGGACGTGTAATTTGACTTGAGTTAGAATTGTGATTGACTTGCGGTATGATGACATTATTTCAACACTGCTACTATTGCGTAATTTGTCGCATATCGACAGCCGTCTGGGTCCATAAGCGACACGCATTAGTGCAGCTATCCAAATAAAATTCCTTTGCACATAATATCCCACGAGTAGACAGTAGTTATCGGACAAATACCTGTTGTGCAATAAATTGATCCTCTCATAGTTAGTATACATAGGGTTGTGATTCGGATTAGGCCTACTTCATAATTCTGTTATCGACATTCTTTGAGCAGGGCAAGGCAGGTTCAGTAAAACTGGTACCAGGGAGCACAGAATTCTATTCAAATGATTCAGAATGGTTATTCAGATGAAGTCTTTTCCTGAACAGTGGGCTACAAAGTGGGCCCAACTCAACCCCTTCCGTGGTATTTTCCTATACAATAGCACTGCCCAACTCTTTTCACCACCCCAGTACAGCAACTTTAAGTCACAAGACTAGTGACAGTCATCGGGTCAGTAAGTGAGTCAGTAAGATAGGTACAAAGAGGAAATCGACCTTTGACCTCTGGGATCAGCAACGATGATACAGAAATCGGTTTTCGGCAGCCACGATGATTGTTCTTTTAGTCCTGTCTAGGTTTTTTTTTGAAATGCTTATATCTAAGAAATAAGTAAAAGCTAATTTATAGCAATGCTTCTCATACGTGGGAGTACAGGGTTTTTAATTGACTTTTGACGGCAGACGCGTACACGTCCCCTATGGGTCTTAACCAAAAGATGCCATTTTAGGTCGTGCCCCTGAACATGTACACTCTTGGGTGGGAAGTTACCATGCTATTTTATTACGATTGCAGTTGTCGTTTCTCTTTCAAAAAAGTCATCCTTAATAAATTTAGAATTATAGTCAATGGAGCACAGCAAGGTTAATCCATAATTTGCCTCTTTCGTGTGATATTTTTCTTAATGGGTTTTACATTTTATTTTAGGGTTTGCCTCGCTTTGGATTAAAAAATGGCAGACTCTCGAATAAGGAAAATATCGCAGTAGCGTCCTGAATCTCAATTTGCACATTTAACTTTTAAAAAATATATCATGAAGTTGTTTACATTTCCAAACTTCAAAATTCCGCAACAATTAGCCACAATTTCAATGGAACAGGTGGACAATATTGCCCCGCGGCTTGCATCAGCCGTGAAGTGCCTTTCCGGACTTTATCAAAAAGGATAACAGTTGCACTTTTAAGGAGTCCTCGCCAAATCTACGCATTGTCCCTAGTAATCCCCGTGCAACAATGTTATTTCTCACTTTCGCCGCAATCATTCAATAGGCCCGTATTCCGGTGTTATGGCTGGTTACTCCCAAATAGATAGGACTTCAATATTTGGGACAAATGGGCGATGCAAATTTATTGTCCTGACAATTTTGCGCGCTTTTGGTTCACACGCAATGTGACCCAAACACTACGGAAACTATCAATCAAAATGAATTGTCATTTATTAACAGGTATGTGAATTTCTTTGCGTCCATTTTAAAACGCATCCATCCTAAATCGTTGTCATTAATCAGGATCAACCGGAAGATTTTCTTTTCATGAATATGTCAAAAACACGAGTTTACAGCGGGGTGAACACCCGTGTCGAGCACGAAAACGAGGTGCAAGAATGTGTGCCACTGGCTTAGGAGAGATTTTCGCGCAGTTCGCGCTTCGCACAACTTCGAATTGTAAACGACACTGTGCGTTAATACATATTCGGGGCCTTTGCAGCATAATGAAGAAAGCATCAGATTGATACGCAAACAGACAGAAAAGCCAAAAAAAACTGCCAAAACTAAAAATCAATCTCTTCAGCCTGTCGACTACTGTAATCCCTTTTCCTGTCAAAACTTTGAATGCCCACAATTTGAGTGATGTCTTGAGAGCAAAATTCTTTGTCAATTTCCAGCCAAGAAAAGTACACATCCTGGTCACTTTTTTGTATACCATCCCATGAACACAAGCTGTATTAATAACACGTGTCCATGATATTGTCAGATCTTTCACTGACATCAACTTGATAGGGCTCATATCTCATGGAGGGAAATTTCTCCCCACCGTCCCTTTTGTCGTAACTCCCCATCATTTTTATCAGTTGTTCGGTCCCATGCGCACGCCTTGAACAATACGGCGAAATAATTACGCGTGCAGTCATTTTGATAGGATTGATAAATTATATATACGCTTAGCGCTTTATGCATAGAAGTGATAGAGATAAGTTTATTTTTGCAATTACTTTGACAGGTTGAAGAACAACAGATAGGCTCTTTTCACTTTTTGTGGAGTTGTAAAGACAGAGCTGAGTTACAATGTAAACGCCATGCACTCGCCACCGAACTCTGGCGTTTGGTTTCTGTAAACATGATGGGAACTTGTGTTTATCAGTTTTATGAATGACACGTTAGGAGATAACATACAGCGATTCATCGCTTATTGCGCCCCGCGTATGGTATTTTCACACCATCAACGGATTCTTGCTCATTGTGAACTATCATATCACTTCCTATGAATTCACTTGTTTATGTTGACTACTATACAGGGTGAGTAAAAAAACGAAACCCAAATGGCAGGACCAACTTTTGAATGAAGTTTTGCCTGTAGCACTTTCAAAATCTAGGATATGAAAGCCCAATCAATGCGCTTTCTTTTAGTACAACAATAATTCAAATCACTCATGTACTGTTCAAGTTACAGAATTTTGAACACAAACGCCGTTATATAAATTTAAAGTTCTGTCCACGGATCACAAAAAAGGTAAGTGTTCTTTCAGCAAAACGAAAACAATTCACATGCATCCCTATAAGAATTTTTTTCGTTTTGCTGAAAGAACACTTACTTTTTTTGTGATCGTGGACAGAACTTTACAACAGTATTGGTGTTCAAAATTCCGTATCTTGAAAAGTACATGAGTGATTTGAATGATTCTTGTACTAAAAGAAAGCTCATTGATTGGGCTTTCATATCCTAGATTTGGAAAGTGCTACATGCAAAACGTCGTTCAAAAAGTGGTCCTGTCATTTGGTGTGTTTTTTTTCTCACCCTGTAAATAATATGCACTTGCGCTTCCAAGACGCTATAACCTCGACTTTCCCATCGTCTATTTGACTTGCAAAATTCAAGTTGTTCAACCTTTTAGTTTCAGATCTTTTCCATTTTGGATTAGTGGTTGTCTCTGCAACGTCATGCACCTAACATTGCAAAGTAGCGTACAGCTTCAAGTGAATTCATGACGTGCGTTATTATTTGGCAATCGTATCGACCAATGAACACCGAGGAACACACTGCATTTCTGCACTTGTTACGAGAAAGATGGCAATCGAGCACGGTCAAACGTTTTAAACATATAGCAGCCAAAAAAAGGGTATTTTTTTACGTATTTCAGTTTGACATGTATTACGTAATAATGTCGAGGGCGCCCTCTACACATGCCACAAGGCGCTTCATTTTGCGTGGATGGGAATGTCTGATTCACCACAATTTCAGGGTGGTGTTTCAAATAAACATCTTATGATACATTTTTGTATCCATTTTTTTTTGGGGGGGGGGGATTCAATTTGTATACACAAATAACTACAACAGTACAAGGCTGTTAACCGAATGCACTTTCTGAACTATTAAACTGTGAACACCATTAATTTTCTTTACATTAAATCTATTGTATTGTTATTTTCACGGCTGCGATTCAAAGCCACATCACGCCACTGACAGATGGCAGGTTGATATTTTTTACGACGTTATTGTGCTTGTAATTTTTTTATGACCATGGATTTAGTTGAGCTTTTCTCAAGCTATACCGAGGTATTTCCTTTTTGACATGTCTGGTTATTGGTGCAAGGAGCATTGCTTTCTACCTTGTTCACACACCGGAATTTTCAGTGATTAATGATCCTGAATCCACACTGCGTGCAGCAATGCCTCTGCAATAATAACTCCACTTTTATTTAGTACGCGTTACTCCACCCACGGTTAGTTGAGGATTAAGGGGGAAAATACCCCCATCTTTCGGCTTATGACAACGAATAGATGATATGATTTATTGAGCCGAAATTGCATACAACATGAAGGTAGAGTATAACAACGATCTTGCACCTTTTTAAAACTGGTGCAAATCCACAATGGGGAAAGTACACCCCAGAGTTAATGAACCCATCAACTTGTGAACACCTGTTACGACAAAGTAGCTCTAAAAAGAGAAACATTTCACTTACAGGTCAACGTGTCTCATTTACACCATTTTGTACACGGACCAAAAGTGTTGAACATTGGTAGATTTTGGTTCAGCAGATATTTTTGTCTGCTGCATGGTTTGCATAAGTATATGAAATAACCCAGACAAAGCACTTGCAACACGATCCGTTAGCATTCAGGGGCGGATCTAGCTCTCAGGAAACGGGGGGGGGGGTGATATAAAGGGTGGATCATAGGCTATAAGGCACGCCCTGCCGAGGGGTTCGGGGCATTCCCCCCGGAAAATTTTGAAACACCTTCTCTTGCATTCTAAGGCAGTAACAAATTTAGGAACTTTAGCATATTCCATTTATTATTTTTGGCCCCATTTCACTAGTATCATAACATTAGTCAGCGCCTGAACGGGGGGGGGGGTGTTTCTACCCCAACCCCCTCTCGATCCGCTTCTGATATCAAAAATTGGAATAAAGGTTATATTTTGTGCAGTTTTCCAGTTTAGGCCTAAAGGTCCGAGTCCCTTTTTAGGCTGAAACTGACAAGAAATGTGCCACAAAAACCACTGTCTTATTTCCAAAAGGTGAAAATTCTCTCCATTCGAGTGAAGATTCAGTCGAACCGACTGAAACAATTAGGGACCAGGCCTTTTAAAGTGAAATTAATTCAATCGAAGACATCGAGTTTTCACTCTTTTCAGAGTATTTCAATCGAAGAAAAGATTTCCATACCTAGACTGTGGCCATCACTTGTCACCATGTGCACAAACCCTATGAGACTGGTCTGAAAATGTGTTTTCTCAGTAAATGCTTCTATATTTTGTCTGCTAAATTTGACTTTTTAGGACATATTATCACTTCCTGATGGCTGATAAGTCACTGAAGGGAAAAATTAGTGATGCCAGATATGGGAATCTTTCCCAATCGAAAATTAGAGTGATTTTTCAATCTAATCGTCTATTCCTTAGTTTCACGGTAATTAGAGGGCAAGTTCGTTCACAGACTGGCACACAAATTGGACACAATTTCACCAACTCTAATCGTAACTGATTCGGGGCCGACATTCAGTTATTTTTCCTCGTCGCTTCGAAGAATCGACTTGGTGCCTGCGCCTGAGCCGTACATGAATTTTCGTATTTGCTTTCAAGCTATCCTTGGTTTGAATTCAGAATTTTAACTGGTTTTTAGTAAACAATTTCGCATTAAATGGAAATCAACCACCGTCCCGTTGAACTCAAATTCGACGCCAATCAGTTAGCTTTCTTCTCTTTCTATTACATCTTTAAAGTCAACACGAAGCTGTCTTGATGTTCAACCACACCAAAAACTCGTTACCCAATATTGACATGAATAAAAATGCCTGAACTCTGCCTCTAGATCAGGCTATCAATTTCCCATTTTTCAGCCCGGGCTACAAGAGGCTGACACCATGCACACCGCATCTAGTTGTACCAACCCCGACCCCAACCCCACGCCAGACAAGCTGAGAACACTACGGCGCATTTTTTGATGGATGGCATAATAAGTCCGAGGGAGGTTTACCGTATAATAATGCCCGGGCGAGATACGAAGAGCAAACACGACAATCACCGGTTATCGGAATGATTGACGGGGCTTTTATGTTTTTCTTTGAGCGCCCGGTGAGGACCCATAGAAGATACAGGATAGAAGTTATCATCTGGTCGCTGGGAAAACAAAATTCTGGCAATTATTTTTCTTTCAAAACCCGTATTAATTGATATTCATGCATGGGAATTAAACCTCGGGTGTTGTCAGCCGTTCGTTTTTGACGTGCAGGTTTGACCAAATAAAAAAAAAACACCGAGTGGTTTTTTTTCTCACGTGCCAAAATTGATTGTGGAGTTCCCAAGCATGTTCAGTATAATATCGCATTGTCCGTAAACTACGAGGCGAGAGATACAACCACACCGGATCAGTCTCCTCCATCTACGCCGGTCGTTTCCCGGTTACCTTATCGTGGGGTCAGTCTGAACGAGCGCCACATTCAACAGGAGTTGTGAATTGCTTGTTTTTGTCTTTCTCTCCGATTCTCCCACGTCGACAAAAAAAAAGATACGAGGGGAAAAAATGGCATCCACTTGTAAGGGAAGCTGTTGGATATCTACCGTGGGCGACATGCAATTGATCCTCATCTGTCTTTTTCCTCCTCCTTTTTTTTTTTTGGGGGGGGGGGGTTTGAGATAAATAAAGCTTATCAGTTAGAGTGCAACACGACCCCGACTGGCCGGGGCCGAGACCTCCACCGGTTGACGCGGCCGTGTTGCGCCCCGTCTAGCCGGTCGACCACGCCATCAGCAAATTATTTCTTCATTGTGTGGTTTGAATTTTGAACCACTGTTCGGTTTTCTGACATTGTGTGCTTCTTTCCTGTACAGAACACAGATCTGGAAAGAATGATGGCATAATTATCATGTTATCGTTCAATTTCATTCCGTCAAGCTTTCGAACTGTTGGACGATTGCAAGGTTCTTTTCTGTTACTACAAAATGTTGGCCTTTTTACAGCAACGATATGTTCATCGAACTATCTTGCGAGTTTAGTGGCTACAGTTCATCAGTTAAATTTTGGTTTTACCTTATTGGACACTTGCCAACACCGAAAATACAAATCGAGCAAAACCTGTCAACAAAGATGTGCCTTTGTAGCTTTGGGTTGCGTTAAACATTTTCCACGGAAGAATCTGTTTGGTGTTTACTATGCTTATTTTCCAAATTACTCGCTACCCAAAATACTCCACAAAAATATTCGGTACGGGCCCAGAGAGACGGTCATGTCGCTTTAAGGCGAAGTGTCATCGACGATGTGTACCAACGATACGGTAACACAATGGTAACGTGTAGGTTGTTCTCGGACCCCGTGTAAACACGACGAGGAGATACAGAAAAAGAGGGAATTGTCTGTCACATTTCGCTGTAGCTAACAGGAGTCTAGTCCCGCTAAAAACCTGTCCAACAACAAAAGCCAGGACCGAGGTTCATTTTTTTTCCTATCTTATTTTATTTTTAACCAAGCCGTTTGTTGGTTTGTGGCATACACAACACGCTTGTTATAGTGGCGCCTGCCACCACTCGATACAAGTCCACTGCTGTGGTGAAGTGTTAGTCACTGGGGCGGGTTTTTTTTTGTGGAGAGGGTGTTGTGTACACGCAACATTATAACATCCACCTGAAGTCTGGAGTGTTGTATGTGGTTATATCAGAACCAGCACCGCGATTTGCCGTGATGGATGACCGTTATTATGGCAATGTTTACGGCGAGCTTTCACCTGTCTCTCCGCTTGATGTTTTTGTTTTTACCGGAAGGACCTCTTGTCTCTGGGGAAGCACTAGAAACATGCACGCAAGTGACGCAACAGTAAAACCAACAACACTACCAGCCGAACTACCAAAGCCCAAATTATACTGAAAAGATCGACAATCGAGCAATTTTAAACATCTTTTGAGAAACAAGACAAAATAATCCCATATTCATAAATACCTAAGACAGTTAACCCATTCCTGTTGGTCGAGAGCCCGTCACGTGGCCGGTCTGAAACGGTTGATAAAACGCCGGCTGGCTGGTATTAAACACTTTTCTAGTGTCGCATGAAACTTGGACTCCTATGAAATGTGGTCCCTTTTACCCTTTAATTGGTTGAACGTTCACAATCCTCGATTAGGCATGCGCAATACTACCAATGAGTCCATATATTTAGTCCTAAATTCACACTACTCCGACACAGCTGCGTTCTGCGCCACTCGCGCAGTCTGCGCAACGCGCGCGCCAATCTCCATATATGGAGTTGTTAACGACCACTTGCGAGAGGCACATACCATAATATACCAGTAGCTAGAGGGGTGTTTCAAAAAACAAGAAGTAAAATGTTGAACAAAATCGTTTTGTATAAATCGGAAATTTATAATTTTTGACTTGTTTTGAGTGTTTGACCGAAAAGGTATTTAATGAATGGGAATGAATAATGTGCTTGGCCGTTTGTAAACACTATGTTTCAGACCAGGTGGAGTCTGGACGCTGATAATGACCATGAGCCGAAGGCTGGTCCCAGTGCGCAAAAATGCTATTCAATTGATTCAGAATGGCTTATCACTGGTAATCTTTCCATGCATTTGGTATACACAGTGGCAATTCAGCCCATTACAAGGTAATCCTATAAAAAAGCACTGCTCGGCTCGCCTCACCAGCCAACAACGAATAACCGTAAGTCAGTGAATCAGTCAGTCAGTCAGGTGCAGAGAGGACAATGGAATTATACAATTTCGGAATCTCCTCTCGTTTTTTTTGCTTTCAGATACTATACCATTTCTGGACGATTAACACACGTTCAAAGAACACGACTGGTACCAAACTCCGCAATCCTTCCCGAACACTCTATCGACTTCTTTGTGTAAAACGATGGTGAGATTTGCCACTGATTTGCCACCAACTCCAATATTTTGATTCTTGTGAAAGGCATTCTGTTGAGCTAACTATTTTTATATGAAATTTTTCTTGAGAGTTTTCGCAAATGAATTGGAGTTCCATTAGCCATTCAAATAAACACATTGAAAAATGCTAAAGATTTAAGATAAATCACAATAAAATGTGAGGATTATACTTACAGTTAAGCAAAAATAAAGTGTTGGCATTTCTTTGTACAATTTTTACAAGAAAAATAATGGATATTTGAAGAAAAAACTAGCAGGATAAACTTGAGGCTTGTCCGCTCCCCCGTGTGTGTTTAGCCCCGTAGATTAGCCAGCGGTATTTGGCCACCTGGCTTCTTCAGTTGGGAGAGGCTGTTTACTCGGGCCAGGCACCGGGGAGCGGAGGGGATCGCTAGCCAGGCATCGCTTCAGCTGTGCCCCGCTAAGGGACCCCAGTCACTCGGACGCCGATCTCTTTTTTGGCGGGGAGTTAGGGAGGACGATGTGTTTGGTTTGTCATTAGATCGACTTTTAGGGAAGGAGGTTGATGGATTAATTCAATAAAGGGGATGGTCTAATTGATGAGTTTAATTGATGTATTTTAAGGGTTTTTTGGTGGGGTGGGGGTGTTTTAAAACATTGGGTATAAACGTGAAATGAAAAACGCCCATATTGGCATGCAAAACGTGACAAGTTGTTACCATCACGGTAAGGAAGAGTTGTTGACATCTTTGAAGCAAAACCTTTGTGGACTCTTGCATTTCGTCTTTGGATTCACTTCAAGTCTGCAAAAACCTGTAGAGCGAAGGCAATGGAGGAATTACAGTTTTAGACGTGGGAGGAAACCCCAGACATATATATTCTGGGGGAAATACAAGGAAGCAGGTAGGGACTGAAAACCCAATCCACATGTGGACCAGGGTGGGAATCGAACCCGGGCAATAGAGGTGGAGGGCGAGGAAAGAACCACTTGCACCAACATACATTCTGTATTTCCACTGAAATTCATGGCTTTGATGTCCACTCAGGAACACCATACGACAGGGCAAGATGGCCATGAATCTAGGTCAAACCAATCCGAAATGTGCATCACAGAGCAAAACAGAACAAATCAGAGTTAACCGACTCTGACAAGCACAAAATAAGAAGCAAAAACTACTGCCTTTGTCGACCGGCACCGTCTGTGGTACGGAAAATTCGAAAAGTGTGGAGTTGAGGGAAATATAGTCATACCTTCTCTCCCTAGATTGACAAGTGGGGTGGGGACCCGTGTCCCAATTTCCTCCAATTTCCTCCTCACGTGTGCACCTCAGAAACTCGACCGCCTGAACAATGAAGTCATAATTATGTCAAGACGGGTAACATTCGAACATGCGTTACCCGTTCGTTTGAACATGCGGCCCCTAGGGAATAGCCCCTCAAAGCACATTGTGTATTTGGGTTCCAAAGAAAGAACAAAAATACGCGCAGGAAAACTGTGATTAGAACACCCGAATGCTTTCGTTTACGGGAGTTCAAGATTCACGAACCTCCCACCCTTGCGGCAGGGTGTAGACCCAGCTCTGCCTAGTCGAATTTGACTTCTTCCCCGGTGATGCGCTCCGCCCTTGCTTGGATGGATTATGAAGGGCGAAGCCTCCGTGGTGGGATGTACCTGGCCCACGTAGAATGCATAGGTCACAGGATGGAGACATGTAACCTGTAGTCCGTGGGACGAGGCCTAACATCAAATTCGAGGTTACAGCCAAGAGACCGCAGCGGAGACAGAAGGTGCGGCGCAAGTGTTGCTACGATCAGCAATGCCGGTCATCATCGGTGAGATACAAATACACTTCTTTCCCACTTCAGCCCTGTCATCATGGTCATACTACGTGAGCCCTCTTTTGGATCCTAATTCCTTATGAGTTCCTTATCAAAATTTTTCAATACGCAGCCAGCCGCTCAAACGTCAATTTTTTTTTTTTTTTTGACTTTACTGTGATGTGAATGTGTAGCGCATAAAAAAATTCAGCCCATCCCATTGCGTATGAGATGCGTGTGTGATGCGTATGTGTTAGACGTTTTTTTTTTTTTGCAAAATATAGGTCAGCAAATAGGTCAGTATGCCGTGCGATGCCCGGCACCGACTTATGCCGACCGCATGCTTGACGCACGTACTTCGTATTTCCCGCCACATTTCCGCCGCCGCCGCTGCGCGTGCACTGCGCTGCAAGTACGCTATGTATAGGTCCATAGGGGGCGGGCAGCGCAGACGGGGTGCGCCAGGAACACATAGCGCGTCACCATAACACTTCATCCGACCGACGACCGATGCGCGACCGATGATTATAACTTTTTATATAAACTATTAGCTGCGCGCAGCGCGACCAGCATGCATGCCTTTGTGCATGCCGTACTCTGGGCTCTATGTATGTGGTCATATATGCATATATACCTACACAAAAAAACACAGATGCATATGAGGTGCGCATATGAGGTAATGTGCGCGACGTATGAAATGAAAATGCCAACTCATAAGGAATTAGGATACGCAGAAAGTGACAGGGCCCTTAGTCAGTGATTGTGTATAAACGTTAGTGAACATGTTCTGATGTTAGTGCCTTGCAATTGTGTAGTCATGGGTAGGCCTTGGGTCATGTTGGTACTATGTAAATGTAAAACTCCACATTTTTCTCTGTATAGGTCATGCTACAGTCAGTACACTGACAAGTCCAAGGTGAAGAGAGCAGTTCAGCAAAAGCAAAAGAGAAAGTCTAAGTTGCAGGTACATTTTTATTTGTATAGAAACTGCTGCTTCCTTATTCATTTCATTAACAAACCTTCATGAAAAAAAAAAAAAAAAAAAAGGGGGGGATGGATTAAATGATAAACTTATATATAATTTGTGAGGTGTGATTGATCCCTCCCCCCCATTTTTTATATGTCTGTAAATTGTGTTACAGTTACACTGGTTGTCTGTTAGTTAGTAGTTCACAGTTCAGTTTGTCTGTTGTAAATGTATTTTGTTTAATTGTTTAAAGAAAGAGTTTAAAAGATCTTAATGTATCTTTTGAAAGCTATAAAAACGTAGGGAGGGTGTAGAGTTGAAACAGCCAAAAAGGTTCCCACCCCCCTGTGAAAAGAGAAGACTCCGCTCAGCCACGCAACGGTCATCCTGTTTGAGGTACCTGCCGTCTTTACTCAAATTGTTCATTCAAGAAAACAACACTAACTGATTAAGATTTTTTCCATCTGTGTATTTTTTTGGCTGAATGCAGTATGTACAGCACATCCAATCCAAGTTGAAAAAAAAAATAGAAACAGTATTTGGATCGTTGTTATTTATTGTTTCAACTGTGTGTAACACCGTAATCTCAATGTCAATCTCCAACTCCGATTGGCAAAGTGATCCGTTAAAAGAACACAACAAGACGGCAAAAGGTCGTTGTGGACGTGTGCACTTCCGGAACATAATTTGAACTTTCACTCACATGCCCGAGGCTTCTTGTCAAACTGTGTTAAAACATGTAACTATGTCAATGGCATACTGTTCTCATTATGAAACCATTCGATCATTCGCTCTATTTTTCAGTGTTCAGTCATTTTATAGCGGCTTGGCTCAGCACGCATCATGGAAACTGTGTGGGTTTTTTTTTCTTTCGAATTTGAGCCTGAATCGTACCAGTCCTCGTTCTCTCGATCTATCTTTGATAAAATAGCGTTCTGAATTGTTGGTATCAATTTCCCAGAATAACGTGACCTTTGACATTTGTATGACCCTAACAGCGCCCTCTGTCGATTTATTTCAGTCAAACCATGGTTGTTTTTATGCATTCTCTGCAGTTTAGATTAAGCAATTTGCTCTTTAAAAATCATTTTTATTTCGTGGTATCAACCCCTCTAATCGCATGCTAGTTGTTCATGATTCGGATTCTATTTTCTTGGGGCCAAAGCTGGAAACCTGAAAGTAGATAATTACTACATTTGTATTTATTGTTTTGCCTTGCGCTGCCTCGTTGAACTCGGCGAAAGGCGTCCTCTACATAATGATGTGTGCTTGATAACCCGTGCAAGAATCTTATACTTGAAACAAAATGTTCCAAACGTGTCTTAAAGACCCTTATGACAAATTAAGGCGGATTGCCGCTTGATCTATTTGTAGGGAACGATCGAATTGTTTGTAATTCCAGTTCAGGTTTGGAGAATTCGAATTTCGAAATGCGTTTTGTTAAAGACAGGACAGAGGATGTGAATTGACCAAACTCATAATTAGAATTCCAACCAAATGGTATAACTTTATCATAATGTTGGCTGATTATTGAAATTAAAGGTACTTGACATGGTTGTAAATATATATATTGCGTTCTTGGCATTGATCCAGACTGTACAAGCCCGTTGGTCAGGGGTAATCATCGGCCTTCGTAAAGTATACCTCTGGTTCATAAAGTAAAGGCTTAGCGTATCAAATAAAGAAAGGAATATTGATTGCCTTTTTGTTTGTTTACTGATGATATAGGAAAATCCATCTTCTGTTGCACATTCTCATATGAAATGCTGTATAATGATGGGATGACCCACTTTGGAAAGTGGGTCATTTTGGTGCTAATGTTACTTTCTCAGTTAAAATACGACCACTGTTTAATGTGTAAGTAGATTCTCCTGTTTACAGCCCACAGTGGGCGCTGTAGCTTGGCTTTACATTATTTAACATACCGATGTTTACGTTTGGAACATATCGTCCGGGGAGACATGACAATGCAGTCACATAAATACGGGGTTTCATTTCAGGTTCTCTTCCAAGTGGGGCAGGTGGTTGTGTCCTATTTTGTTGCGTGATTTGGTGAAATGTTGCACAGGTATCAAGTCACAGGTGGAACAAAATAACGTCTCGCGCTTGCGCACAGAGGGGGGGGGTGCGGGGGAGCTAGAGCTCAACTCACATCCACCTACTCTGAGATATCCTGCACGTTTCAAAGTGATGTGCAACATTTGCAACCTTAAAAAAAAGACTATCAAGTTATTATGAAATGCCTCACTTGACTGCAAGTGAATAATAGTCTCAAGCATCCTGCGAAATTAGGGCGCCTGGTGTGCTGTCATTTTTAACAAAAGTGGAATTTTTGAATCAATTTCCAACGATTGGTTGACCGACCATCGTTGGAAAAGAGTGACTTTTTTCTTCAAATACTGCTCAAAATTCCCCAGATTTAGTTAGTCCACATTTTGTGTGCAATCAATTAAGGGCAACCTCGTTCCCAGGGTCTCGGAATCGATGCCTCATAAGTCCGACGCCTTATGAGGCGTCGGACCTATGAGGCGTCGGACTTTTTACGGCCCAAGTATTTTGTGCCATTTTTTTTTTAAAGTTGGGTTAAGTGCTGTGGGTACGAGCATGGTACGAGCATGCACGGCCGAGTCATTCCCAGTAGCGACCCCTTAATAGTGGAAGGTGTTAATAGTGGAAAGGTGTTCCCGTTCGGCTTTTACTTCACTCTCTCAACTCGGCATGCAGTCTTCGTCACGGTCATAGAAAGACCTTCTTGTCCACTTGGGCGCATCTTCAACGCAGGTGTTCCCCGGGGAGAGACCCGAGTGGTCCCCGTGCAGTCGAGGGCCTTTTACCACAATTTTCCACCCGTGGTAAACAAGCACCCTGATGGGTCGAGCAAAAAGAAAATCTACATTCTAAAGAGAGAGGAAGTTTTCTGTTTTTACATCGAATACTGAGGACTGATTTGCTTCAACAGTTTAGAATTATTGGCTTTTATCTGTGTAGTGGGGGGAAAGGGGAGCAAAGGTCGTTCAAAGATGATTCAGCGTGGCATATCACATCGTCACCGTTTTCACGAAGAGCCACATATGTCGATTTTGAAGAAAAAGTGTTTTCGAGATAATCGCAAAAGAAGTTTCTCATATTTTAAAACTGCAAAAAATACCACTTTGCAACAACTTTGAGAAGCAAGGAAACCATCACACTATTCTGTGTAAGCTGAATTTTTACATTAACCTAGTAATAAGACTTTATTCAGCAGAATATTAGAAAATTATTATTAAAAAAGATATGTGGCTCTTCGAAAAAAAAACCAGGTTTCCATATTGACATATTTGGCCTTTCTCAATGTGTGTATTTCCATGCGCGCGCGCGCCGCGCGCGCAGCTGAAAATGTAGATATGAATGTGTGAAAAAAAAAAAAAATCAAATCTTGACTCCTTACTTTACGTATTTTCAAATGGGTTTTTTGTAGTTCAAAAAAAAAAAATGTATGTGGCTCTTTCGTGAAAAACGCAAAATTTTATTATCGAGATTTTGGCCCCTTGCAATGTTAATGTTGAAAAAAAAATGATGTTCTCTACAGAAACATGTCAAAAAAATTAAGTACATTGTTTTAAAAAAAAAAAAAAAAAAAAAAAAAAAAAAAAAAAAAAAAAAATTTTTTTTTTTGAATGTATTTCTCTTGAGAAAACGGTGACGACATGTGTATTCCGCACGAATGGTTTTCTTTTCTCGTATTTTAAGGCAACCCCCATGCTAGTGTTCGATTCTCAATGTAATTTCCTGTAGGACTGAGTGCATCAGCTAAACAATGTTAATAGTCGTGAAACTGAGGAAAGTAAGACCTGTGGCATAATTCCAATCAACTTGCTGTGTGATTTGTGATTCATTGCAGTCTGAGAATAATTTGTGAAACTGATGGAACAAGATTACACTATTCAGATGCATATAGGATTTATAAAAAAAAAAAAATTTGCACCTGTAACTTACCCTTCAGTGGCTCTTGGTCTTCGGCCTAATCAAATTGGCTGTTGTCTGATGTGAATAATGAATAGAAAATTTTGCTGAATATAGTTTTTTGTGCCAAGCAACATGATTGCTTGAAAACAAGTCTCAAGCAACATATATCATGTGACATTTGGGACGATAGCCGATTTGTGCCAAGTCTGCATTATCCAGTCTATTTCAAACACGTCAGCCACAACCATATAGACCATGGTGTATACATTGCGACCGATTTGATTGGGAAGGCGAGGTGTGTTCTGTACATCGTAAACCTTTAATAAAATTAAGATTCATTTGGGTATAGCACGGTACAATGTGATTAGATACTGACATTTCCAGTTGATATCAATTTCGTTTGATCGAAATGATAAGAATATGGCCTTAATATAGGCAAGTGTCCATGATTATCTTCAGAAAAGACGTAGCACATTCTGAAACAGCATGATTCTAAACGGCTTCTTCTATTTATGCCTCTTCAATTTAAACACTTACATAAAATTCAATTCACGTCAGATTTTGAGTGTGTCGCCAAAAACAGGTCATTTAAAGTGCACAAAGAACAGGTGGCCTCCCTACTTGTACTTGTTTAAAAACAATGCGGATTTTTTCCCCTCGATGTCGGCATCATCAAAGACTGTGCAACATTTAGCAGGTGGTACCCCCCTTTGCCTTGGTTTGTAGAGCAAGCGCTGTCCAAACATTGCAGGAACTTGGGATTGATAATGGATGGCTGCGGAAGAACAGGAACAACTCTTAACGATTCGAGTTTCTCCCGCTAAACAAATGCAGCGTTGACCTTCAATTTGATTAAATATATCGTCCGCCCAATTTTGTTGTTATTCTGCGAAATCAAGGAAGGAGTAATATGCATTTTGTTGTTTGCTATCCTTTTAGCTCATCGGGCTACTTTAAAAGGCAAACGGGAAATTTTGTATTTGCTTTATGCTGGCTTGATAGGTTGTGATCGTGTAGCATCTAGACACACACGTACACACGCGCGGTTCTGGCCTTGCAGAGGAATTATCAGAATTAAGCGTGGGGTTGTAATATCGCTGGAAATGGATGCTCGGCTCCGGTGATGTGACATCGGATCGAATTAGTTCCCGGAAACTCGTCAAGAGGGGGGTCTCAATCAAGTGCCTTTTGAGCGGGTTTATAGCGGAGCCTGTTATTGGCCGTACTTATTAAACGTTTACCAGTAATACATTTCAATTTATTGCGAATGTCGCTTCGGCTGCGTGTGCCTCATACACAATCCGAGAAGGGTTCGGGGCCTCATTCAAATTTTCTTTTATAGGTTTTGTTGGTAATTCCTAGTACTACATCTCCGCATCATTCAGGGGTTGTAATTGCAGTTCCCCCGAAAAAACTGCTCTTTTTAAGAGCCGGAAGTTGCCTCCAGGCTAGCGGTTGCTGCGGGAGCCGGAAGGGTACATGTGCAGCGGCATGCTTGGGGGGGGGGAGGGGGATCCTCGGTCCAACAATAGCGGAGGTTGGGTAGACTGAGGAAGCCAGCACACTCCCGGACTCTCCCCAGTGATTGATGGGAAAGGATGCGGCGACAGAAATGTTCCGACATCGGTGCCTGCTCCCCCATTCTGTACTCTCTTGTTAACACGGGTATGAATGAGGGGCAAAACACGCAGCTGGAAGGCATTCCTCCTGCTTCCTCGAATCATTACAAGCTTGGAAACTGTTCTATTTTCCCCCGACTTTTTTTGTATCGTCGTCGGCTTCCTGGGCAGAGAAGGTGAGGGTATAGGAGAGAGAGAAACGGAAAGTATAGGGCAAGCATGAGTGACTGTACACCGTGCTTTCTATAAAGGAGCCATCAGGACAACTCACCGAGATCCCCGCAGGCAGCATGTCCGCCTAGATTTGCGCTGAGCGGCTTGACGCTGATTGCCCGTGTCGTGCCAGCCATCTCGTGCTAAAGTGGCGATTAAGGAAAGCCCCGGCGCTGGGCATTTATAACGTATAAATACAACGGACTCTCCACGGTTTAAAACTGCGGGATATAAACGCTCTTGCAGATTGGCCGTTAAGTGACTGGAATGAGCGCTTATGGGATAACGACGGGGGAAAACTCTCTCAAAGATTCGGATGTCAACTACCAAGCGATCAGCAGCCAACTTTCTTCCCCCCCCCCCCTTCCACTTTTTATCCACTCACTTATTGACGGCTTAAAAGGCTTTCTGTGACTGACTCGGGGCGGTGCGTTCGGCACGAGCTTTCAAATCACCGATTTGGAACACAAAAACCCGAAGGAAGCTGAGAAAATCCCATCAATTCTAATTGTCCTAAGTGGAATTCTGTTTAAAAGGTTGAAGTGCGCAAGTGGATTCAGCGATTATTGATATTTTGGAAAGTCAATTGAAAGGGTTAATTTCGAAAGATGAAAAGAGACGATGATATCGCTCGAAATATTGCGCTGTTTTTTAAGAGCCTGCGTGGTGTCAGAATCTTTTTATTTCATCGGCGAATAAATATCGTAGGCCTCAATTGTTAATTATTTTAAGGTGAATTGGGACTTTTGTTGAACCAAAATCTGACCGAGAAGCTTTTTGTGCCTTAAAACCGATATCAAGTATTGTCCAATTCAATCACGACCAGCCTGATCGTGATTAAATCTGCGTGGACCCGCCATATTGCAACAAAGTGTCGTTGCTTTATGTAGGTTGCAAAGTTTTTACTCAAGAATCCATTTGAATGACCGAAGCTTGTCAGGGTCGGCCTCGTCCCCCATGGCGAGTTGAGCAGTACGCTCCCACTAGCTGCTCTCTCATCTTGGTACTGGATGGATTTGCATATTGCATAGCATCATCATACAGGAAGAAATTTCCCTCCTACATAGGGCGTACTGTTGTCCCGAGGCTGAAAGTCGACCTTGGGAACGAGGTTGAGTCGGGACAGCCTCTCTTTTGACCCGAAGCCTGTACAAAGTATCTATTGCAAGCTGCCTGATGTCCACGTGACGTCACCTGATGGCCATATCAATTAAATGTTTACATTTCCTCGTATATGAAACTTCTCGTCGCACTTGGCGCTAAAATGCTACTCGAAAAAGGGCGCCTTATTTCCGCGGACGGAGTGCCCCCTCCCTAGTTCGAGACCCGAAGCCTGTACAAAGTATCTATTGCAAGCTGCCTGATGTCCACGTGACGTCACCTGATGGCCATATCAATTAAATGTTTACATTTCCTCGTATATGAAACTTCTCGTCGCACTTGGCGCTAAAATGCTACTCGAAAAAGGGCGCCTTATTTCCGCGGACGGAGTGCCCCCTCCCTAGTTCGAGGCCTGAGCCCCACCCTACCCCTCCTCTCGTGTTCTCAATGGGAGAACAGTTGCAAACTTTTCAGACCTCCTGCGAACTTTTTGCACTCCCGAACCCCCTCCCCTATAAAAAATATATTCTGCTCAATCCTTAATTAAGAGATATTCCAGCCTGGCTTCCCCCCCCCCCCCCGCGCGATTTAAGCCAGATTGGGAGATCTGCAACCACTTCGCGACATCGCCCCGGTCTAATGGCCTGGCTCGGCTGGCTCCGCCCCTTTCAATCACCTTTTCCATTTCAAACAGCTTCCGTCTAGTACCCTATGTCACCCCTAATTACCCTTGCTCGCCTCGCATTGACATGTCCTCGGCAAATGTCTAGTTTCAACCGGCCGCCCCAGCTTTCGTAAAAAGAGGATAGTCGGATGAAAACTGACTTGACCCCGATAGGATTTCGGTGTCACAATTGCGGATTTGTGGTTCTATTTTACGTCTTTCCTCCTTAACTTGTAACGCAAAAGGCCTGTTGCTGGTGAAGGGGACGGGGTTCTAGCAATAGGCCAAGGGCTGGAGATATTGAACATACTCCTAGACTGACCCCAATTGGGAATAAGGCGGTAGTGACTCAATTAAAGCTAACAACGCACCGAACAACTTAACTTCTTTAACTTGAGATGTTTCCTTCGGTCCCATGCTACCCCCCCCCCCCACTTCCCCTAGTTTCCTTCGGTCGGAAATTTGAAATGCAAACACGAGGAAATTTGAGCAATTTCTGAATCACGATGCGGGTGGGGGACATGTTTTGAGTTTGGCCCGCCTGAAGGAGTTTTGTTCATGGGGGAAGGGGTTTGCGGTCGGCCTTTAACTATACAAGACCTGAAATATAGATAGGATTGGCAAATGGAATTTGGTAAAGCCCGAGTTAAAGAGGGGGTCATTTCACCAAAGGAGAGGACAGACTTACCCTCTCTCTACCTTCTATACCAGCCCTCCGTGTCATCCAGTGTTACTGATTGAATAAAATTGTTTGGACCAAAATAACTGCATCGAAATTACTATCGCAATTGAAGTCAGACGCTGTACATGCTTTGTTGGGTTGCTAGTTGATTTGAACTATGATGATCAGCCTATCACGTGTGCAGAGCCACGGTCTGATAATACAGGCAAATTTTGTGCGACCCCATTAGCCAGCCAGTTGGAGTCGACTTTAGAAACTGTGACGTCGATTCGATCAGAAATAGGGACTAAGCTGTTGATTGGTCGATTTGGATGCCATGTCTTTGTAATGAAACAACGGCTTACCGAAAACCCGATGAAGAAGGCGCTCGCTGAATGGTTAGAATGTCGAGGTCAAGAGGCAATCTTGTTTTGCAAAATTAATTGCCGAATCTCCTCTCATATCAAAGATCCTTTATGTGGAAGGAGATACATAGTTGAACTGTTGGTAATATTGAAAGTGCCTGCTTTTAGTAATGGGTTAAACATCACAATTCTTATAGTATTACCGCTACAAAATAAAGATTGCCTGGTTTCTCATCATTTAACCCCATCATTTTCAATGCATTAACTAGATCATAATGTGTTATATTTTCTTTTGAAGTCTCCTGAAGATAAAAGTTCATAATTATTTTGCATTCACTTTTTCTGTATCAAATTGCAGTACTGTACTCGCAAGTGCTGTCTGACAACATCAATATTATCCCTCTACTTTATTGTTGAGTTGACCTTGTGTCAGTTGGCTGGTAGTGCTTAAATCCACATGTATATGATAAACATGATAATGTATGGGTACCAGCTCTTAGTAAGTGAAAATATTACCGTCACATGTTAATTTACCAATCAAAATTAATGAGTCCCAACTGCGTGGTATACCGGTTGCAGCACATCGTCTGCTGTGTACATGACAACATTTCCAGTCTATGGCGGTCACCTGATATCAACCACGTGACTGGCGCAGCCGGTTGGACAAAAACACTTTCTGTGGGGATGACATGCAATAAATGTTGTTTTTTCCTTTTCGAAGACCGTTTTTATTTCGGTCAGAAACAAAACTGACAGCCTGCAAATTCCCTAGAACCAGGTCACGTCAATTTGGGTCAGGCTGGGAAACGTAGACTGCAGACTAAACATCAGTCTTTGGGCGGCAACAAACAAAACAGCTTTTGAGAGAGGTAAATTTGCCCGCTTCTGCATTGTATCAAGTGTGGAATGACCAAACAGTCGCACAAAAGCCACCGGCTTGCCCGATACAAGACTTATTGATTCGGTTACATCATTCGAGAAAAAAAGGTAGAAATTTGCAAACGGGATCAAATGTTCCAGCGCGAAGTGTATACCACAGTTGAACATCAATGACAATCTGTACTTCAGTCAAATGTGAAATGTACGGCTTTAGCTGGCTGTAAGTGATCATGTATAAAATGTTTGCTACATTCAACCTCCGACAGCGTCGTTGGGAAATAAGAAACGGGGGGACAGCTTGGGAGACAAAGACAGCTTGTGGGTGGGGTATGGAACCGATATCCCCAGGGAGGTGGCAAATTATTTCTCTTTTCCGTCAAAAAAATTAGCGACCCGTGGTTGGTACTGCGCTTGTGATTTTTCAACAACATAGTGTTCCGAAGTTTACCAAAGCCTTGCAAAGGTGAGCTCCATGTCCGACAGGAACTACACGCCTAGACCCAACACAGGTCGACCAAAGTAGGAAACTGCTTTCAGGAATTTTCTGCACTGCCGTTGGGTATTTCATTTCACAATTTGAGGGGTTGTAACTCGTTCTAGTGTGGATATAACTCCGAGCCGTAGCCGCGAGAAATCGGTGTAGACTCCGTCAGTAATGCTACTTGTACTCATACTCGTACTTGAGTACATTTTTGGTACTCGTGCTCACACGCGTACTCATGAAAATGTACTCGTACTCAAACTCGTACTCACAAGAAAACAAAATACCCGTATACTCGTACTCTTACTCGTACTTAAGACAAAGTACTCGTATACTCGTACTCGTACTGTTTTAAATGTTCTCCCGCAAAAATTAAAACAAAAAAGAGTTAAGAGCTACATGCAGGAAAAGAACCAGTTTTCTACTGTTTGGGGGCTTCTGTATTGTGTTTAATGCCTAGTCTGACAGCAAACAGCCCTTGAAAACACGTGACACTTTGAAATTTACTCCTACTAAAAGTACTCGTATATTTTGTTCTGGTACTTGTACTTCGAATGCTTTTTTGGTGTTCGTAATTTGTATACTCGTACTCGTATGGAAAAAATGCCTTGTACTCATACTCGTTCTCATAGAAATGTACTCGACTACAACACTGAACTCTGCACTAGTCTATTGTGGTGAGATAATTTGGAAGTGTATATTCCGCAATGCTTTTTCGGTTCATTATTTAGAGACACGTAATGTATTTTGGGAACTATGGCGCACAGAAAGCGCTAGCTGAGTATCGATGATGATCATCAAACAAGTTTGAGAATATCATGCGACATTATTGACCTGGTTAGTTAGACAAAAACATCCTTTGAAATTTCCCAGTTTCTCTTGAACTGTCGAGGAAGGAATTGGGTTGAACTTTTGCCGCCACTTCAATTACCACGTACCCTCAGCCCTGGTCGTATACCAACAGCCATATACATGTAGGTGTACCTCATTCATGACGTCATCTAACAATTATCATACGACCTATGCAAATAGAAAGAGTGGTACCTTGTTGTGCTTGAAGACATAACACTGTCTTTGGCACCAGACTGACATTTACGTGTTCTTTTATTCACTTGAACTGTCTACTTACGTATTCGTATTTGCAGTCGCGTATAGAATGGTCTCTTTTTTAAGAATCAAAAAGCAACGAAGAGGATGGCACAATGCAGCTTCCGTAAAAGCTGCATGGCAGTGTGTGTGTATTCACTTGTGTGGCAATTAAGAGTGAACTGAACATTTTGGCCGCTGGTAGGCGTACAGAGTGTGTGAGTATTGACCACTGTGAAACCTACCCACAATCCCTTGCGTTTCTTCTGTTTGAGAAAGAGAAAAGTCATCAATAACACGCCGTAGTGTTTGAAACGACGAATACGAGCAAAACTGGCCTATCACTTTGTAGTTTCAGTCAATAGGGGGCGTCACAAGTGAAGTGACATGATAACCAAACATCTTTCTTTTTGCTGGTCCCAGAGGGCCCAGTCTCTTGTCCTCTTTCTGCCTGAATGACTGACTCACTGACTGACTGTCACTTGAGAATTAGACTTGCATAAGTCTAACCTTGGCCGAAATGTTTGAAATAGGATTGAATGGGATAAACCCAGCCCATTGTGTAGACCAGATGCATGATTACCCATCCAGTGAATATCCATTCTGAATCGATTGAATACACTTTTGTGTTCTCTGGGACCAGCTTTACTATCGGTTTTCCCTGTCTTCTTTTCTGCATTGAAATCTCGCTTGCAATTGCTGCGAATGAAAGTGCACCAGGGGTTCGATATGGCTGAGCCGAGGCGGCTGCTCGCCCCTCGTGGGGCAGGTGTTAACTGGCCAATGAGGCGTGGAGCCCCCACTTCCCCAGCTTCCTTCACGCTCCGAGCTGACGGAGACGCAAAAACTTTAACGACCCATCTCCCGGCCGGAAGAACACGGCACAATGATGCCGAGGCTGGATCCGATCTCATACTTCGGGCCGTGCTTTGATGTCGGTTATATTGCGCCGGCGCGTACCGGGCGTGCATTGGATCAGCCGATCGCACCGGTCGGTACGCGCCTATAGTCAGCCTCACCCTTAACCGGGGGTAATCGTTCTGTGTTTCCTGCCCCCGTGTACTGAGCCTAGCGTGGACCGTACATCATTAGTAAAAACGCCTCGGGCAGCGTTGATTGAGGCGATGCTGGGGGGCTTTCAAGAGCTCACCGCCCGGGGAAGTTTTCAGTTGCCTCCGCTCGCCTCACCAACTCCTATTCCCCAAATCCTTCACCTTCGTCTGACAAGATGCGAAACATCCCGAATCCCGCGAAGTCTAGAAGGAGAAAAAACTGAAACATACCGAGTTAAGATGTGCTGAAGTAATTGTCTTTTACAAAGCAGGTGCATTTTTCTTTGCAACTGCCGGGTTTTTGTTAAAGGGGGAATGAAACAGAAAAATGCGTGTTAACATGAACCGATCTTGTAAAGATGAGGAACAATGATGTTCGTAAGCAGACGTTTAGGGTTGATTAGGGAGAGGTTTCACTGCGTTTTGTTGTTAAAACATCTGCAGTACCCAGGGTGCATTAGTACGGAGTATGTTTTACCAAGGAACATTAACTTCTTATGTGTTTAAGTTATACTTTTCTTTCAGCTGCAAACCTGTGACGTGGCGTCTGTCAACATATTAGGTCTTGATCTTGCTGTTGCCGCTAAGGCACTCATGCGTTCATGATCCATGTCCATGGATGTAAGCATGGATCGCCATGTTGTGTCCAACTTTTCTAGCTCCCATGTCGCACATTCGAACACGGCTTACACAGAGAGAACTGCAACTTCTGTTGCAGGTTTCACTGCAGATCATGGAATCATAATCGTGTCTCCCGAAGCACTCGTGTGCGTTCATTGTCCATGCTAATGGTACATGGACCGCCATGTTTTCCCATCTTTTTGGACTCCTCGTACCACAACTAGTACACTTGCGACTGCACGCTTGCGACTGCAACTTTTGTTACAGGTTTTCCCAGAGATCATCACTGGGTGCTATAAAGTCGTCACGAAGCAGGAGGCTTCAAAGGTCTAGACAATTCATCGTGTGGCTTTGCTGTTTTTACCCTTCCCCCTCCTTTTCCATCGAATCCTAGCCCCGCCCTCTTCGGGCCGGTGGGAATATATATGTGTCCATTACCATTTGGCCTAATTCTGGCTGACATTTTTGGCGGTTAGGGTCAGTGGAAATGAAGACCAGGTACGTCGCGGCCCCTAGCTAACCCCCACAGGAAGCTATGGTTTCGTATGTTTACTTAGAGATTAGCGTAGCGGGGGGTAACCTGTAACAATTTTTCCAGAGCGTGAACTCGATACCGACGGAACAATCTGGTTCTGATATGTGGCGGACGACTGTAATAGAACCCGTGCCTCCGCCTAGTATCCAGTAACAATGCGTGATGCACGCTTTTGTCCCGTCAGCCGACTAGCCCCCACCTGTGTTATTTCAAAGTTGAGATCCAACTCGCCAAGATTTACGGTTTGTTTTGGGCAACGAGTATGGGCTGTCAATTTTCCAAGTTCCTGTCGCCTCCTGCAATTAATAACGCCATTAGTTGATTATAGAAATATCCATAAATCACTCTTTGGGCGGCTATGATTGAAACATGGTTAAAACGCGCGTGGGCCTTGAACAAAGACTACTTGAAGTTGAAATGAGTTCAAGCACGAGACAGACAGAAAACAGTCGTTTGAAATGAAGCTATTCGCGCACTTGTCTTGTTTCAGAGACGCGAAATCAATTTTTGTTTCAGGGCACCTGACCAATCCTTTTGGAACAGTGCGCGTAAATCGCATGGGGCGTGTATCCCCTTTTATTTTAGCGGATTTAGGTCCAAGATCAACCCATCCGAAACATTTTACCGCGAATATAGTTGATAAAGAAAAGAACAACCAAGATTATTTTTTTATACGCGAAATGGGTTACGTCTCGATAGTCCGAAGTCCCATTGGTCCGAAGTCCCATTGGTCCGAAGTCCCATTAGTCCGAATTGGTCCAACGAAACATAATACTGTGTAGTTCCAATTGTTCAGGTTGACTGACCCTAACCCTAACGAGTGCATACCTATGTTCCCCAATACCTATGTTCCCCGAAATCCTTACCCTAAAACCCTAACCCTAGCCCTAACCCTAACCCTAATCCTAAGGATTTCGGGGAACATCGGTATTGGGGAACATAGGTATTGGGGAACATCGGGTAGACCCCACCCTAACCCTAACCCGAACCCTAATCCTATGGGGCGTCGGTCCAATGGGGCTTCGGACCAATGGTACTTTGGACTATAGAGACGTCCCCCGCGAAATGACTTCTCGGCAAAGGGGGACGTCTCTATAGTCCGAAGTACCATTGGTCCGAATTAGTTCCATTGGCCCGACGTCCCATTAGTCCAAAGTCCCATTGGTCCGAAGTCTCATTGGTCCGGAGTCCCATTGCTCTATACGTTCTTTGGTATAAACGTCCCGTTGGTCCGAAGTCCCATTGGTCCGAAGTTCCATTGGTCCGAAGTCTTATTGGTCCGAAGTCCCGTTGGTCCGACGCCCCATAAGATTAGGGTTAGGGTTAGGGTTAGGGTTGGGGTTAGGGCTAGGATTAGGGTTAGGGTATAGGGTATAGGATTTCGGGGAACATCGGTATTGGGGAACATAAGTATGCACCCGTCTAAATCCAACAACTGCATGCATTCACCAAATGCATGAAAAGACTTCAAGTGAATCACCATCATCCATTGCACAGATTTTAAGAAGACGATCAGAGCATACTGATCGGAACGTCGAGTTTGACGACCAACCGGTTCTTTTCAGAACCACACATCTTCTCAAAATAGATTCTGCACATGGTGTTACCGCAAACTCTCACAAGTTTACAATACCGCCATGCAAAGATTCAAATCTTACTTGCATCGATTTGTGTGCACTCCGGGAAGCTTTCCTTGTCTTGTTTAAGTTTCATGGTCAAAGCGTGACATTTAGAGCCGCGCCTTCTCAGTACGTGATCAACGTGACAGGAGACGTGATGGAACCCCTCATTCACCTGTCAATCTGGAGCAAAGTACGAGTTCTAAAAGTAGACAAACTGACTGAATTAACTAAAGATGACGGATCTCAAAGTATGAGTAATGATTTGTTGAAAATGGCAACTTAAAAACCAAGGTCTTAGTCAGGTTTGAGTGAAAGCAAGGCTAATTCTTCTAGGTGAGTTGCGTGATTCGGTCAATTGGTCAAGGTCAAGGTGGAATTCACACACACGGTTAGTTGGATAAAATAATAATGAGCACGCTAATGTATAAGTGTGATGTATAAGTGTGATGTATAGACCGGCTGTGTGGCTTCTGTCTTTGGTGAACCTGTTCGATCCGCGCCGGGGTTCGATATTCAGAGCAAGGTGTTCAACAACCGCGCTGTTAAAAAAAACCCAGATAATGTAAATGGCTTCTTGCAGGCAGGTAGCTAACACGGTCTTGTCAATCACAAGCTTGCATTATGCAGCAACGGTTGTAAGACAAATAGACGGCTTGTGATGAGAGGGGGCTTAGCCAAGCGGGAAAGTGTGAGCTATTTATTATGCGGCGTGCGTGTGTGTGTCTGATATAACTAGCGAGGTACAAAATATGATTAGGGGTGATGATTCGTCGATGGAAGACCAGCGTTTAGGCACGGCAGTCGCGAACAGAATTATCGATCCTTTTGTGCGAAATGTACTGTAAGTACTTGTTCAAATTAATGTCACCCACCGCCTGTGCTAGCCTCGGCGTTATTGAATGAGTGCAATATTTCCCACTGTTAGTGAAGATTTTGGGTTTTTTCTTTCTTTCTTTCTGCGAATTCTTTTTTTTTTCGTAGCGACTGTCGAGTTGCATGTTCATACCGGGAGCTAAGAGTTGTTTTGCACCGAGTAGAGGTGCTCTTAGTCCGGCAGCTGGCTGCTCGGGTCCCCTCGGTCGGAGAGGGAACGAATTCAAGACACGGAGGAGATAAGAATGAGAGAACGGAGGGGGAGTAGTAGATAGCCCCCGCCGGCTAAAACCCATCAAGTCTGGGCCGGCGTGACAGAACATGATACTATCGGCACTGGAGGGCCCCTAAACCAGAGATGACTGAGGGAGCTGACACGCAATAAGGTGGCAATCGAAGAAAACCGCGAGCCCGCCTTTTTAATTGCGCATTCATTTGCACCCAAAAGTATTGTTTTCAGCCGGCCTTTTTCGCGGCAAATATTTTGTCAGCGAAGGCATCGTATTGATTTTGTGTAGGATTTCGACACGAGCTTTACAGCTGTTAACATTGGGCTGAACGATCGTTGAAGCTCTGGGGCGCTTGTAACTAGCTGGGGAGAACATTTAGCTCGTGGCTCGAGCCTTGATGTGCGGTGTTGGAATCGGAGGCGGCATGAGCTGGGAACACCGGTTAGGGGGGGGGGGTCTGGAAAGGCTCTGTTACGGAGAAACTCGAGCGGGGATGGCGATGGGAGATGCGCCGGCCGGGCCCCAGGAAATGCCCACTTTGAATTGTATAAGTAACTTGGGATTACCGGAGCTGTGGACTTGACAAAAAAGGAGAAAGAAATACAACCGGTGTTTCTAGTGGGCGACACTTACCCGTACAGGTTGTTTGCTCGAAGTCCGCGGTGACCAATCTGTTCATGCATTATTGAAAACACGCGCTGCATGAGTAAATTGCCTGTATACCTCGTGCAACTGGTAATTGCCTGCACTACTGTATACGATTGTTAATTACGACAATTTCAAATGTGATGAAAGGTTTGCGGAAACACCATGTGCGAATAGTATTTCAACTAAGAAAATGGTTCTGAAAAGAACCAGAGGTATAAACTCGACGTTCCGGTCAGTATGCTCTGATCGTCTTCAGGAGAGTGCATATTGACCGGAACGTCGAGTTTATACCTCTGGTTCTTTTCAGAACCATTCTCTTAGTTGAGAAATTATTCGCACATGGTGTTTCCGCAAACCTTTCATCATTTCGTATCTCCATCATGCAAAGCCTCAAATCTTACTTAATTTAAAATGTACCTTGAGATGGTACGTAGTTCGCAGAAACCCACAAAAGTGATTTGGTCGTAAACTATTAATTCCCTGGGTGATCGAAATTTTAAAATGTTTGATTCATTTTTTTTTGTACAAAATGATAGGCCTACTCTGGCTACTCTGACACAGATATAGGTGTGTCTAACCATTGGAAATGTTATTCTGTTTATTATATTTATGACAAGTATAATATCACTCAATGTAAACAATAGGATTTGGGCGATTCGGTGTTAAAGTTTAAACCTATATATTGTGCTAGGTCTTGGGTGCCCGCCAGCAATCAATTATTGTTGCTGAATAAGTACAAGCTGTATTTTGCTAAAATAGTGTTTTACATTTGAGTCAATTTGGGTCGACCGTAAAAAAAAACACCTGAAACGGACCGTGTCTAGGTTTCAATAAGTGTCGGGGGGGGGAGATTAAAATTTACTTACAAATTGACATGACCCGTAAAGAGAGAGACACATCAAAAGTAACCGATTGAATTGGTTTTCATAATCATAGTGCATGACATACAGATACTATACAAAAGCCGTTACCGGGACTTTTTAACACAATATCCAAGACCTGAGTGCGATAGGTTTCGGTTCGTTGATCATCAATCGAGAATGAAAATTAATTTTCCGGAGCAAAAAATAACCGCTTTTATTTCGTTAAGCCTAAATGCTTCCTGCGTTGGTTTTTTTTCCACGGAAACAACCTGAAGCACAGGGGCGGATCCCGAACCAAATTTTCCGGGGGAGGGGAAGGGGGCAAGTGGCTGGCCGACCACTGCAATTTCGAAAAGGGGCTGGACCTGACAGTAGGGGGCTTTTGTCCCCTTGTCTTTCGATTGATATGTAGATGGATCCGTAGAGGGGTACCGGTAGCATCGGTTTAAAAACAGTCGTGTTCACCCTTCCACTGGTTAACTATCACCTCCGTCAAGGAGGTTATGTTTTCATCGGATTTGGTTAGTTTGTTGGTTGGTTTGTCTGTCTATTAACAAGATAACTGAAAAGGTTATGGACGGAATTGCATGAAAAAAAACGTTTAGGGGTGGTCCTTGGTACAAGTACAAATCGATTAGATTTTGGAAGTGATCCGGATTTGGGTCCGGATCCAGGAGTTTTATTAAGGATTAAGCTAAAGGCCAGTTGCTAAAGAGTAAAGGAATTCTTACAAAACTGATGTCATTTTTCAGTTATGTTTGACAACATGGAAGTCCGGTGGATATGCGAGTATTTCTTTTGGGTGCACTGACAATATGGCGGGGAATTGTTTAGCATTGGCGGAGGTTTGCGCTCTCTGAGCGCTTTCTAGTTTTATGAATTAATCTTATTTGGGGGCATGGCCCCGCCCCCCCCCCCCCCTATGATCCGTCAGTGCAGCAAAATGTATAACGTACAGAATATGTGGATATCCAAATGGCTCTATCGTCTACTCATACTTCATAGTCACATATATTGATCATAACATTAATTTATATAACTATCACTAGTGGGAGGGTTGCAAAATTATTTTGCGATTATTTTGTAATTTCAGCTGCCAGCTTAGGGTTATAAAAAAAATAAGTAACAAGACAATTATATTTAAAGAAAAAATCAATAAAAACAATGATGGGTATGGTTTTAAAAACTCTTGAACAGGACCTATACACCTTCAAAGAATCAACTGCCAACGCTCACCCAGAGGCCGAAGACCTGCAGTCCGTAGATTTGCCTGGGCTCCCTTTATTACAACCGTCGATTGCACTCTCTTTGTGACTAGCTGTTAGACAATTAGGATCATATTCATTTGGTGACGATTCCAATCTGTTATATTGCCCGAGAAGTAGACCACTATTCTCTGATTCAATTTATCCTCCCCAGCCCATGCATGACAATCATACAAACTCGCGAGGAAAGAGAGAAAAAAAATCGGATGTGTACTTTTGCCTCTGTGCACGGTTGAAACCTGCGAGAATTTCGCTGGCCGTGAATCACTGTACGCCATCAGGACCAGTTAATGCAGCCCCCACTGAACGGCGATTGTTCGACGATATTTACACTAACCAATAAGAAATGTCTTAATTCCTAATTCTATTACGTCCGCCGCCGCTGGCTCGTGGTGGCCCATGCGCGAGGCCTAATTGCCTAAAAAAGGGGGGAATATTAAATTTCAGGTATATTGGGCCATCGCAGCACCAAAATTGGTGGGAGCCCAACAAATCTAATAATACACGGGGTTGTTGAAAACGTAGCGAAGAGCGGGCAAATTTGGGGAGAAAATTCGGCATATTAACGCGCCCCGTGCCTGTTCGGTTTGATTTAATTAGCTCAACCCCGTCGCAGCGCCGATTCTGCTCGCGCGCGCGAAAAATATCGCCGCTTTCACGGCAAAATCGAACGCCAAACACAGATCAATGTGCTGGCTTTTAAACACGTTTCTTTCTATCCTCTTCCCCCCCCCCCCCCCCTCTCATCCCGAGTGCAAAGATGGCATGGTTTGCTCCTACTGAACACAACAGTCCCATTGTGCCCGGGGTCCACTTAATGTTGTGCGAATCACACACTTTCTTCAAATTGTCGAACATGGCCAACAAGTTTCCAGCGGCGATCCGGTGGTCTCTGGCGCGCTGTGTCTGCTGTGGGTTCGAATTCCGTGATATACGTTTCTGTTCAGCGGGCACTGCAACACACAATCACACACTCTCTATACTACGTATAACAAAATAAACCCCAGGGCTATATGCTAACCAAAAAAACGAGAGAAAAAACGAACAATGTATGAATAAAATAATAAGACATTATTAGTTTATTCTATAGGCTATATACCGTTCCCCTTTATCTTTTTTTTTTCTCCGTAAAGAAAGGTCCCGTTGTATGCGCACGTGTCAGATGCGAGATATATCTTTTTCATTAGACCTTGCCTTTATGAGCCTAAGACGGCGGCTTTGCTCCTCTCTCGGCGCTTTTGTCGGCCGCTCAGATCCCGTAATTGACCAAATGAACCGTGCTCCTCCGACAAAAGACCCCTTTGAAATTGGACTTGTCCGACCTCACTGCGGTAGGCCTACACACTTTAATTCTATAAAAGTTAAACTGGCTGAAGAAAAACACACATGTACACAAACACGCCGCGTGGGGGTGCAGCTTGTGAATAAAACGGGCACTTTATTGAAGATGAGATGATACACAATGTCATTTTTCATCATGAACCCTCTCCCTCTGAGTCCTGCGCACTGGAGGCAGTCTTCCTTTTTCTCTTCGGGTTTCGAAACAGCGCCCTCTACCTTCTTGGACGTTCTCAATAGGCCTGGACGTCTTGTCATAAATTTTATTGCCACTTTGTTTTCTTGAGGGTGGGTTACTCAATGGGTTGTTGTTGTTCTTTGTCATTCAAGTCCAAATACTATCACACTGATTTTCACTGTTGAAATTAGACTGGTTACATGATACATTGTGTAGGCAATAACTCACGTGTATAATTATGCGAACAGCGACAGTGGACTTTTCAGTTCCCTGACGTTAAAGCCTAGTTTCCAAATCGACGTAAGAAATGCAAAGTGAAACGCAAAAAAGGACCCAAACTGCAACACAGAAATAATGGAAATATTTCATCCGGAAGTGTCACCGACAACCCAGACAGACGTAAACCTATCTCGCAGACGATCGGTAAAGTTAAACACGGTTCAGCCATGGAGGTATATATAGGAATAGTTGCCGACGGTGCCGTGTACTGTTTAAGCAGACTGTGTAGTCTGTGTAGTAAGCTTGGCAACCAAGCTTAAGTGCCATTCTGAATCTATGGAATAGAATTGTGTGCACACTGGGACCAGCTTTACTATACTTGCCTTGTATTTTTCCCCTAAAACCGCCCTCTTTCTTCAAACACTATAGTCACGCAGTTATTGGCAGAATGGAACTGGCGCGAAACTTTCCTGATATGCCTCACACTGCGCATGCGACCACAATAATTGGCCGTCTGGCCTGGCTAGTTGGGCTAGTAGCTGCAGCGGTCTCCAATGACCGGCCAGCCACACATTATTCATATCCGATTGTGTCAGGCAAGTTTTGACAACTTAATCTACGAGTTTCAGCCTGTTACCGGGGGATTGAGCCAAATTACATTTTTTTTCCCTCAAAAACACTTTACACATGGTCTACCTCATACCTTGCAACAAAACCAGGACTATTGACAAAAGACATGTACCTGAAACAAGCAAAGCTCTCTCGTGGGTGCTTCAGGGTCGGGGCAAATGTCAAAACAATGTCCTTCTTTTCTCAAAGAATGTCCTGGTTTTAGTTAACTGACTGTGTCAAACATCCTGACGTACACGTCAGTGTCGAGATTTCAATCTTCAGAGGAATAAAACGGTTGATATTCAACAGCTTTTTTAAGTCCACTGCACACGTCGGGCAATGCCTTAGGTCGGGTGTCAGTTTTGAAAGCTTGTCATTTGACTTGAAATGAACTTGCGATTTGACTGTGATGGACTCGGTCAACTAACTTGCTATTTTCGTGGGGCACCCTCTATTGACTGGTTTGATCAGGGTTTGTACGGTGACTCCCACGAATGAGTTTTAATGACAGAGTTGTACTGATTTTTTGTTTTCATTTGCACCGGGAAGAACCTACCTTTTTAAAAGGAAAAACATTCTGTTTGAACTAATAAGATATGTGTGTGGGTGAGCTCATTTTTCCGTATTTTCTTATTTTGGGGGTTTGATCATAGGACAGTTCTTGTCTTATGCAAAGAGGTTAATTGAGCAGTAAAACTTCGTCAGCCATCCACAGTCCAGAAATATGTACCAGGTAAACAATCACATCGACTAGGACTTCCAATTGCCTTCAAACCTGTTCTGATGTAAGTAAAGTCTGTCACGAGCCAATAGGCTAGGTCTGTGGCTCACCAGGCAAGGGTTATCTCCCGTTTCCTTGGCAAGAAACAACTGAGAATATTTCTATTCCCCCTGGGGGGGATGCCAGTCCATCGCAGGTTTAACTCCCCAGCTAAGGCCGGTACCCATTTATACTCCTGGGTGGAGAGAGGCAAATGGGGGTGAAGTGGCTTGCCCAAGGACACAACATAACGAGCAGCAGCTGGATTCGAACCCCTCATCCTCTGATCGTGACTCACAATCCATATAACCACTAGGCCATACTCCCCCAATAACATGGAAGGTTATCTACACATGAATCCGTAAGTAACCCAAGCCAAGAAAAGGATGGGCCAGACGTCACTTTTTGTTAACAAGATGGCCGGGTAAACCGGAGTTGGGAAACCAATCGCGTTTCTTTTGCTCGTAAATCAAAAAGGAGAATTCCGCACTTGCACACCTATTGATTTCATGTGCGTGTTGTGTTGCTTAGGTCTGGATGATGACAAAATATATCAAGCATAAATCCACAAAAGGAAAAATAAAATTGGCACAAAAAAAGTATCACACCGACCCTCAGGAGAAATCACGTTCCCACCTCCAAATGGAATTGTCACTCACCAAGACGCCGGCTTGCCTTTTGATTTTCTTTGCGCCGAGCCATTTTTTTCGCACCTCAAAACACCGCCGCCAACGGTAAATTAACAAAATAACAGCGCGCGGCGATCTCGAATTCCACGCAGAAAAAACATGTGGCATTACCCATCATGCACCACGTCCCAAATCCCACCGGGTCACATGATTTATGATCGATTTTTAGTTACCTCTGTTTTTCTGTCTTATACTTCGTTTCCAGTAGCCGCAGTGTAGACAGCTAGAGTGAGGTTTTTGACACGCTGGCAGTCAGTAATGCGCCGTAAAAGATTATAGCCATGCCTACTTAGCTTGAGTAACCGGGGCCGATGTAGCTGCGCCGCGCCGCTGTGCACGGCACGGCGCGGTCCCGTTACCGCAGCGATCGTGTGACATACACCTGGCCGGACCGAGCCCACGACCCTCCGGGGCCTGCCACGGGGGAACGTGTGAGGGCAACCTAAGACGACCCCTTCGCTTCTTCGGTCTTTTTGGTCTGACCAAAAAGAATCGAGGTGTCAATAAAATACTCTAATGCCAGATTAAAAAGGGGCCGAGTGTCCGTGCATGCATTATGGCCTGTTGATTACTTCTTTGTTGTTAAGCCGTTGGTAAAATGCACTTGTCTTGAGTGTCTAGAAGTGTCAGCATACGAATGCACGTTTAACATGCACTGGAACAAAACACTTGCGTATACAAAACACATACAAGTTTAAATGACACATTTTTAAGATTTAAAACGAGAAAGAGTGATATTTTATTCAGTAATGTTTTTATTTCTTTGCATACAATTTAGTCATTCATAAAATGTGCGTTATGGCGGAATCTCCATGAGTCCAAATATTTTTTTTTATTCAATTAATGAAACCAAATATTGCTCTGACAAACAATATTTGGTCTCCAACCAGTCAACAAAATCTGATCGGAAAAGAAATCACATGAAACGTTTTTCTTGCATGTTGTCGACAGCCTCTCACAAGCACTGCTCTTTTACTATCTTGATCAAGTTTTAAAACTTTACACAATGAAAGAAGGCCGTTTTCTTTCCTCCATGTTTACACTAATAGGAGACAAAACGGTGTTACATGCGTGTGTTTTTTGTTCAATAAAGCAAACAGTATTTGACAAAAAGTTCCTCTGATTTCGAGTACTCACAATCAAATAACTACTGTCACATTAAGTTTATTTATATTTTTCCCCAAACGACATGCAGCTCCAATATAAACATAGGTGCTTGACTGATGTTGACCGTAATTAAGCAAGCATCATCCAATTGCTCACACCTGTTGCAACCGTTTAACACTAACTTAACACCCAGAATGATTGTTCGGATAATGTTGACCATGTTCTTGAAAATGTCCATGGTTTACCTTGTCAGTTATTTTTGTCTTGTTCTCAATCGAGATTGCTCCGGTTCCCAACCCTTGTTCACAGTTCACTGCATGTTTGCCGAGTTTGTACCGTGGATACTCAGTTATCAATTTCGGTGGCGTACCATCAACGGGGTGCCGTTTAAGTTCTCATTACAGGTGACATGTACTTCGGGGATAAACACCCTATTCAGTCAAGTAATGCGATTGTAACACCGAATTGCCCTGTATTCGGAGCCGAGGCGATACACCCTCTGATAATATTTGCATTATGATAAAAGCCAGGCCCGGCGTACAGTGACTGACAGCTAGTACTAACCTGCATACGCTTGCTGCTGTTCAGGGGGGGTACGTCTTGTACCCTGTGTTCCCGCTGTGTGGTGTGGTTGTGCGTTCCGTAGCCAATTGGATTGTGTTATAAAATGTGTATCTGCACCCGAGTCTCATGAGGCGTTTTCAAACTTGGTATTCGTTGAAGAGGCGGCTTCGTCCCTTCTTTCCATTCGTAGATACTGAACACCAAAATTAAATAGAAAGACCCTTTACTGTTTCAAACTACGGGATGTTCAAAGAAACCCACGCTTAACACAAATGTGGAAAATGAGGGGCCTAAAATAACAGAGCAAGCTTTCGAAGCTGAAACTGGAGACGGACCGAGATTTGGGAAAAGGCCTTTGTGCAGTTCTTTTTCTGGTCATGTCCCATGACTAATCCACGCAATTCTCCCAACAATTGCTCGTATACTCTTCTGGTAACAGAGTGTAAACGGTCACTAAGTATCATATATATATACGATTCAGTTTTGATTTAACCAGCATGGCTCTTATTACCCTTTTTTAAATTATATGCACACTTGACAACACAAGTCATCATGCAAGAACAATCTTCTTTACAGAAAAAACTGACATTGTTTGGAAAAAGTAATGTGTTTTCCAGTTTTCTAACCATTGGTTCTTCCAGTTTTCTAACCATTGGTTCGTGGCATTGCAGTTCTCCAGTTCAAGATCAACTTCCTCAAAGGCTCAAACTAAAATTTTCAAAAAAATGCCATTTTAACTATAACATTATGTCTCTCTTCAGACAAGCACTTACAGGCTTACAGCGGACTTCACCCTTCGCATCTCCCCACCCCAAAATAATCTTTCCCGGAGCAAGGCTACAGAAGTCACTGACAATCCCCCGCCCCCTAGCAAAAGGGGGTTGAAATGTGACCTTTTTCTTGATCTCGATCTTATCCCCAAAACAGACCAGCGTAAAACAAAAGGCTTCTGATGGGAGACAAGTGCATAGTACACGGGCGACACGTCCGCCTCAGTCGCAGTCCAATGAAGACGTATCAAGCTAGCTTGATGTTCTCATCCACGATTGCACAACCGAGAAGACGACGGAAAAGGGTCCTTTCTGACAGAGAAAAAGAAGGTGAGAAATAGGGGGGAAGCTGGCTGGCTAAAGAGCCATTCACCGCCTGCCGCACTTGAGAGAGGTTTCCCCCGTGCCCCAGTGCACATCACAATGCCTAGAAGGGAAGAAGAAAAAAACTCCCCGATGCGAGATATTCACTTACGCGGCCGGGTCGAAGGCAGGTGAGCCCGCTCTGCTGAAATTAATACACATATCGTGCGGACAAGCGGAAAATAGGTGAAATGCTTACTCTCTTTTTTACCCCCTTTCTCTTTCTTCGGTCTGTATACGGCAAGCTGGCCTAGTAATCAGAGGTTCTATTGATCGTGATGAATAGCCCGCAATGCCGTATAGATGGCTGGGGCTTTTCTCTCCCACATCACGAGTCTCGTGACGGTGCCTATCAGCGGCAACAGATAATAATTCATCTCCCCCTTACTTGAACTGACTGATAGATTTTACACAATTGATATACTTGCAAATACCGAGTGTACAACTGATGTATGGTTAGGGGCTGTATACATTTCCACAGCTGACCCATAGAATACTGTATTTTCATGTCGATGGTGTAGCTACTGTTGCTCGCTGCATCCAGGGGTCGTCATGCAATGCAGTATCGATTCCTCGAATGCCGATGACCGCAATTCAATATTACTGATTTGACATAAATGTCATCAACGGTCATGTATACTGGAGAATATAGAAAAGACGAGCGCAGCTGCGAGTGAGGAATAAGGTTTCAAACCCACTTGGTCCAAAGGATCGACACCGAGGCATATAACTGCCAGATTTAATCCTGCGTTGGCTGCCGGAAAACAGCATGATTGTCCATTTCTGAACTTGTGTTAGATCGGACGCTATCACTTATCTTATAAATGCTCATACTAATTGTTTAATTTGTACTTAATTTTAAAAACCAAATTTGATTTTAATAATTAAAAAGAATGATGACCAATGACAAGGAAGCCAAAATTGAGCCAATTCAACCAAACAGCAGATAATCAAAAGGCAAATCAATTTAGATCGACATATCGGTTTGTTTGTTTGTTGGTTTTTTTATAGTGTTTTACTGACAATGAGTGACAGATTTATTGACTTTAGACCGAACCAATTGAAAAACAACTTAACTGACAGTTTTTGACAATCTCTCTATTGACTATTTTTCATGCGCAAATTGAAATTCCTATCAACAGAAGAAAAGACAAATTTACAGTCAGAAGAACAAGAGGACTGACAATTGAAGCGCCTTAAAACTTTCATCTTGATCAACCCCTAACAATAACCGCGAACAAAACTATACAGTTGACGCCAGCGACATTTTATCATCGTAATTTCATCACCTTTATTATTTTTTTCGTCTCCCACAAATGTATATACATTTCCGTCGCAACATTAACAACAGTAGATAATTACAAAAACAAAGAAAATTTGTACACAATTTCCCTGCCAAAAAGCTTTGCTTTTTTGTTACTACGTGAAACACAAGTGAACACAGGCGTATTTTAACTCGGTTATAAAAAACGAAATACAGAGCGCTTCGAAACACTCAAATCGTATCACAGAAACACTTTATTATAAGTCTTTTTTCACCATTTTAACATTAAAATTAACATATATAACTAAGTACAGGGCAGTAGTTGGGCAGTGATGGGTTTTCTGCATGTTTATCTGCAAGACTTAAATGCTTATAGCTTTTAAACGCGCGACTTTTTCCAATTGGCCAATCACAGTCATCGTACCACTAAGTTATGGTCTGTATATACGGTATACTTAAAACGATATATCTGATTGGATCTGTCTTCTCACAAAAACGTTTGTGTCTACTCGCAAAATCAATTTCGTTTGAAATCGAGCTTTTGAGAGTCACAATGAAGCGACTTGACAACCAAAATGTCAAGTAAACGTGGTGTAAACAAACAGGTTTCACATTTCAGAAATATTTTTCCCTCTTCAAAGCTCAACGGATGCATGAGTTGGTAAACAAGTCACAAAAGCTAATCCTGTGCACTCATACAACACACCATTAACGCCCAACTATGACAGTCAGATTGGTATGCGGAAAAATCGATTTTCGATCAAACTTCAAAATACCAGATGGAATTTTTATCCGATCCCAATCCGTTCGGTTCCCATCGGCTGATTTGCAAAATAACCAACAAACAACGGCCTGAATTATTAAAATGATCCCGACGCCGGGTTTCGTGAGGCAAGTCTTCTTTTTTTCGTTCACAGAAAAAAAATAGTGGACATTAACAAGATGAAGTCAACAATATTGATTTGAAGGATGGCAGTATACCACTCAATTGTCTCTAACACTTAGGTCACTCAGTATTACAAGACTACGGAATCGCCATGACAACCACGCATGTCCTAGCGACCCGTAACATAATCAGTTTTTTCCAGACAGTTTTTTTTTAAGTGCAGAACATAATACGGCTTATGATAGGTCACAAACATCATCACGCACAAAGTAAACTCATTGGCAACGGTGTACCCGTTTTTAACATTGTGCGACATGAGTTCGCAAGACGCAAAAGAGAAAACTAGTTTACCGCCAACATATGTTGGCGTAACATTATACACATAACATTTTACACATAACATGGGAGCCCATTTTCATGTAACGTGACACGTTAGCATATGTTTCTTCAGGTTACATTCAAAGCTCATTTGTAACATTGGCAATTTGCCGTCCCTGGGTTTAACGAGGAAAACATGTTATTAAACTGTGTCTGGTTTCAACAATTAGGTCAAATAATTCCACCAATTTAAGATGAGAGATCATGAAATGGCTAAGAAAACCTTCCAAAATGGCGTCCCTAATTTAGATCCTTCACAACGGATGAAACAAGGGGAAACCCGTCACAGATCAAATTGTACAGCGTCCGTGCATAGGGCCTATTTATGTTAACTTGACTCGGACAAATTGAATACTGGGTTTAACAGATAAGTTCGTTCGAATTCGCAATACAATTCCAGCAACATAAAGTGCGAGTTTTTCTTTTTAAGACAAAATGAACAAAACGTTTGACAATGACCAAGACCGTTTACGAGTTTCACAGTCTCTGTTTGCAAATGACCTCTTGGGATCTGGCAGTGCGTCATCGGCATCCAAGGGTAACACATTTTGAAATGATGACCGTTCTAAATTGGATTACTCTATTTTATTTGAATCCAAAATGCAGTCTCACACACTTTGACAAAATTTGAAACAAAATGGATTCGGTCCAGGAGCCGTTTATATACAAAGATAAGCCTGTATAATGACCAGTGTATATGCTTTGTCTCGAGTATTGGCGAAGTTAAGTACTAAACGATACAACAGAACCTTTTAATAACATTTGTAAACGCTACGACTCCAAACACTATTTTTTCTAATTCGAATGGGATTGGACTGCAGATACTTCAACAGTGAAAACTTGCATTTGAATTGCTCGCAAGCGTATAATAAAAACTAACAGGCCGGAAAATAAGATAAGACTACACAATATTGTGCTCACCCAACAAGTAGCCTATGAGTATGGTAGGGACTAAAATGTTGGAGGTCAACCGCTATGGGCTTTCAAGCAAGTTGTATTTGGCAACAGAATTACAAAGTTTATGCTGCGTTTTTCTTGTTTAGCTCACCCTTCTTAACTCACACTGAAAACAATGCACCATCGTGTCATATGGCAGTTGTCACATTTTGTTTCTTGTCAATAGAAAATGATGCAGTATATACATATATTACCAATATAACCTCCACTATGGATCTCAATTTATAAAAAAAAAAACGAAACAAAACAAAAACAAATGCGACATTTTACTTACACCTGCTTATGAAAACAATATACTCTCAATGACATTTTTTTCTCATTAAATAAATAACTATAGGGTGAGGATTATCTTCCAACTACTACCACATTTTCCTTCAGGTGCCACGGAGAAGAAAGGAGTCCGATGTGAAATATAAATAAAACAGTTTGACACCGTTACCAGAAGCCATGTTCTGTTGGTGGCTGAGTGTGCGATGGATAGAATTCGGGTCTGAAATCTCGTTTGTTTTGAAGACTACGGCAAAAATTTCGTCACCGCGAACCGGTGTAGTGGGCCGATAACCAGACCGCAGAATCCGCCGGGTTTCCTCGCGTTCCACAGCACAAATCTGCTCGGTCTCGGTCCTCCAATCTGGCACGGCAATCAGACATCCCAGCATTATCCATCCGGTGCCGATAATCTGCCGAGTACAGCAAACGCTGATGTCGAGCAAGTCCGCGGTTCACGCGCTGTCAGCTACGAGAATACTCCTCAAGACGAAACAGTACAGCGTCAAGACACGGAACAGGACACAGCCAGCCAGCCGTAGAAAAAGTCATCGGTTGGTTGACCCCTTCGAAATGACGTCAGCCGCACCAACCAATCACTACAGGGTACCAGGAGGTCACCGAGTCTGCGCAGACCGATGTCACTCCCAGAGTGAGCGATCTGTGGAATTAACATAAAAATTACTTTTAAGTGAAAGCATCTTATAATTTCTAATGCATAGGGCCTACAGTGTGGAACAAAAGAAGACGCGGTTTAATCATCCCACCAGGGAACGTGATTTTAGCGATTTATCTCACCAAGTTATTTTTAGGTTTGAACCACCTGCAACAGACCATATTGCGGTGAAACATCAAATTACATGACATCACCGCATCATGTACAAGCATTAATTTCAAATCCAAACACGCGCGTCAAAACTTTCTTTAGGCTGCCTTGTTCGGGCTTTGACATGTAGACGCTGTCTACGCCCACACTAACCGGCAATGCCCACGTCAGACGATATCCCCAGCATTGTCCGATTAAGCGAAATGGGAGTTGTAAGTGGAAACAATTTGGATGCGATGATCAACTTATTTCCCATGATACAATGAATGCAAAAAAATAGTCATAATGATGATGAAATAGAGGGGCCTGAAGGGGCAAACGGAAGCGAAAGACTATACGATCTCTGCTCACACTGCGTCTAGAAATAACACAAGAGGCAAGAGTCGTAGGCGTGGATTGTATGAGGGGAAAACGGATCGAGTCTCGCTGTAGACCTAGACCAATGACCGCTAATAAGATTCTACAAGTCCGTGAGGGGGCGGCTTGCTCTCGGAGGAAAAATTACTGCCCCTGTTCAAAGCGTCTATGTATATAAACAAGGCCTAATCATCAAGGGTTTTTCTGCCTTAACTCAAGGTTGATGAATAATTGTTTATAAAGTATGCAGGTGTATGGGAATAAGGGTAACTTTCAATCGATACGACAGTATTCTAGCAGCAATGTAAACAATCAAATACAAAGAGTTAAAATGGATCATTCGTCCTAATGTACAAATCCAAATCTTGACGTCGGAGTTTGAAGAAAAAACCTCACATAATATGTTAAGTCAATTCAAAGAACTTTTTTCGTCATTCAGTTAAACTTCCTTCGCGAGTGGAAAAACGGATTCGATAAATTCGTCAACTTATTTTTCCGTTATGTCCTACCGGCGGGAAATAACCTCTCTCTACCGGGCGAGAGGCTGCATTGTGCCCGGTGCGAGAGAGGTGCTTCGGCGCGCTACCGGGCCAGGTGTGTCCCGGAGTACGGGAGGTGAGATGGTTTAGGGGGGGTGGCACAATCATCCTTACCTCTTATCGCCTCGGCACTGGCTTGAAAGCCGTCCTCATTATCGGTTCGTCGGCTTCTCTACTATCGCTGCTGTCTCGCCTAGAGTCGACGACTACTGAGAACGGGAATAAACAGAAGAAAGTAGAGATTTTAGGGTATTAGACGCCAAATTGCTAGGCCATCGTTAATACTTGTCAGAGGACCCCGGAGGACAAAAAGACAGACAAGTTTGAGTGCAATTCTACCATATTTAAACTGGTTGTTAATTTGAGGAAATTTTACGATTTGGGAGGAAGAATACAAAAAGGCAGACAGCTGATACGTATACCAAAGATGGGAAAGAAATTAAGGAACAATTGCCCAATTTGTGTTCAGGTTTGCTAAGAGGGTCGTGATTTTATCAGTTTGAAGTGATTTCTTATTCTGTAAAACTACCCCGTGAAAATAAAAACCAAACATGGTGCTTGAGTATCGCTATACGCGCTACCGTTTGGTTGAGCCTTGAACCACATGTCAGCTTTATGTTACAGAAAGAATGCCAACCTATGTGAAAGGTCAAATAGCTCTTGCAGTGCAACTTCACGTTTATTGATGACAGAATTTAAGTCAGATTAAATAACGTTTAATCGAAAATACTCTTCATCCAAATGTAATGGTTGTAGAGGACACTCTTGCACCTATTTCAGCTTGATACAACTTTGACTTTTGTAATGGTTTTCTTTGTAAAAGTGAAGGACTGAGGTACAATTTCCCCGTAAAAAGATCATTCATTGCATATGTTTCGTGTAAATTTGAATAATAAAATTATCAAAAAATATTTCAAACATTTAAATACTTCAACCTATACTTGTCAATTTATCATTTCAATATTTTTTTTCCGAAACATGAGTGGAAATTACTTATGCATGCCAATATGCATGCAACGAGGGCATGGTTTTGGTGCCTAGCATGTTTTATCAACACGCAAAGTTATCACGGAGAAATTTCAGCACGATACGCGGTCAAACTCCCGTAACACTCAAGACACAAACCAACAATCTAACCAGTGTTACCATCACACGATTATTCCTCTGATAAAGTTCGATTATTGTATAGTTGTTTACATTTTATTTATCTACCTTTTAGCCGAAAGAGAATCGAAATTAATACGGCGGCACTCGTTCGTTTTCATCAACGTGTATTGCAGGACATCTGTACTACTGCCGTATCAACTGCATGTTTGTTAATGGGGCAATTACAGATCGCTCTTGTAGTGACATTGACGAATAAATTGACCGACTAAATGACTGAAATATTGCAAGCAGACCAAAATGCGTTTAGGGTCAGGACAAATACTCTTGGCTTGACACGCAAGATGAATGCGTCAAACTAAAACAGTTAATAAGTAAATTTGTATAGTCTTAAAGTTGTGTTCGACCTGATAAAACATCAATTACTGTTAAACTTAAATACAGCAATTATGAAGACATCCACCAAAACCGCGTGTCGTGAGGGAAAAGTACAGACTACACTGGCCAATTACCGGATTGTTTTGATAGCGTTGTTTTCTTTTGTGCTCATGGAAGTGTGGCGTGACTGTATATACTCCGCCCCCGGCAAATTGGAGAGAACATAAAATGATACCCGTGCAGCCAAACAATTGAAAACACTATGTATGTTATGACAGGTTGGAAATACATTTCCTCATGTTTGATTCCGTGCGTGTGTAACTGTGTAAACACGTGTCCAGTTTAGCTCATAAAGGTAAAGACCAGTGGGTTTTTGGGGGGGGGGATTTAGGGGGGCGCCGGTTTTGCGAAACTTGCCATTTTTGAAATATATCTGTCGTCGGGAATGACTTATTACAGCGGGTTTCGTGTTATATCTCATCACAACTCGGGCAAATCATCGGCCGAGGCTCGAGCAGAACAACCCAGCGGAACGCCACGGCACAGCGCGGCTAGCCGTCGGCGACAATTTTCAAGAAAACGCCTGTACTTAATCGGAGCATTAACGGGCCCAAGTGCCACGATGAAAGGCTGTGTTGGGACCCCAGGGCCCGTTGCTGGGACCAACCGGCTCTTATAAAGGTCACATAGGATTCAAAGATTAGAAATATTGGGGTGTTTATTTTTGTTTCATACGCATGCGATAATCTGGATGGCATGGTTTACTTAATTTTTTACTTATGTCATTCATTCAGTCCCTTATGACTCACTCAATGAATATAAATGGAGTATCTGAGACCCGTGTTGAAAAAACTGTCGAAGGGCGAATCAGTCTGTAAGTTCAGTTGATTAAAATAAACATAATTGACCATTTCGATCTCTGTTATGATCTAAGAATTAGTGAACAAAATTATGTGAAGTGTGCTGTGTAAAAAGTTAAACCGGAGCAGGGGGAATGGTGATATAGTACCAATTAAATGGCGCCCTTTTATGGTATTTCTAAAATAAAACCGGACAACTCTTGTATGTTTATTTACTGTTATACTTCTGTTCCTAGTTCAAATTTACTTAACCTTTTAAAATAACAGGCCAAGCTCTCCATTTTGCCGAGATTGATGACTGGCTTTTTGTTGATTGTTGGGAGTACTTCAAATGCACGGAAGTGCGATTTTGAGGCTTTACATTGTGGGCTTACAACTTGGCCATCGCTTGTTACAGATACACAATAGTGGGGACTAACTTTTAGGGCAATGTTGGCTCTGAGAAGATCCAGACGTCTTCAACTACAAGTTTAGTCTTTACTCATGGTGTGCATGTGTAAACCTCTGCCTCATCACTGCATGATGTTTGGTTTGTGATTCTTTTTGAAAGGTGGGGGAGTATTCTTACCTTCTTTATGGGGAGACGTAGTGATGGTAACTCCATTATGCATGGCTGATACATCGTGGACTAATAGTGGGTGCCTACTCCCGATCCCCGAGGCCGTGGAGAATAGAGGTCCTTGTGAGCTGCTGACGACACAGGTGGGTGCTCGGGCGCCCTGGAGACTGGAAGCTGCTGCCGAGAGCTGATGCATGTTGGGCAACCCCGTAGACATCCTAGGTATGGGCAAACCCCCGTGAAACTGTCCATCCACCCACTGCCGTAGCGTGCTCATGGGCGAGTCGTACGGGTAGTGAAAGTTCTGGGCTAGGTTGGTCGGCATGGCTGCCTGCACGCCGTTGTGGACGGGCGAGCGCACGGGCGATCGCGACCGGCGCTCCCGCTCGGGGCTGCTGGAGGTGGCCGTGTGCGCCAGCGACCAGATCTTGGGTTTCTCGGCCTGCCGGGGCGGCGAGGCCGGCAGCGGTTTCTCGCACGGTGGGGATCTGGAGGTAGGTCGGCACGTTGCTCGGATCATTGAGGGCGCCAGAGGGGCGGGGCTGGGACTCCTCCGGTGGCAGAGGGGGCTACTACAAAGTTCCCTGGACCGATGAGGATGATGGTTATGATGATGGCTGTTTTCTTCATCGTCCACCGTGATACTCACAGAGTCTCTGTCCGGGTTGGTACCCACAAACCCAGCCGGTACCCTCGGCTCAATACGCGGTAAACCTACATGGCTACTACTGCTACAATCGCTCACTATTATTTCCCTATCGTCATCATTCTCATCATCCTTCTCGTTGTTATTTTCCTCCCTCGTTCCCTCGCGATCTGACACTAAGAAGCAAAGAAAAAGAAAAAAAGAATCGAGTGAACAATAATGAAAAACATAATCCACAAAAGGAGACATAAAGAACATTGTATCAAGCTTAATGCGAATATAGAAATATACGAAAATGAAACGCCACTATTCGAAAATTGAAAGTAATCTGATCAAAGCAAATATCCATTCATAATTGTTAAAGACATTCACTGCATGGCCAGTGGGCGGGAATTATTCACAATTAATTTCAGCCACTATATCATATGGCTGTCGGCAGCTCGCCCCGGTGCATTGGCAGCTCTACAGCGCCAACTCGCCGTATTTGATTTCAGTCGCCCCTTTCCACCCCCCGATCCGTCATTGATATTTCCTCCGTCGCCAGGGCCGTTTGTTTGCTGTGCTTTCAAGTGTCTGCGGCCAGCCCCAGCCCCGGCCGTAGTGATTTCATGATGATGATGGCATCATCACCATCATCATTATTATCATCATCGCTGTTATGAGAGAGAGAGAGAGTGATAGAGCTAAATAGCGCGGGGCGGTAGAAGCACGTACGCCGCCAGCCACGGCCGGAGCCCAGCCGAGCGGAAGCAAGCCTTCCGCCCGTCGCCCGGATCAGACCCCTACTCAAGTGCGGCTTATTTGACACGCTCTCAGGCTAACGAAAAATTAATTTTCGCAAATTCTGCCAATTGAGCCTCTCCTTTTTCTTTTCTTCTTTCACGATGGCTCCTCGTGAAATTGCTCATCAATTTAGGCACTCGTATAGAGCGGCGTGCGCGACTACAGTGTGTGTGTGCCATCTGATAATAAACTAAACGTAAAGGGTATAGGCTATAGGATCTAACCGCTGCACGCATTCTGGGTGCAAAAAGATAATTAGGCCCTACTGACAGTTAAGAGTTTCCAAAAGAAAAACGGGCATTATCATTGAAGTCTCGTGTTGTTGACTGTTCAAACAGGGGTGACTCCGATTGCACAAAAAGGAGAGAACTGTCAATATAATTGATAAGGTTTAATGTGGTCTGCTTGGAGTGCAAGGGCTATATCGAGGCGAGGGGGATTCTTTATTAGTTGTCTCACAAGTTTCGTGCAACAGGCCTTCTAGCGGTGCTTGTCCAACACGAACGAGGAAAGACATGTCAGCAAACAGAAGAGCATTTTTTTGGATTCCCTTCTTTTCTTTTTTGTTGTGAGACAAGCACAATGAAGCACTGATGCGCTTTTTGGTGCAATTACTATAAGCAAGCATGACAAAGAACAAACTGTACGAGAGGCCAGGCTGGGAATTATCAATTCGAGCGGGTCAGGGAGAGAGGACTGAACCGATTAAACGGAGCTAATTCCCGCCCAGCGTGAGCAAAACTCCTCGGTCGAATTTTTTTCTGACCGAAAGTCCGCGGCATAATGAATCTCAAACAACCTCGCGTGCTCCTAGATTTTGCTATGCCCGGCCGCTGAAATTAATTTTTACGTGACTAATTGGCGTCATGATTTGAAGAGCTTTTTATCGGAAAGCCCTCTAGGTATAGCAAGCTCAGAGGTCTGCAGTAGGCGCGCAGTGTTCATGAAAGTAGCGTTTGACGGTATAAGTGCTTACATTATTTCAGAGAAATCACTTGTGATGCTTACTTTGTTCTATTCTAAATAATTCTTTATATTAGTTTATATAATTCTTAATGATTTTTTTTACATGTGCAGTAAATATACCAACTAGCTAAAGTGATAGTCAATACTGAATGCAAAGTACTTTTTTTTTTAATTCACGAACGAGGTTTAAAAAAAGCTTTCCAGGGAAACCTTTCACACGACGGTGATCACTGCTGAAGGGATTATCTTCTCATTTTTTTGAATAAAGCATATCAGTTCATAGGTTATGTTTAGGAGCTACTACTGACGTACATGTACATGTCGGCGTTCAACAATGCTATTCCACATGAGTAGGTAATGTTAATTTCTTTTGTGGTTTGGGGGTTCGATTTAGAACAATCGAATTTAAATTTATGAACCGTTTCATGTATTAGTCTTTCGTGACACTAGTACTCACACTATATTCAAACTTCCGGCTGATATCGGCTATATCACTCAAAATTTACAGCTTGACAGAAATGACTGGAAAATAGTCCAACTTGCACTGGGCATTCTTTCAGTGATTAAGGCCCCGGAATATGAATAAAAGTGGCATCATGAGCCATTACGGATCAACTTACACTGTCCATTGTGGTTGCTTTCCAGGTCAGTGCCTAGTCCATCCATGTCGTCGTCTCGCTCGTGGTCCTCGCCGTCTTCGGACTCGTAGTCTTCCTTCCGGCCGTCGCCGCAGCGGTTGCGGGGCGACCAGGTCATCTTGTTCTCCTTCTTGAGGCGTCGGCGGGCGTTGGCGAACCAGGTGGAGACCTGGGTCAGTGTCATCTTGGTGATGATGGCTAGCATGATCTTCTCGCCTTTGGTCGGGTACGGGTTCTTGCGGTGCTCGTACAGCCAGGCCTTCAGCGTGCTGGTCGTCTCGCGGGTGGCGTTCTTGCGCCTGGCGCCGTTCAAATCCATCGCGCCGTACCTGGTAAGTTCACGAGAGAGAAAAAAATTAACCAACAAAAACATATTGTAGGCCCTAACACAAAGATACGAAAGCTGCAAACATCCTGACATAATCCCAACCCAGTTTTACATCAATACTTCAATCGCAACATTTCTTCCTTTCTATCCAAGGTCAAATATATATCGTCAAACAACTTTACATTACAAACTTTTTACAACCACGACAACTTGACTTTTCTTTGTCAATTTTTGACATATATTTTTTTTTTATCCGAAGAGCACAATGCATCCTTTGAAAGTAACCGGCAGTCTCTCTCCAAAGAAAAGTGAATTAGCTGTCTTTATACAAAACCACAGTCTGTATCACGAAACCACAACAAAGTAAGTAACAACGGCCCCTAAATTTCAAGTTCTATATAGAAATCAAAGGGAACTCCATTTCCAAATTATCAGTGTACATACATACATGTGAAGCATGATAAGATACAAGCCCCGTATTTGACACCATGTTTGTAGTTTCTGTTTCGGTGTGTTAATCTAATTCTGCGCGGACAGATGTAATTGAACAACAGATCATGGAGAAAAAAATCTAGCTGACTTGAATTTATCACCGAAAAAAACTATACCGTTCAAGGTCTTATATTCATAACAGATGGGATTACACAAAATGAAAATTCCTAACCACAAAGGCGAAATCCTTGTCAGCGCGGCCAATGTAAAAATGCCTCCACAATAATTGGGCCGGCACAAGCGACAAACTTTTGTATACACACACACACACACAAATACAGACAAAGTCATACTAACTCGACCGTGAACACCCAGCGTTTAGCAAAATATTTTTGACTTATTACATGCCCGTTTTAGAGAAAAATAGGGGATGAATTGGTCGGGGTTTTTTGTCTGTGTCTAGATCAAAGGCAAGTGCCGGCAGTGACATTTGAATTGACTGAAGAAAAAAAGACACAGGAAAAAAGGTCTCGCGGCGGAACAACTGTGACACGGATAATAAGATATGATGTGGTCTAGTCGTACATTGTTGAAGATAAATGACATACGATTTCACTGAAAGGGATACACATTGAACTTCTTTGCAACAATTCGGAACAATCACTTCTTTAACACTCTGGAACAGACGACATTGAAATTTTCCCAGTACGACTCTTTGAAGCACACTGTTAACCCGCCTACATATACGCCCCGCGTATATTTTCAAGCAGTGCATGAAATGAATGTTTTTTGTTCATGACAACACAGAAAAAAGTCCGCGTCGTGTTTCACTGCGTAATTTAGGAGCGCTTGTTGCTTGCCCCGTACAGCGCTGTTTACGAGAAAACTTCAAGTTTACAAGTACCAGAGATACTTTGTTTCAATGTAAATCAAGATATTATCGTCGAAAAATCGGGAATTTCTGTTTCTATAGTAAGTGAAATTGCCGCTGTCAGATTATTTCATAGGAAAACTTTTGTACGACTTGCTGTATGCTAGAAACTGGCAGCATTTTTTTTTATCTGTTCGCGCTTGGCTCATTCGCGCCATAGCTTGGGGCAAAATGAGAGCGGGGGGATGGGACAGGTGGAAGTCAGTTCGCTTCAGACGAAATCTGTTTATTGTTGGGTTTTTGTGGGGGAAGTTGGTAGAAAATTCACTGTTCTTGGTTCACATGTCGAAGAATAATTATGATAATTGTTCAACTTGCAACTGAAGTAAAACGGTTGATTCAAAATATTATTACTATATCAGAATATAATCAAGATAATATATCAGAATATTAATTATTGTCGGATGTTATGGGAAAGGAAACAGTTAGCATGGCCAATTTCATTGCAAAAAAAAGTCAAATTCGTTGGGAATTATCATGACTATAAGGTTAGGGTGATCATTTTAAAAAAAAATCAGTTTTTTTTTTCAGCTTCGCGAAATTTGTCGACTGTTCAGAGCGACTGTTTGCACGGCTCCATATGTGAATTCTCTCAGTTCCAAAGTGCGCGGTAATAGTCTAATTAATACATCTCAATTAGTGATACAATTAATCAATAGCTGGTTACTTAATTGATAATTGCAAAACCAAAACTTACCGGTCGCCGTAGTACTGATATGTGGTAGGGTCGTACGGGTAACAGGCGGTGGGCTGGGCTAAAGCGCTCCATCCCTCCGGGTTCGTCTTCAAATCGTACGCTGAATTCTGTCAAAACAAAACAATTATATAGAATTGGAAGTAAATGGCAACATTTGCTGAGGCGTACTGTACACCTTTTCCCCTTTATAACATGTATAATCTGAAAATAAAGCTAAACCCTGGCACAGTTCTACAGGCGACGTGGGGCAACATCGCCAAAATTTCGCCTTTTTTAGCAACCAATATTCCTCCAGAATTCATCACAAAGTAGACTGATATTAGCTTAACTTTTGAAAAAATATATATATATTCATTTTTCATTATCATCAGCAAGCCCCCCCCCCCCATTCATTCCCGCCCCGAAGAAAAGAATCTGTCTAAAACCGCGGCTATCATAACCGCAGGGCTCAGGCTACAGTCGGCAAATAAATCAAGCCCCGCCATACGGAATGTGGAGTTTCTTTCAGGTAATGTTTATACAAACACTGCTTTTTACAGACACCGAAAATTATGTTTGTTGTCCAAACCGTAAAGTGATTTTGAGTGGCCGTCTGTGTCCATTACAACTGCAAACAATGTTATGGTGACAAATTCTGGATAATTTTTTTTAGGCTTTGAAGGAAAGGGGAAAGTATTCGTTCAGAAATTCATTTTTTTTAATTGAGAAGCATATTCACCGAATCTTCAATGTCTACATTAACTTCAATAATGAACAAACTTTCGCAAGAATTATAGAAATGCAAACCTGGCCTATATGAGAATTTTGCAGGAATAATATCAATCATACTGCCAATTAATTAGTTTCTTTTAACACTGACAGCACGAACAATGTAATAAGCCAAGATGAACATTTTAATCCCTTCAAAAGGAAAGAATGAAGAATAAATATACCTTACTTCTGGACTTAGACCTACATGTTAATCAGAAATTGTGTTCCTAACACTATGATAACTGCTCTGATTTGACCCCCCAAAAAAGAGTCACATCAAGGAAGAAAATTTACTTACGAGGGGGGAGTAGAACGCAGAAGGATCCGCGGCGAAATGAACGAAGCCCGGGTCAGTAGCGTACGGGGATGTGTAGAGCGCAGGCAGCCCAGCCACCCGCGAGTGGAGCAGCGCGGTGGCACGGTTGTCTAGCGGGGAGCAACACACCGCTTGCCCCGTGTGAGGATCGGTGACGACCGGTCGCCCGCTCTCACAGCACGATGAAGCCGGGGTAGCAGCCGACATCAGTAACTGTTGGAATTCCAAGCATAAAAAGGTTCATTATTCATTCATTAAGTGTGCATTTATTGTCATTTATTGACATTTTATTACATAATTTTGAATTTATAATTTAAGTTCCTTGAGTTCCTTGAGACCTTATTAAACGCAGTAGTGAAGTTGCTCCAAAATTTCAAAGTAAGCGCACCAACTTCGGTTATTGTAAAATATAAACAAAAGCTGAACACTTCACTAAATGTGCAATTAAAGACATTTAATTCTCAGTATGCTTACAGTAGTCACAAAGTAGAATGAAAGTTATGCAACTGATTAATTACACCCGAAGCTCAGTTAACCAACACGACCCATTAATTAAAGCTAATTAAATCATAATTTGGTTTTCGATTGAAATTACCTGTGACGAGGCCGGATACGGGTAGCCGAACTGCGCAAAGGTGGACATGCTTGTTTTCTCCAGCTTGAAAGATGGTCGTGCCTCGAACCGGCAGAGGTTGGGTTAGAAGAAGTGTGTTTTCCTGCGTAATAAAATCCTGGTCCGGTATGGTAATAATCCCATGCGTTTGATCTGCCCAGAAGTTGACCCCAAAAGAATGAGTTTCAGAGAACTCGATAAAATAACCAAAAGAAAAGTTTCGAAGTTGAAGAGATGTTGGGATGGACCACTGGCTATAGGTTCCGTGTAGTGAGCTAGCTGACTGGAGTGAGTTGCCCCCAAGTTTGTTACATCCCAGCTGATACGCCTTGGTTAACGTGTGTTGAGAGTGAGGTTGTCGGGGGAAGTTGCTTCCAAGCGGCGCGTGTCCTTACAAGTAAACTCTCTTTTTTCGACCGTGTCAGAGTTGTGACGGGCTTGTGGGTAACTACTAGGGCACCCCCTGATATCGGCTACCGTACCGCTTTATGGGGGCCCGAGGTCGTGTACATGAACATGTACATACAGGAGTACACTGTGTCAGTATCTAGTCACCTAGAGAGAGAAGCAGTTAGGGCCAGAACAAGCATGCGTGCACACGCCGTGACAGCCGACTGGCGCGATTGGGCCAATCACGCGCGCCGATCGGCCGGGCACGGCACGGCTCACTTGATTGGCACAGCCCAGTCAGTAGTAGCACACTAACCAACGGGGTAACCACACAATAGAGTGCCGCCCAGCTGGGCGTTGCGCAGATCTCCCCCCACGACTGAGTGCCCTCCCCCCACTGGAAAACACAGTCTGATTAGCACCCCGCGACATCGTTAACATATTCATCGTTTTCTTAGGAATTACTGGGCACGTGTAACATGTGGAAGGCATGTTAGTGGCATGTCAGTACAAGGGGAGAGAGATTTGCCCGCTCTGTTAACTCGTCCATATTATCAGCTCTTGCATTTGCCTCTGCGCTAGACAAGCTAGAAAGGCAGAGCCGTTTGCTGCCAAGAGCCGTTATAGTAGCAGCCCGCCACCAAGCGTCCGTATCAGGAAACGCAAACCACACGCAGCGGTCGTGATGGATTGAGCGCTGGCTCAGTGCAGGCGTTGAGTAGTCCAACCCAACTACGCATACACTTAACCTTGATATCCTGTTAGTGGTTAGTGCACGGTGGTCATGCAGGGGGGGGGGGGCTATCTCCCAATTTTGCGGCCGTGTCAGTGGCCCCAGCTCCCAGGCAAACCGTTCCATTGACCGGTCCATTCAAGAAAGGAAGAATGAAACTTTTATTCTCCCTCATGTTTCACAGATTATCTTAGTTCAATTGAATGGAAGAAAAAATGGCACTTTTTTTGTTTGAGCACCGTCAATGATACAAAACCATGTCTTCGGGGGGCTGAACACGGGGCGGTCAAAAAGCGTTTACTTTCGGTCAGACACCTTACAACGGACAAAGGGAGAAAAATTACCGCGATATGTCGGCCTGGCATGGTACTTGACACTTCGTCTACACACTTTGTTCAAATACGACCGTGCTTTGAAGCTGAATCTAATAGTTGGAATATAAAAGACTTTCAACAAAATAAAAAATTCTTAACATATTTTTGGATATTTCAATTAACTAGGGGTGACTTATGCGTGACAGTAAATCAACAATGCATCCATTTAATCACCATTTACATGCCATTTAACAAAACAAAATTGGTTATTTTTGTGAAGGAGAAGTATTCTTTGCCAGGTCATTCTACGCACGGCTTACGCGGCGGCCCTTTTGAACCATCACACCAATATTGAATTTATTGATAAGGCTTTCATCCCAAGCCGCTCGTAAACACCTTGGACATGTTGAGTGAGGAAATAATAATCAAAAGATAGTAAAATAATGAGCTACGCATAACAACTTATCCCCCGTTCTATTTGAAAATATGTGGCCTATAACTTCACCCTGCTTGTCATTCTCCACCCAGGAGTATAAATGGGTACCGGCATTAGCCGGGGCGTTATCTGCGATGGAATGGCATCCCATCAGTTAGTACATGTCAGGGAAACCGGAGATAAACGCTGGCCCGATGAGCCGTATTGAACTTGCAACCTATACCACCGCACTATACAGGCCTATGGTCATTTCTTCTATTTTGACTATAACTCAAAAACTACTGAGCACCTCTCGCTCAAATAACGACTAATCAGTACAAAAATTCCTTAGCTATCCAGCCATACTCTTTATTTGGCCCAAAACGGTGATAATGTGTACGAATTTGTGCAATTTATGACAAATGATACCGAAAACAGTTGCACTTTTGTATACATGTTGTGGTTCACACTCACCTCGCACGTATACAAAAGTGCAACTTTTGTTTGAGTACCATTTGTCATAAATTGCACAATTGTGTACACATTATCACTGTTTTGGGCCCAACAAAGAGTATGGCTTGATTGCTAAGAAATTTCTGTACTGATCAGTCATTTGACCAAGATGTGCCCAGTAGTTTTTGAGTTAGACAAAAACTATTAAGGGCCGGGGACTTTCTTTTTTGGTTGAGTGTATTTCTGATACCACCCCTTTCCCAATAGCCACTGGACTAGGCCTTTAAGTTGTCACAACCCATTACCTTTTCAATCATGCCACAACTTTTACTAACGTTGGGCAAAAACGTTGAGCACATAATAGCCCACTTTTTAGCAGGGACAGTCCCTATTTTGGGACAGTGTCAGTGTCTCTAATATTCTACTGTCTCTGCCAAAAAAGTGGGCTATTATGTGCTCGATGTTTTTGCCCAACGTTAGTCAAAGTTGTCTTCACTAGTCTCAATTCTTTCTTCCCAAAGTAATAGTGTAAAATTACCCAAATCAATACTGATTTGGGTGGAATGACATTGCCCCTTGTCTCCTCTGCCTTTTGTTTTAAGTTGGTCCCAAAGGGGCCAGTCTGTAGTCTTCTCTGTATCTGATTTGGCTGGTGGGGAGAGTTGGGCAGTGCTATTGTATAGGATTACCCCGTAATGAGCTGAATCTGGCCCATTGTGTGTAGACAAGATTCATGAAAAAAACTTCCAGTCTGAATCAATTGACTAGAATTGTGTGTTCTCTGGGCCCAGCTCTACTGGGCTAGCCTTGCCTTGCCTGACATATGCTTTCCCATGCGTGGGAATTTAAAGCAGGTATCACACATGTTTTTTTTTCACTGGGAAAATACACTCATCGGCTGCCAACTTGACTATCGGTGCACGGACTCGGAGTCCGTGTGTCAATGCGGGAGCGGGTCTACCGTGTCTTCTTATCGCGGTCGCCCAGTCCTCTTTCCCCCAGCGCCCCGCGCGTCGCAAGCCAACACGGCGCCCACATCACTCAGCCGGAGTTTAGTCAGCGTGGTGTAACAGAAAGGGAGAAGGTCTCAAAAGTGGCAGTGAAAGTAGACAGTGGTGCAAGAGGGGGAGGGGGCCCATGGAGAGGGGGACCCATGGGGGTGTGGGAGCTTCAGTTGAGGACAAACCCAACACGCACGACTAGATTTCTTCAAGTTGGTGCTGCATTTGTAACAACCGTCCAATTATTTCATGGTATGAGCACATTGACCCTTCTCAATTGGAAACACACCTTCTTCCGGTGCTTTTGATTAATGTGTGTAGAAAAAGGTTATCCCCAAGTTGGATATGTAGAAACTTGAGTTGTTATAACGATAAAGGCGTGTTTCCTTTTGTAAATTTTTCTTTGTGTAGGATAAAAAAAAAATCAAATCAATAAACAAATTGAAAATTTGGAATCAAGCAGTATTCTACTCAGCTTGAAATTACCGTAACTCATCGACATTTATTATTGGATAAACGAGGAAAATGTTTTGGGGAAAGTCGTTGGCTCCAAGCCGCCCATCAAACCTTGGCCAGGGCCGGCTGCTAGCCGAGGCGATTGCCCGCTCGCCCTTGGCACTCTGGGATTTAAAAAAAAAAATACTCTTGAGAAAAATGAACTTTAATCAGCACTCAGTGCCGACCGCTTGACAGTTTCATAGCAGTCGGAATCTCGTTAATCTGCCGGCTGAAGTGGGTCCGGGCGTGCACGTATACAACGGGTTAATGGTTGACGCTAGCTTGCTTGAACCGGGAGTTGCATGCCCGTGCTTAGCTTCGGTTGTCGATGAGGACCGGACAGATCGTAATCATCATCATCATTATCGTCATTAGACCATTTGGACTAATTTCCTTCGCCAAGTCCGGAGCTGTCTTGTCTGGCTTGTTGTTATTGTTGTACTGCAAATTATTGATTCCCAGTAATTAGGCGAGTTTTTCTCTTACCTTGACACCTGTGTTTCATCATATAATTTCATCTATTACTCCAGTTTAAGTGCCACCCTTCCTCTGACTGAGTTTGTGATCCGTCATTGTCATTCCTGGACCCTAATTGTTCTGCCCACTGCCCCTTGTCCCAAGTCGGTCTCAACATGGAAATTTTCCTTCCTCCATGGTCTCAAGTGCGTTTCCCTGATCTTTCTCCACCCCTTTCTCGCCCGAAACTCTTCCCCTGTCCGACCCTCATTATTTCAACTGTAAATTATTTTCAAAGATTCGCCACATTTCTGTAACAGACGTCGACGATAGGGCCTACACTTGCTGTTTCGCCTCGTCACTTTAAAGTTACGACGGCTATTTTATAGGAAACCAAGACGGCTGTGGCTGAAGCTTACCACGCAGAGAAAGCCTTTTTTTCTTCAACTTTCAAGTCGACCATCTTGAGGCCTTAAGGGCCTTATTATACTACAGCTTTCAGAGCTCGTATTTTGCATTCGCCATAATGAAATCCTCAGTTTTACACCGAAACCCCATTTTCTATTCATCGGTTAGCTTCTACACTCCTTTCCTACTGAGATGTGAATTTCGTGAAGCGGCCTAGGCCCCTATATATTCACACAGAACCAATCCTAGCTTCGTTTAAGTTTCGGAGGCAGGGTGGATCGGGAAAAGGGGGATATGTTCAAAATTTACACAGCAACACTTCCAATGTTTGAATCTTCCAACCCTGCATTGTGATCTTGTTTCATCCTCATATTCACATCATAACTTACAAAGAACACTCTTTCGCCCTTGCAACAACTCGGAAGTTGAGATATCAAGACTTTTGAAATCGTACCCCCTCCCCCCTACAGAGCAAACAAACTCCTTCGCTCTTTACTTCCTGTCTCTTCAATTCACCTCAAATTCACCCCCATTTCCGTCCCAACCTCCGTCAGAAATTCCTCTTCCTCATGGAAATAACTCCGTTATCGGATATCAAGCACAGTCACTCCGTATCATGGAGGTAGAATTAGATCAACAGAGACCCAGGATGTATGGACTCTCCCCTCCGTCCTTCCCCACCTCCCCCCCCCCACCCCCACCCCTCGTTTAACTGCTGTGCAGTGGAGATTTACCTAGCACTCGAAATTTAATAAAACCACTCGTGAGAAAATGATACAACCGTCTTGATGGTACAGGAGAAGGGATACTTTCTATCACAGCCCCTCCACATTTTCATTCACGGGTCTCGAGTCCGTTTATTGGCCAAAACTCAACGGGCGGTATAATTGGCCTATCAGCCAGCCCGGTGAAGTGGCTTGCGAGCCCCCGCCGCTACTTGTCTGTGCAGCCATAGTTCCGTTGTCGGGGCGTTTATGATTTGGGAGAAGATTTCGATGTCGGTGTTTGTGTTGTGATGATTTTAAGTGGTTCGTTGGCATGGTTACATGCGCCATGTTACTATCACCGTTTGCTATATGTTTGGTTTGCTATAGTGAGATGTTGGAAGAATCAAAATCGCTTATATTTTACATTCGGTTTGATTGTCTTTCGATTTAATAGTTGGTTCATGGTAGGGGCCCTATATTGATATGATCGAATCTCGGAATGTACTTTTTGATAAAATTGTTGTTAAAAGTTTGAGAACACTCGCAGAATGTTGTATGAAGAATCGTAATTTGAAAGTTGCAACTTGATAATATGTTAATAATGGAGCTATTGTAGATTCATGGGGGCACTCTGGCATATTTTGTGAGACCCAAGTAGTTTGTTTGTCTACCATGCAGGTACTTGTTTGACATGTTTGTCTGTGGTTGTCTCTAGGATGCTCAGCTAACCTTAACAGGGTAAACATGGTTATGATTAAAACTAAGGACACGAAAATCGGCTCGAATCAAAAGGACAGTCTGCGGTGCATGACACTGTTTGTTTATCCGTCTGTCTGCCAGTGTCTGTCATCTTCTGTCCTTGGTGATGTTTTTTCGCCCAAAGCCGCATCTGTATCAAGACCACATGGTTATGGCAGCCGACTCTTCATTCGACACAAGCCCATTTTGTCCCACTTGTATTGGGTGTCGACTAAATGATGTGGCGGTCTCCCCTCAAAGTAAATTGTGTTGTCTTTTCTTGTTGACACCCGAACACGAGCCGGTGTCTGTCTTTCTGAAAAGCGGCTGTTTGAAATACCTAGTTTTGACGTTTTGGATATTGGATAACTTGAGTGTTAGAAGAAACTGAATAAAAGAGATTTCTGGGCCGTAAATTGCGTGCGACTGCTAGTTTGGTCTTTTTTGGCTGATCCAAGATGGACCAGCCTATAATCGTCTTTGTACCTGAATCACCGACTGACTGACTGACCGACTAAGTGTCTAATCGTTGGCTGGTGAAGAGAGCCGGGCAGTGCTATTGTATAGGAATACCTCGTATTACTATTTATGCTAAAAAAAGACTTGCAGAAGTCTCACCTCTGCCCAAAAATGACTTTGCTGGTCCCAGAGGGCCAGCCTACAGTCATCGTTGCACCTATCTCACTACTGACTGACTGACTGTCATTTGTGAATTAGATTTACATAAGCCTCACCTTGGACAAAAATAATTGACTCAGACAACTACAAAGGATCCTTCGATCTCGACCAAATTGGTCTTGAACCAGCGATACTGGGCTTGTCTGGTCTTGTTTTTGAAGTTGGAGCACGTGCATATAGATAGAAGGTATGGAAATCTCGAATCTCTTGCAGTTTGTGATTATCTTGGTATGGTATTATCATAGGGTGTGCTCAGGAGGCTTTCACTTTTCGTTCTCTCAATCGCGTAGCTTCACCCGATTTGCTTCCTACCCTTTTCCTATGCGTTTTTGTTTCAAGTGCGAATATGAAGTATTCCTTGAGTTTTCATTGTGGAACCCTTTCCCATTATTCCTCTTTTTGTAACCTTTACCAGAATCCTGCCCACCTATTCTCATAATTTACCTCAATCCAAGTGAACTTGTCAACAGATTCCGCCTCTTTCTTTAATAATATTTTTTTTCCTATCCACCAACTCAGTGGCCTTTGACCTACAAAATCTATACACATAATAACGACACTTTTGAAACGATTATACTACGTCCAACGAATTGTTGAGCATGACAAGTTTGTAGATTTTCCCTAAAGATAAAAAATACGCTTATTTATATTGCAGCCTTGCTTTCAAAAAGTGTTTTCGGAAAATCCTGTTCCATTTTTGCCTTGTATTTCTGTCGCTTTAGCTTCGTTCTATTTCTTCAGTTGGTATTTACAATTTAGCCCAGACAATGAATCATAGCTTGGAGGTAGAAGAAACAGATCTAGTTCCATTTTGGTTTTCTAGCCCTTAATTGATGCCCACCTGTCGGGGTTTGGCAGAGTGAGCGTGCTGCAAGCCTCATCATACGGGGCCTTACCCTGATCAGTCCCGGCATGTATTGAATCATCGTCGGGCCCAGCAGTCGTAAATCTATGCCAATTGATTACACGCGCGAAAAGCGGAAACAGTCAAAGTTTGGGGTGATGAGCGATTGATTGCCAGACCAACAACGCTTGTCTTATAACGCCGTAAATAAATGATGTTATCAATGTTGGGATAGAACTGTTGTTTTCCCCGGTAATTGGTGCGAAGTAAACGCTAATTTTGGTTAAAAGGTGTAAAAATTGATGCAATTTGGGAAGGGATTGTCCATACACTGGGCAGTTGATATTTTGACTAACATTTGGCAAGAAGTTGAGCGCAACCTTTCGTTTTTTACGCACTTGCCTTAGACCAACAGGGTTTATGACGTTGTGTAAATCAACGGCACTCTTCAGCTCCGTTTCTGATCAAACGTTGGTCACACGAGGACACAATAATTTCTCCCTCAATTATTGAAATCAATTGGTGATGAAATTAATTTGTGATTTCAAAATGTGGAATCTGGAGACACTCTTCATTTGGTAATATATTGGTTAAGTTTCTTACCACTTTCTGACACTCTTGGTGTACCTTCCGACCGCGGTACTGAAAATCTAGGTCATTGTCAACTTGTAAACATCTTAAATGCAAACTCAAGGCACTCTTATGTAACGTCCTACCAATATTGGTTAGCCCCGCCCACCCATCGCGACACTCTCACTCATACAGTTTCCAGCGAGTGGAACTAAAAACCGCTCCGTGCACTTGGCGCCTGATCTGAGGAGGCTTGAAATTGTGGAGTACCTGCAACATGAACTCGACCTGATTTCCTATCAGTGATGTTCAAGGGCCGGGGTTCGATGGGGTCTGGCACCACGTTTCCTGGTCCCCACCCTCCTCGTCCCCCTCCGTTGGCTCCATGGATTCTGCGTATCTGATCCCTGGCTCCATGGGTTCTAGCTCAGTGGCAGCGCGAGTGATGGCCAGCACCCTTTTCTAGTTTTGTGTTGACGCTAAAAATGGCGTCAGCTTACCGAGGTTTTTGTCTCAGTCAGTGATGTAATCCTTCACAGCGGAAGGTAGAACGGAAGATTACCTGCGGTGATCCAATTTTATGGTATCGTAGAAAGGCAGGGATTTTAAAAAAAGTCTTTGGAAGCAATGAGGTGTTGAACGGCAATCTGACGACCGAAGCATCTGTCTTGGGAACTTTATCATGCCAAGTAGGTCTACATGTTGAGCTTATGACCTATATACGCTCCTTATTTAACAACCTGAGTGTCACACCTTGTCTGGTTCGCATCCCAGAAGTTTTGGTTGGAACTTTATGGTGTGTTCTTTATTGCCCTCACTCAACTTTTCAATCAAACCAGAGGTAAAGATGATGTAGGGTAGGATGATTTGTTATTCTTTTGGTAATGCCAAGGGTTCATCAAAAGCACAGGCATTGATGTAGCCCGGAATCCGTAAGAAACCTATCATGAGAGGGAGAAGAGGAAGAAAGAAAAATGTCCAGTTTAGAGTATATCGCTGGAATTACATTCCAAGAAAAACTTGGTATTTGCACTGGCTAACGGAGGTGAGAGTCGTGGGAAATGGATATTCGCAAAAAGGTTACACTTTGCTTTGAGAATAGCCCGTTGATATGACGCAACGTTTTGACCAGAAGACGATGAAATGATTGTATTCTCAAAACAAAATGACAGCCTTATTTGGGACAATCGCCCTAATATTGGGGCACTCCTCCTTTGGCGCATATATGCGTTTTAAATTTTATACAGGTGCAAATTGTATTCTAATGTCAAAGTTCGGCCCTACAAGTTCGTATAATAGATGATTTTCAATTACAGGCCCAGGAGGGTATGTCCCAAAAGACTTTTTTCCTCATCGTTCGCAGTGATTTAAAAACGGTTGTGGATTTTGGATGATATTTGTTGTCCCATTTTGTGACACATGGCTTTGTGGCTGAGTGTGAAAATACAAGCCTTTTTTAATGACTTAACAAATTGTCTTTTTTCGCTTCATTTTTTACAGAACAAACATTGAGTGTGTGGAGAATTTTGAAAAACTCGTAAATCAAAAGGGTCAGACCATTTTTGTTTGCATCCAACGTTGCTCCACGCAAAATCGAAGGAAATTGGCAAAGAGAGGTAAGCTATAACAATAATTTGAAGAAAGATCATTGAAGAACTCGTTGAGGCAATGATGTATGGTAACTTCTGCAAGCGTATTCGCAAATTGATAGGTCTGTCTTGAAAGGTAATTATTTGGGGCGTCGTGTGTATTAACAACTCAGAAATATGTGACAAACAACTACCAAACACGTCGAACAGAACAACGGAGTATTGAGATCACTTATCGATAGCCTTTCATCTAGTGAAGAAAAAAAAGGTAATCGAAAGAACATAACAAATCGAGACTCGCATTTATCGCTTCCGGATGTCATTCCAAGTGGCTGGCGGCGGGTGAAGGAATGTCGACTCCATTGTTGTCGAGTCCGAAGAATCGATATTGGATTAATTCGATCAATTTTTCGTGTCGGCCCTATGTTTTTTGGTATGCAGGGGTGGCGTATTAAATAAAATGTGGAAAACAAACAGCAGGGGACCGTTGGGATTTCAGGTGGCGCGTTGGGAGAAAGCAGGTGATGAAAAGAAATACCTGCAGCGGAAAACACGTCTTTGTGGAACGGTTCAAATCGTTAAAGGTCCGGTAACATCGAGGTAGCTGGTGTGAGTACAGACCGACAAACACAGCAGCCCTTGCGATGTCAGAGAGGTGCTAAGGATATAAATTGTCTTATCAGAAAGGACTTCTGTGAACCACAAAGTTGGCCGATTTTTGGTGCAGAAACAACAATTCGGAAATTATATTCTATAAGCAAAAAAGCACAAATTGGCTCAAAGGCATTATTTATTTATCATGCATGGTATGAAATTTTAAGTATTAAACCAGCTGAAAGCACCCTCCTCCTAAAGAAAATGAGGACTTATAGTACGCACACCCGATCCATACTCCATTCACAAGTCAATCCTGACAACCATTACAAATATTGCGGATACCCGTATAGTCATATGAAATTTGGACTCCTATGGAATGTCGTCACTTATACCTTATATGGGCTCTAACCCTCACACGTGATCGGTCACTGTTCTAATTATCTTCACTGACGCATGCGCAAAACAACCAAAGAGTCCGTATTTCATAAGAGTCCAAGGTTCACACTACACCGGCACAGAATCACAATTACTGCTGACAAATTTCATGGGCTGTACGAAATAAGTAGCGTCCCAACCTCGTCCCCAGTGCTTACTTTATTTCCAACCGCGTTTCCAATAGTAAACCCTGGATAGGAAACTTTCTTCCTGTATCCTGATTGGATACCGCAATTGGCTAGTAATTTTTTTTTTTCTGTACTGTGTGTATATATATTCACAGTACGTGTACGTGTTTTCGCATTCGTCCACGCCTTCTCGAAAATACTAATTTCCTTTCCATTTCCTCCATATAATATGAAGTAGCGTCCAAAATCATACGGAGTAATATTTGTGTGTTTGTTGAGTAAATCCAAACAAGTCCTTCCTTGACAGTCAACCAACCAGCGATCTGTATTAGAGAGGATTGGAATGCATCTATTGAGCGGATTAGCTGGGGCCCGACACGTGCTGACATAGCCCGCTTTGTCCCCTGCTGCAAGCACAACCCAAAACAGATCGAAGACAATCGATGGGCGGCGACCGCATAGTAGAGCGTTTATAGCTTTGTGCAGACAGTCAACAAAATAATACACTGCCGTGCGCAGACGCTCGCGCCACAGACACAGCTGTCATGCGCTCATTGGACCATAGAGCATTCCTTGCTCTATGATTGGTCCCTTCTATGTACGGATGGCGTTAGAGACAACAATTATACCAAAAGCTGCTCACAAAAGTCATCAGAAAAGTTTTTGACTCGTCCACAGTGCTTAAATGCACGTCTAGGAACATTAATTACCCTGAATCGGACCTGCTGATTTTTAGCGAGAAAAGAGTGAAGATATAGGACTGACATTGTATCGTTCGAGGGGAAAACAATCCTTGAAGGTGGTTTTTAAAAGGTGTGCCCGCGGACACACTTTAAGTGCGTTAGCAACGGGATTTAGATAAATTGTGCATATCTGTTTTCTCCGTGTTCTCAAAGTGTATCTACTGAGTACTGAGGTTAAACCTCACCTGGTATAGTTGTTATGCACCCTACTTAAGATTTTGAACAAGTTTGTTGCTTCAAACACAAACAAAATTCACAAAAAGCAAAGGATCCAAAGTACCTTTAATGTGATCACTATGAGAGAAATGTCTTATTGGTTGCTACTTGTTTCCCATATCCTCTCACCAATAGACTGTTTGGGGACAGACCGGAAGTGTGCAGTAGAGGTATACGTAGTTTTGCATTGTGGGACAGTTTGTGCTAATCATTTTTAACTGTCCCACAATGCAGCGCAACAAATATCTTAATCGAACACTTCCGGTTAGTTGGCCTATTTCTTTTATAATGACCAATCCATGTTCTCACTTCCTGGATGCTTCTCTGTACAGTTTTTTTTTTGGTATGTTTTAGAAAATATCGCAAGCCCCAAGCGCTAGACAATTGGTAACACCTACCAAGCATTATAAAAAAAGGAGAATAACATTATCGTTTTCAAAGAATCATCGATGCCATTTAAATTTGCACCAATGTCATTCCACCATTTATCAAGAAATTTGTAAACTACAGCACAGCAAAAAAAAACATTGTCATTTCTGACCTTGAGATAATTGTAATGCAAAATATAGTGTCAATGCTTTATGCACCGGTTAATAGATTTCCATTTACTTTCTAAAATCCTTCCGACGGAAGACATTAATTTTTCACAGGTACATGTTCTTAATTATTAAGGGTAAACAACTCGCGAAGAGAACTAACATGAATGTTTTATACCTTACAATCATGACAATTGTACTCCTTCGGTTAACAAACTGGTGTTGCAGGCTTTCTGTTCAGATGCATGGAGATGTCAAATGCATTATTGATGCATATGACGAGTGGATGTCATATTAATATTAAAGTTAATAGGATAATTTGGGTTTTTTGCAATTTTTGCTTCGTTTGCAGCCACAATTGCTTAAAATCTTAATACACATTTTGTTGGTCCCGTAAAAACACATTATTTAAAAAGTGTGCTCACGGGTACATTTTAAAGCCATCTTCAATGACCGTTTTTTTTTCTGATACCATTTCAGTTGGAATAATTTTACAGGATATCCGATGCCGACCCTACACTCTAAAAGGTCCCGGGTCAGATTTGACCGGAATCAAGGTCCCAAAGGGGGCCTGACACTTCTCCGGGTTAAAAATGAAAACTTATCCAGGTCAAAAATGAAACTTTTGCGGGTCAAAATGATACTTTCCGGGTCAAAAATGACCCGGAAAATGAGTTAAAGAAGTTTAATTTTGACCCGGAAAGGTGTAATTTTGACCCGGAAAAGTGTCAATTTGACCCAGAAAAGTGTCATTTTGACCCAGAAAAGTGTCATTTTGACCCAGAAAAGTGTAATTTTGACCCGGAAAGGTGTAATTTTGACCCGGAAAGGTGTAATTTTGACCCGGAAAGGTGTAATTTTGGCCCGGAAAGGTGTAATTTTGACCCGGAAAGGTGTAATTTTGACCCGGAAAGGTGTAATTTTGACCCGGAAAGGTGTAATTTTGACCCGGAAAGGTGTAATTTTGACCCGGAAAGGTGTCATTTTGACCCGGAAAAGTGTCATTTTGACCCGAAAAAGTGTCAGCCCAATGGGACCCGGATTCCAGGTCAAATTTGACCTAGGACCTTTTAGAGTGTATTCATGTCTAGGTAATTACCAATGTTCCGACGTTCCTTTAATACTTGTCTCTTTTGGAACGAATACATCGTTGTAAAGTGTTTCCCTTTAATCCTAATCTAAGTATGCACACAAATACAGCCAAAGAAATATAGTTAAACTTCATTCTAATACACAATTCGACATCATACAAGCTAGAAGCGTATTCATTATCTGTGCAATTTGTTTTCCAATGAAACCTTGTTTAAATTCTGCCGAGGACAACCGAAAATGACGGAAATGCAATTGAAAGTCAGTTGAAGACTTCATTAGCCAACAAAAATTAAGCAAGGTTTGAGAGGCCAGTCTTATTTGCTTCTTTGTGTTTTTTGACAAGGCTACTATTAGGAATTCAACAAGGCTTTATCTAAGAATGTAATTAATTGAGCTTGTTGCGGTTAAGTGCTGAAAATGAGATATAGATTGTTAGATAATCCGAAGTATATTAATTTACGCCTGTTAATTAGAGGGAAACCCTGATAAAAAAAAAACTGTTGCATAAACGTCCGATATAATCATGACAAAGAAACTGATCTCAGATGGCAATTTGATTGTCCGCTTATCAAGATACTAGGATTTTGATTGGTAGTCTGATGAGGGAATATGGAAGGATTAAGTCATGATTACTTGTCTTCAAATGCGAGTTAAGGAAAGAAAGTCACTAAATCTATAAGTTATTCACAATCTGATCAATTAAGAGATGGTGAATGAGTAATTTCGCTTTATTTCGGCTTTTTATTGAGCGGAGTTTAGTGCAAGCCACGTGTTGCACCTGCTCCGGAGACCGCGGCCCGGACCGTGAAAAATGTCGCCCTTACTCGGCCGACATCCGGCCCGCTCGGCCCCACGGAAAGATCGATATAAAGACGGTGTCAAGAAAACCACCTCGCAAATCTTTAGCGAATCAACTTTCTTCAACATTTTGTTCTCGCGCTCTGTGAAAAAAAGGTTTTAAAAGTAGGGCTTAATTCGGTAGGTAATAAACATGGTAAGATACATCTGGGCTTTGTTCGGGCCGAATTATTTAAGGTTTGGAGGACAAATAGTCGGAATTTATCGAGTGGGAGAACTGCCACAACCGAGCGATTCTCTCCTTTTTATCACCGCGCCAGGCTATAACACGTTCTCCCTGTTGTTCCCGTGGTGTCAATGAATTGTGTCCAACACAACCTCGACTGAAAGGGCTAAGACCCGCAAAGTGCATCTTGACATAAATTTTAGGCTTATCTCCGGAAATTTCTAATCCAGCGGACAGAGGGGGGAACAATAGGGGAGCGAGGCGGGGGTACTGCCCGATTAGCTTCTGCTGACAACATCGTCGAGGATCTTCATTCGGTCTTTCTTTCGTTTTTTACGAGGGGAACAAAGAAATCAAAAGTTGTTTTGGTCGTAACTGTGTGAGATGTTTTACCAACTGATGGGTTGTCAACAGCCTGTTGGGAATTTTTATGTTTCAACCACAATAATAGTCTGCAACCTTTTTGTGTCAGTGCGGCAAACAAATGTCCAAAGGGTCTTCATTCAATTTAATCAAGCCTGAATGTGCAAATCCGTTTTTAAATTCCCGACTCGCCAAATTGATACCGTTGTTTTCGTCTTCAAGCCAACTCCAACCTTGAGCTATAAATCTAGTCTTAATTCTTTTTGTTACAAAAGTGATAAATTCTCCACAAATGTGTGGGGTTTTTTTTCTCTACGGTTGGCTCTTAAACCGACTTAATAATGTCAAACATTCGAGCAAGAAAATAACACGTACAACCACTTTTGCTTGGCCATAAAAATGTCGAGATTTTTGACAAAATCATCGAGCGTTTGCTTGGATGGAGTGCCTCCGAACATTCATATCAAATTTTGTTTGAGAATGACTTTTTTTATAACTTTTATTTAAAAGCACCACCAGGTTTGATTTAAAAGCACCATCTGTTTTAAACAAATTTGAGTTAGTAGGCCTATATTTGAGACACGGTCTAACAAACGTCATCATGCATCTATAGACCTTTATTTTTTGACAATTGTTCATTATACAGCTTGTTTTGTGACCGAAAATGTGAATGTCTTGATTTTCCTGGAAAAAAATATGCCCCTACGTAAAGCCATGACAGGCTGATTTATTATCGCAATTGGTACAGTTTTGGCAGACGTTGCATCCAGATATTACTTTTTATGATTATACCCTCACACTAACTTATTCAATTATGTATTTTGAGTGGTTGCTCATTTTTATGATCTCATGTGGAAAAAATAACTTATAAAAATATTTTGTTCCAATGGTTGTATTTTGATTGGGGAAGGTTTGGTTGGTTATTAAAAATCCAAGTGGATCTATACGGTACAGAGTTTAGTCAATTATTTCTGCAGCATTTTGAACCATGCATGGGATACAAACACCTAGAGTTTCGAGGTTGAATTTTGAAGGAAGTTTAAAGAAAAAAAACAAGTTGCACGGCAAAGTTGCTTGGGTCAACGTCCAAGCGAGCAACCTATCTACTCCCTGCATGCCACCCTCAAAGGAGAGTTAAAATCTCGTTCATGTCCCGCCCGGAGGAGAAAAAAATTGTGTCGCGAAATTTGTTTTTCTTTCAGCATTGGTCTTTTGTGCCGGTAACTGGAGCTTTCTCTTCGGCCGTGTTCTTGGACTTACACTTGGGGTCCTGGGTACAGTTAGAGGTCGTTGGCAACATGTCCCCGTTCGGGGGTAATTCAACATGCACATACCCCACGGGTTATGATGGCCGTGTTTTTGAAAGAAACTCGGCGCATTGTGCAGCCGAAAACTCGGGCAAACATAATGCCGAAGTGGCGCTCTCTTGTTTTTTCTTTTTCTCGACATCACCCAAAAGAAACTTTGGAGTACACTAAAATACAAACAATCGCGAAACAAAACCGAAATGGGATAGAAAAGGAAAGAAAGAAAGGAACAGGCGATGGCGAGGGAGCAGACTGCCACGAATGTCATTGCAGATTTCTGTTTGTTAAGGTGAGGCTGTTGGGTTTTGTCTCTTTTGTTCTTCTTACGTCTTTGGAGAAAAAAACCCAAAATGACGAAGTGGTCTGCTGTGGTTGCTGCCGCGCTGCAAAACGGCTGGTGTACGGACCGCGCACGGGTTTTCAATGGGGAATAAAAAGGGGTTGGGATTTTCGGCTGAAAAGGGGCATGTCGCTTGGGGACATTGCAAAACCAACTCTATTAAAGGCCTACAACTACAAAAAAAATTGTTGAATACATGCACAATGGATTTTTATCTCAGAAAAGAGGGAAAATAGGCCTTGACAGTTTCTATGCCTGAGACCATAAATTAACTTTCATGTTCTTCCCGCGCGTTCCAACAAGCTTGCTACAAAAAAGCTTTGTAAATGTGGGCCGCAATCTTGAACTGGCAAGGCTTATGGAAGGTCTATATGCAGATATGGACATTGACGTCACGACAACGTACATAAATCAATAACCATTGTTTTCCCATTTCGACATTCATCATCAACGTGAAGCAGAGACCATCAATCATATCAAACTTCCATGTATGCTTGTCAGTTCTCATTCCATTTGGTTAATCTTGAGAGATGGATTTTATTGTGTTTAATCCACAGTTGTGGTCCCTATTTTTTTCATAGGCCTATTTCCATTTTCAAGTTGAATTTAACTTGACTTGCACCGACTCTCATGGGTTTTTTTCTTCAGCCAGGCACGGTTGATTCGTATTTTGTCGGAGGATGAAACGAAACTTACTTTTCAGATTTTTCTATGGATTTGTGCTAGTTTTCCAATTTTGTGTAATTGGTTGAACTCTTTTGGGATTCTCAACAATTTCAGGTATGCTACTTTAGTTGATTATTAAGACATTTCAGCAATTCGAAGAGTTATTTACGAAAATATTGATTTTGGTCTCACGAGTTGTTTAACGTTTAACAACTGCGGCGTTTTTCGAAAGTATTTCGTGTAGGCTATGCTCTAAAATAGTCCACAGTTTTCAATCTTTTTCATCTTTTCAAGTCAAAAGCTGTGCCAGCAAACGTGTGGACGATTGATCAAGAAGGCCTCGATGTCCCTTGAAAAAGTAACAGATAGTCCAACGAGAAATTTGGTAGGAAAACCACCGTCCCCAAACATAATTAGGCCTATGTATCGGCGAAAGATATTAGCTTTATAGTCGTCATTATGGAACCGGCACACAAAACTGTGTACTTTCGTTGACCACCGAAATTTGTTAACAGCGTGCCATTTTACCCGCATTCATTGTCCAAAAAATCACCCGCTCTCACATCGAACAAAGAACCCTCCAACTCTTCACCCTCTTCAATAAAAAAAATAGTTCCAATAGAATGAATTCTTTGGGTTGTTCTTTCATTGAATCATCAGTCAGTAATTGCTTGTTCGACTGACCATGCATGCTCCGGCAAAAAGAGTGTCCTTTTAACGAAAATAACCCTTTTAAAAAAATTAATAACTTCGCGAGATCACTGGAGCTCATCGGACAGCAGTTTGATGAATTTTGTTTGGGGGGAACACAAATAATTACGAGAGTTGTTGACATCGTTCTATCCTTGCCGGTCTTTTGTCCGTTCCAACCGGGCCGAGAAAAAGAGATTAAACACGGCCATGTCACCCTACGGGTTACTTCTGACGTTTCGGGGGGATGAGTGTCCTTTTTTTACGGTCACAATGGGACCGTCACTGGCCATTTTTTGAAAGCCATTGTCCAGAAAATATTTGATGGCACGGAAGGAAAATTTATTATCAAACCTCTGCCGAGATGGGAATCTTTCACAAACACGTCCGCGAAAAAAAAATCTCCATTGCGTGACCCTTGTCTCTTTGGCATCAATGAATGACGCGTTTGAAGTGGGAGTGGCATACGTAACGCACGCCCCCTTCTAATCGACAAAATGCACCCAGTTTCAATGCGAAAATCGATCTCGTTTTCATTTTGTTCCTTTTGTTTAATTGGATAGTTACTGAAATGCCCACTTTAGAAATGGCGAAAAACAAGTTTTGACCATTCGTGCAAAAGCCAGTATTTTGATAATCGAATTGGGCCTTGGTTGCATACGCCATGCACATAACAGCGTGCGCAACAGTCGCCGCATGCGTTTCGCTTGTAGGCCATTTTCAAAATATTGTTACACAGTTTGGGGATCATAAATCTAATTCGTCTTAAGACCTTCAGAGAGCAGTGTCGACGCAGATGCTATTTATTCAAATCGTGAATTGAAATTATCGGGGTCTTTAACGTTTGTGGAGAATTATTGAAACACTATCGAGCTGCAATTTGTTGCAAAAATATTCGCAAAATATACCACAGTTCGACGAGTCTGCGTCTGCCATTACATGATGTACCCCTGATCGAACGAGCATAATTTCCAGCGACCAGCGACCAACCCTTGAATTTCTCTATTCATGAAGTTGCAATTGAAAGCTCGAAAAACGTTCGAAATTTCGCTTGACGATCATTCATCATATAAACCTTTGTGTCCTTTTTACTTCTTTTTTTAAAAGAAAGTTCAACAAATTCGCGAACACTGCCCGACCATGTTTTTTTGTTATCTATATTTCTTTCTGGTTGGCATGTAATCCATTACTTGCTAAAGGGACGCTGTTGAATACTGACAAAAAGGCGGAGGTTGTTCAATGAACGCAAAACCATGTACCAAAACTGATTCAAGTATTTTTTGTTCAAATTGTTGGGTTGAAAAGAGAGAAAAAATGAGAAGGGTTTTTGAGCTCTCGGCGAGGATCAAAGAGCACGGAGTAAGAATAGGCCGGCCCTGTCCCGGCATAATGGACGTTTCTATAAAGGCCTTACTCCAAACCTGCAAAAAATGGCTACAGTGACAGCTAAAAGGAACCCAGCTTGACGGATCGGATCTGTAATTTCTTGTCCCTTTTCTGGTCTCCTTTTTGTTGGAATAAGAGGCCATTTTGTAGGCCCCGTGGCATTGACGGCAGATAAGCTTTATTCGGGCTGGCTCGTAGAGAACTAAGAGAAGTTTTTTTTTCGCTCTTTCTGTGAGTGTGAGGGTAACTCTCGGTCGCCGAGGCGTGGGTGGTTAACCTGAATGTACCAGAGTATTCAACCCATATCTAGTTCCATTTGCAAGTGCCCCGTATATACTTGTTTATTTTCTCTTTTTGGCAACGGTAGGAAATATATGCACCATCGGTAGCTTACTGAAATGCCTTGAAACACCAAAAAAAAGAATAAAAACGATTTATTTAAATATACAATTTATTGATTACAAACAAAAGGTGAAGAACATAAATAACCAACAAATAGCGATCAAAAAGTGCACTTTCTGCACGTTGTAACAATTCTGTTGGCAAAGGATACAAAGCCAGCCTACAGACTATAGTGAGAGATGTTTTTTACCCAAAAAATATGTAGTCTTCATTTTTATAGTGAAATGGACTTTAAAAGAAAGAACGATTAGTGTCGCAATTGCTAGAAATCTAAACGTTCGCGGCATGGCTAAAATGGCCAGATTAGCTACTTGGAAATGATATTCTAATTAATTTGAAAGTTTGTTTTTATATTAAATGAACAGCTTAAAGATGGACCTATGTCGAATTTAGGGTGTGCCTGTCGACACCCCCCCCCTTCGCTCCTTGACCATCGATCTAGCTATATGGGTTGACACGAGCCTGAGAGATTTGTACCGGACTGGACATTACATTCGCCCCATGAAGAGAACCTTGACTACTGCAGACAGAACTTAACTAGAAATGTTGAGAAGAAATTTACGCGCCCACCATCGGGAAGACACATTTACCCGGCATCTGTGCATGAGCGCGTATACAAATCGGTTTCGACGTTGAGCGTTTGCGGTTCTGGCAAGGTAGCGCCACGCAGTCCCGGAGTCCAGACTACTGAACGGATGGAAAAGTCATAATTATACCACCAAGATTTTTTCAATATTCACAGAGACGATATTCTTCACAGCATTGTCCGGTCACCCGAAGTAATAATAGTGCATTTTTATGTTGATGTCACAAAATAAAATGATGGGCTGTGGCATCATTTTTAATGAGCAATGCGCATGATTCTAACAGACAAATTTGTTGTATTGGAATAGAGGTTAGCCTACACGGCAGACATTTGCTAGTCTAATTACATAAATCTGTCTTGCAGACAATGTGTCACTGTTGACTTATGACAATGAACACTTTAAGAGGTATAGGTTTAAAATCATCTGAATCTTGCTGGATTTTCATTTTCAAAGAGGGACTTACAAATTGACAGCGTTCTATGACCATCTTGCCAACATTCTTAGCCATCTAAATCTTGAAAACTTACTTCAAGGTCGTTGTCTTGTTTCTATGGCATCAATATGTAAAACTTTAAACAATATTTAAAACGGTGCCCCGATAAAAAATCGGCCTTGGTTCCCAAAAGTGTAGATTGTTCTTCCAAATTACTACAGTGGCTTATTTCTCTATAAAACAGTGATTTCTGCATATATGATGTTGTTTCAAATATTACTTCCTTCGGGTTATTTCTTTTATCACCGAGTAGTAAAACTAACAAATCTGCAATCATTTTATTTACTAAAGGATGAGCTCTGAGGTGTTTTACGCTTTCGCTACAACCGGGCTAGCCTTGAGCGCTGATGGGGAGAAAAGTGCCTCACGTACGGCCGACCTGTGCTGCTCAGTCACGCTAGAAAACTTCATAACTCCCCATCCGTCTCTGACTCTCGTTAATATTGGTTGCGACGTTGGCAAACTACGCGCGACGTTTTTCCATCATCAGCCACCCGTCTCCGCCGGGTTGAAATCCTTGATAGATGGCCCCAGCTCGCCTTGTCTGACGGCAAATAGCAAACAAGACCACAGAATTATCCAAGACATATCTTGGGATTTATATAAAACCTCCTAAGTGAATAATTTGGAAAACAGACGATTAATGTCTGCGTTTGAATTGGGTCGGCACCGGCCTGGCACGAGCTGAAATTTAAAGACACACTCAGTTCCAACTTTTAGAAGTCAGCCTAATACCTGCTGTTCGGATTCAAACAAGGTCCGAATTTTTAACAAATTTTATTAACGATTCCAAATGCACAATTACCATTTTGCACAACGTTTTGAACTAAACGTGGCAAAAATAGTAGATATTGCCCGAAAATTAAAATAAGATTTCTTCAATTGTTTATTAATTCGAGAAGAACAGAATTGCGCAAAAGTGTATAGGCACCGTAGTCGTTTTTTATCCAACGTCCGGCAGAATGACAACACTTGCCTATTTTCTTAAGGTCTGAATTTTGTTCTGAAAATTGGACAGGAACACTACCATTATTAGTAGTACGCACATTTTCACCAAGTCATATTATGAGCCTTTCATTGGCCATCCGTAGATCTAAACCAATTTTGTATTTTCAAGCAGGGAAGATGTTACGAATCTCTCTCCCCACTTCCCATGCATATGTTCAATTATCCATCTTTGAAGCTTCGTCGCCTCAAACCAAGAGTCAAAGAGCTCCTTTAAAATCGCAGTTACGACCAGCACCACATCACGAAGCAATCTGGCAGTGCCATCAAGGGGCGACATCAGCCGTAACGCCAGGCGCTAAAGCCATAACGGGGCCGTTCAGGGAGCTGGCATCTCTCCCTGAACATCACCGGTACCGGAACGCTGGGGTCAGGTGGGGGACAACGTGACTGTCACAGCACATGTGCAGCACTGTGCATGAGCTAGTAAACATCATAACATGAATGATATTATTACTTGTATCTCCGTATCGGCTGCAATCGGCGTGCTTGTAAAACATCTGGCTCCAACATAGCCCTGTTTGTTAGTACGTGTGTTTTGAGAAAGTGTACAAATTTACATGTGTCGGCGATTTCGGCGGCCCACTTCGGTGCCTGGAAACATTTGGTTGACATGAAAATAAAATTCACGGGGAAAGGGAAAACAATTTGAGGAACATCGTTTGTTTTGAAAATTTCGAATCGATGTTCTTGTCGATGTCCGTTTTTAGTTGCCACGCTCTAACCCTCCATTATTGTTGTCATCTTTAAGAGTAGGCCCTACAATCTTTAACGTTGAAGCTATGTTGTTACCTGTGTCCTTTTCACACTTGTTCAAATAATTGTTTAAAAAAAATTGGTTGCAAACAATTCAGGAACATTATTTACATCTTAACAACTGAAGAGAGGCTCAAATATAAACACACTCAATTTAAAAATGCACGTTTCCAAAATTCACAGTTCGGTGACCTTATAGTAACTTCCTTCCCAAAGCGCTTGTCAAAGTAATTCGTTGGGAAAAAATGCTCATGAAAATACTGTACCTGTGCAGGTAAACGTCATTCACCCTAAATCTATTTTACCACGGAGAGACCGACATTTGAGTATACTGAGTTCTTAATGCCGTATATAGCTAGCGGTGACATGGGTGATTGTTCGGCGGGCAGTCACCCCTCTCGGAGCTCCCTGCCCCACCACTCGACCGGTCGTCACCCGGTCCTGCTCCGGCGAGGCCCCTCGGACCCTGACACCCATACCCCTGGCCCGTATAATCACCAAAACACCCCGGCCATTTCCAAGTGTCATTATTGTCGCATTGTGTGTACCAATTCTTGTCAGACGCACCTCAGGGCGATCAGATTGATTTGTTGACAGACTTTGAACAAACTTCTGTGTGATGCTTCAGGTATTCTCTTTCTTTTTTTTCTGTACAATCAGATCCGTGCCAGGGCATGTTTTCATTTTCATTTTATTCCACCGAGGAGCTGTGGTGTAAAGACCAAGATGGGTGTAGGCTATTTCTGTTCGGTTGTTTGAAATACAAAACCTTTTCTTTGGCTGCCACCCTTGGTTGTCATCCTTTCGAGAGAGCGCATAGGTTTTGTACAAACATATCAAAATTACCATTTTGCTGTATACAGTGGGTTAACTTAAAACCAAAATCAGACTGATCGATTTTTGTTTTCATTTGAACCTTAAATCTGTAAATCCTGTTCTAAGTTTCCCGATTGCTTTGTTCAATCAAATATCATTAAAACCTACTTTCTTTCCGTTGGAGTAGTTGGCTGTTCATTCACTGTAAACACGACAGCAGGAATTTTAAATGTCGTTTCTTTAAAAACTACTTTTACAACTTCAATTTAGTTGGCGGTTTGTAGTTCCGTTGCAGAAGCCAGTACCCCAAATGTTATGTACCATTATAGAAAGCTCTTGTTCTGCAGAATCTAGAAATAACAAATATCTCAATTCTGAAAAAGTCACACTTCAGTGCTCATTTTGTGGCAAGTCACGAATAGTTCTGCTAATTGTTGTACATTTACCCGTCGTTTGCTTTAAAAAAAACGCTCAGCGTAGCTTGACGGAGTTTATAGAGGGGACATTAGTTCGCAGCACCCCCACGGCGTATAGGTGCTCGCCGTGCTGGAACGTATCACGCCGGTGTGTGCTATGAGATTATTGTATAGCCGTGTTGACTCAGGTGTGTCAAATCCGATAGCGCGCATCATTCTGATAAAATGCTATTTATTTTCTGATCACTGTGTGTTTTTCCAAAAAAAGGACAAACAACACATGGCGAAAGAAAAGGAACAATGCGGTGTTGACTAGTACATTGGCTGCTTTAGCGAAACCCTGGTGGGCCCACCGTTTGGACAGAATTAAAATAGAGGAGGAACTCCAACTGTCCAAATTACTGATTATTCTTGTGAAAAACTTGTTAACAAATTTACCGACTATTCAAGCAGTTTATTGTTACCATTGTTTATTTAAAAGTGATTAACCTCAACTGGGCTGTTTACCAATAAGGATCACCTGCCAAGGGATATAGAGAGTAATAAATCAAGCGTAGATGCGATCTAAGGAAGATCTTTCGAAATTTGAAAATATGGCCAAATCGGGTCGAATGCAGTAATCTTTTTACACTATCTTGGATTTTGAAAGAAACTTTTCGAAACGGTCCTACTTATACTCTGGCACGCCAGAGGTCTGTTATGTGTGGAATGGCTCTATTTTTATAAATGAAAACGTGTATACATAAGTTACATCTTACATCGTGACAGGAAACAAAGGTGGTTGCGGAAGTGAACGATCGTTCATCTGAAATCGGCTTCTGAAAATCCCAGATTTTTTTTTATATCAAATCCTCACTAAGATACCACCAAGGGAGTTTTCTTCACACCCCCTTACCCCCTACCAGAGTAGAGACGACGGCAAAGAACCGACATAAAAAGCCCAACACCCCCAGGCCTGTCATTAGGGGTCCTAATCCTAGAACTTTTGGAAGGGATTAACGATTTAATCTCGCCACCAATATAACAGCGTTCCGGTATGATTAAATGTAGGCCTAGGAGATTCCCCCTTTGCCTTTGTTGGATGTTGTCACACACGTATATAGTGTGACTGAATCCAAGACTGAACAAAACAACCCTCCCCTCGCATCCCCAAACAGACACCAAAAACACCTTCCCCTATTTTCTTAATGCGTAAAAAGTTGGATTTTGTTTGGGATGTGTGGGTGGAGGGGTCATGACAGCCTCTCTCAAAAGACATGACATCAAGAGGGGGAAGGAGAGGAGGCACTTTTTATTCGATCCATCTCGACAAGCTTAAAAAAGAGGGCTATTACGCCCAGTTATTTACAGCCGCCGCGGTGCACAAAGGCCGAAATCTTTGATTAATTCTGCATCCAGTAAACTAGTGAAAAAAAATCGCGGCTTTGAAAACACCACTCGTAAAAACACATCCGCATTAATGTGTTTTGTGATTGTTTGCCGGCGAGTTTTCCTCGTTTGAGATGGACCTGCTCTTAGAGAAACGGCTCCATTCTATTCAAAAAGTTTTTTTTTCGCACCGAGTTGATTTCGTTAGCATCTCCACACTCTTCGCAGGAGGGTTTATTCACTCTGTTGTGACATTTTCTTCAGTCGGGGAGATGGGGGGACACAAATGTAATCACCCCCGTGTTGGTAAGCTCTTTTCGACTAGGTGTGGACGGGACAACAGGGGGACTAATAGCGGTATTGACACCGCATTCCGGCTGTCACTTTCAGCACAGCAAACATAGCGTCCCGTTAGATGGGTCTGCCGACCGCAGGCCCACCGCCGTGTTGTAAACTATCCATACCACAGCGAGGTACCATGTGTTAATTACAAAACAAAACAAAGGAGACCGCGGGTGTGCCAACACAGCGCTTTGATCGGCGGTGAACCAAGGGCTGTGGTTTTCAAAAGAGGGTTCCGAAAACAAATGTGATTGTTTACAAATGTGAAAGAGATACACTGTGTAGGGTAATTGTCTTCGACAATTAGCTTGCCAAACTAACAGAAGTCGGTTAGAATCATCAAACGAATGCCAACAGATCAATACAAGAAGCCACACAATTTGATTCAACACACAAGCTAAAGGTTCTCACATCAAACAAACACGGGAAAGACGTATTCACTGATGAATTTTGCCGCCACTTTCATAAGTCGTAGGCGGTGTTCTGGTCTTAGATGATTGGTGCTAATTAACCTGGGATCTGAGTTAGGTGTTTCCTTGCACGCATGTTAACCAAAATGTAATTTCTTGACACCAGATCGAAAATTAAAACTCCTTAATTATAGGACGACGGCATACTAACTCGACAGTTATGCAGATGCGAAAGGGGGGGGGGGGTCCCCTCAATTTGTATTGCTCGAGTATCACGAGAATTATTAATGAAAACTTGAATTTAGATTCACTTTGAAGATATTAACGTAGGCTTATGCTCTGGTTGGCTTAATGTGGTTCCAGCTACTTCAGGATTTTTAAAGTGTTCCGATATTCAAAGATTGTATTTGTTTGTTTGTTTTGCTATCTTAAATTAATAATCCCTTTTAAAATCGACTGCCTATAATGTGTCCAGACTTAAAGACCACAATTGCAGCTCTTATTTGGGGGAGAATTTTAAATTTAAAATCCTTTACCACGCGTTTTAACACCGTTACCATACCAAAGGCAGACGTCTAGCTGTGTGATTTTGATCGGTCACAAATCGCAGCGCCCTCTGACGACATTGCTAGTCCAATTTCAAGGTCTAGGAGCATGGTGCCCTTAATCTCTAACTGTTTAGTACTCCATATTGTCGAGGTAGGTACCAGACATGTGCTAACCTGGAAAGTCGTCGGGCGGAAATTCTGAATGTCTTCGAAAATGACTCGGTAAGTTATTTATTTTCTTCAAAAATACGCCATATTTGTTGTATTTTGTGTACTAGACGTGTAGTTAAGAAGTACTGAGACTCAGTCTAAAAATACATGAGAACCAAATGATTTTTAAAGGAAGCGTCCATCATTTGTAATTTTGTGCATTATGTTCGTAAATTAAATTGTAGCCCAAGTTTAAGTTAAATGTTGCGATCGTGAAGTACAAGTGTAGGGCCCCTGTTTTAGTCAAAAATGTTGTTTATTGATCAAAAATCACCTTTACAATCAAAAGCAGACTTTTCTCAATTCTAATGACACACGTTTTGCAATTTTGAACAGATTCTTGGGGTAGAAAACACGATTTTCCTGTGCAGTTTGTGTACTCCTACTAACTATGAGGCTCCACGTAGTGGAGAACTATGAGGCTCCACGTAGTGGAGCCTCATAGTTCTAGGAGTACAGTTTGTGCCTTGCGATTCAGCGTGCCGTGCATGCTCACGGTACATCGCGCGGTGATCGCCATCTTTATTTTCGGGTCGCGTGTTGTCGCCGCACTATCATCGTCATTTTACCCCCAATTTCCCTAAAAAAAGATCAAAGCCCTGCCCTCTATCTATGACATACCTGTTTATTGAGAATGTAGCCAACTAGTTTGGTAGGTCCAATAATTTTAAAGGGAATGAACATCATTGGCTTTTGCTGTAATTTTCAGAAATGAACTATTTGAGGGGTTAGTATAATAGATCAAATATTGTTACACTGACATTTTTTAAGTTTTGTGTTCGAAAAGGTTGGAAAAACCAAGAAAAACAAAAATGTTTATGTAGTCTGGTTCCCTGACTCCACAAAAGATAAAATGGATCAATTTATAGATGATGGAAAATTGTAAGGCAAGGGAACCAGTCTAGCTGGCCTGCACCCGTTCATGAACATGTTACCAATAGCAAACAAAATTTGGACTGAAAAAATGGTAAATTTGGAGCAGTAGTTGAACAATAGTTAGATTGTTCCAACGCTGGTCGGCTGACCACCATTGGAAATGTATACAAAAATACCATTTTCTTGAAAATGACTTCACACCAGGTGCCATAATTTTACAAGATGCTTGAGACTGTCATTTACCAACATCCTAGTAAGGTATTTCGTAAAAACTTGGTAGTTTTATTTTTCGATGTTTGCAAATGTTGTATATTCCCTTTAAAGTGGATTTTGTTCCCTTATAAGTTACAGGAACCGGGCCCTACACTACACGATTGCCATAAATGTGGCCAATTTACTGGACTACCTCCGTAAATAAAGGCCACACTTCCACCATGTACAAAAACATGTAGAACTTTGTCAAATTTTGATTTTCACATTTAGGATTAGTTTGTAGTTAATTTTTGGATAGTGGATATTTTGCCGGAGGTAATGACGGCAAACTAACGTTTACTAAAGGTTTGCCGGTGGCAATCCATATCAACAGAGGGCGCTGTACTCTTTAAGATAGGGCTGAATTATAAGATGTATTAAATTCCCACCAAAAGTTGTGTAGCACGTTTGGTGTAGTGGTTAAGCAAACGCTCTAGTAAGCAGGATGACTCGGGTTCGATTCCGACTGCAGCACATTTTGAAGTTTTTTTTTCTCATCCCCAAATAAATAAGAATATTCTTCTTTTATTATATTAACATGTCTCAGACATTTTTTTGCAGAGTATTACATTTTCTTTTTCAGATTTGTGCCTCTGGAGGATTTTTTTTAAAAGGGAAATAAAGTCCGAAATTATAAAATGGTCTGAATCCCATCTTGCGAATACGAGGTTACAACGATAATTTTGGCATGGAGCCAGACTAAAATTTGTCACCGGAAAATGTTTAAGTACAAAAAAACAGTAACTGCGCATGTTCAGTGCATATCCGGCAAACTAACGTTTACTAAAGGTTTGCCGTCTCCGGCAAAATATACACTGCCTTATTTTTGCTGTAGAACTAGAAGCATACTCACCCTCTTTATAGGCTAATCAGAAAGTGCTGCCCTTTTCAGATGTCTGATTTTCATGAAATTTCCAGATTCGTTTGCACACGTTTGCGTATCAAAATTTCAAAATGAAATTTCACAAAAATTAGACATCTGAAAAAAGCAGCACTTTCTGATTAGCCTACATGTATAAAGAGGGTGAGTATGCTTCTAAAGCAGAAATAAACTGCAAAATAAGCCTCAATGTGAAAATCTAAATTTGACAAAGTTCTACATGTTTTTGTACATACTACACAGTGGAAGTGTGGCCTTCATTTACGGTGGTAGTCCAGTAAATTGGCCACATTCATGGGGCTAGTTCGTTTGAAGCAACAAACATGACAAATGTGCTCAAATTCTAAAGAAGGGTGCTGAACAACAAACCTGATGAAGTTTCAGCTAAGCATGTATATTCCGAGAAAACAATATTCTAGGATCTAGATTTCAAATCAAAAGTTGCTTAGTCATGTTTTGAATTGGGCCTGAATTCAGCGTCCGAGACACGTTCTCACACGATTGCAGCTACGTGATGTCGCGCACTTAACCGACAAATTATAGCAACCGCCCACACGGGTGCAACGTGTCAATGTTTGCGTGCGCTTCGCCGAATAAAAAAAAAACGAACTACTAACGGAAATTTCCAATGATGCGTTCTTAGAAAAAATAGATTGATACATTTAGGATGATAGTTATATTAAATTATTGTAATAAGCTCTCTGTGCATTGTTAACAAGTGCAGGCGCACGCAAATTTTATGACAGCCAGTTTAAGCTGGCACATGTAAAACTTGATCACCTTGTTCAAGTAGACCTATTTTGCAATCAAATCCAAGTTAGAGAGGTCAAATACTAAAATCATTCCAAATGCACAACAGACAATTAGTGTCAAGTACATGTACAGGCCAATTTTTAGCAAATTGAACTGTTTTTGGGGAAAAAAAGTAAATTTCTGTTCTTGAAATAACTTTACACAATTGGTCTCGTCCAGCCAGTCCCGGTTATTCAAAACTTTAAGAAAGTTGCAATTTCTCCACTTCATAATAATGAACTTAACTTGGGATGATTTGTAGAATTTATTATCAAAGGCTATCAACCCTTGGTGTTAAAAATACACACTTCTCTGAAATCTTATCCCAACATGGATGAGGATTTTGAACCCTCTAAATCATTCCAATTGACGGAGAATTCCAACCTCCTCAGCCAATGCAGTTCCTTACGATATCAGGAGGCACAACTGCCACCAAAAACAGAATTACTTCTGCACCCCCTCCCCCAAGTAAGCACTGGCAATGCATGACACATACCCTGCCTACACGGAGGAAGTCCCTCATTTATTTTCGGACTGCCCAAAGTGCCGGTCACGGTAGCTACATGGCCTCTAACAACTACGAGTTACTTCACACTCGCGCTCACCCCTCTTGCAACGCGGGGAAGCGAGGCCTTTGCCTAGGCGATGAAAGATGGGCTCTCCAGCTATTGCTTTGATATAATTTCTCTAAGGCTTTCTTGTAATGTTTGTGATTAAGGGTGTAATCTGTACACAAACCTTCATTTCCGGTAACACTGGTGTTTACAATGCCTGGCTCGGCACTGAACCGCTTAGATCACTCATTCTGACGGCTTTAGCTATATTCACTCCAAGCAAAGTTTGCGTGGCGTGCTGCTCTCCTGATTAAGAGAAATTACTTCCTATCAATTTTAACACATGCAGCTTGATGCATGCCTTGGCCGTTTCTTGTTACAAACTGTTAATTTACTGTAATAAATTTCCTGCAGCCGAGAAGTTGAGCAACTTTGTACTCCCCTACTGTACTGCTGGAAAATTTTCAGCCTTTTGTTGCAATTATTTTGTCATTAATTACAAGATGCATTATGTCTTATCTTGGTAATTTTTGTTTGAAGTAAAGTCCACTTGAGACCGGCTCCCAATCTGGATCTTTATAATGTTGATAACATGTAGAGTATTTTGAGGGTTTTCAAGAAAACTTAACGAGACTTGTTCTGTACCCAATTGTGTAGCTGGTGGAGGAATAGCTACATTGTGTTGTGTAAGTCTTTAAAATGTCATCAACCCCCCAAACCCCCTAAAACACCTACAGTTTCATTGAGTGTTAACAAAAATTGTTTTAGAAATGGGTTACATCTGACCACATCTCAGATTTGATAATTCGGCACTCCTTTATGCAGTCGTCCTCCAAGAGAGTGATTATGAATAGCAAATTACAAACTCAAAATATACAGAATCGTCTGAAGTCATTCTTAATTAATGATACAAATGTACTTGAATTGCAAAGTTCAGAGGTAACAGGGACAAAATCATATACATACCGTTTTTCCCACGGCAGTGTGAAACACGCCGTGGGCTTGATGTTGGTTGTGGGTGGGTTGGTTGGTTGGTTGTTGGACACTTTACTCGGCCATGTTGTATTCATACAACTCAAGTATTACAGCTTTGCAAGTATTACAGCTTTGCATTCAAAGACCGGGTTTGCAAACACTGTTGCGCATGCGTCTAATTTGCATACTTGTTGCATATTAGATCACGCCCCATTCCATTTTGTTTTTTGTACTCTCGAGGTACCGGTACAGCCCGGGTGCTACCCGGCCGCCGTCACGCGGTGGTTTGTACCACTTGGTACTTGTTTCCTGTCAAGCCTGTGGTTCAATTCAAAATCGGCAGAAGTATAAATTATCCTCTTTTTTGAAATAAAATGTGACACAAGTGTTGTCATTGCTGTTTTCATGAAGACATGGTGAGAGACAGGGAATCTGTTTTAAAAATATCACAAATGGGTTGAGGCTTCAAAGCACATCTGCCCAATTGATTTGTAAATTGTCAAGGGGAAAAATTTAACGATACATGTAGGCCCTATTTGCTGTACCGCAGAATGTTGTCTTGGTCTGTTTATGGCAATTGGATTGATCCAATAGACAGCTGTTGAAAACAGGTGAGAAAAACTGATAAAAATACAAATTCTGTTCACATCAATAAACTCCTAAAAACGGTAATGAGAAGTTTGCATTGCGTGCATCCTACTTAAGTTCTAAAGGGGTTGTGAGACGCTTTACAGTTTTTTTTGTTTATTCTCTTGCTTTGATATTAACCTAAATCCCCCCTGGCTTTTCTAATTTGTCTGGGCTGGATCCGATGGAGCCAGGCCTGCTCTGCCAATTTGCAGCTCCTAAAATGACTAATTCCACAAGGATATACAGGGATCTATGTATACTCACCCTGTGTTGGACAATGACCCTTGCGGAGGTTACTTCAAGTAGACCTTTACTGCTTTGGTTTGTAACTACTGACCATGTACCGGTATGTAGCATAGCTTTCTATCCTCATCTTCTATAGTTTTAAAGTTGAACAAAGAAATTGAATGGAGCGAGGTTTGAACCTTCAACATCCAGTCAGCCATTCCGGTGTTCTACCAACTGAGCTGCCCAGCTCTATGTTGGGGGTCCCCATTTTGTCAATGGCTTTGTTCAAGGGGGGAAGCTAGTCAGTCTTAGGGCAGGATAGCTCATTTGGTAGAGCACCGGAATTGCAATCTGGAGGTCCCAGGTTCTAACTCCACTCCTAGTTTTTTGTTCAACTTTAAGATTATTATACTGTTCTGAGTCAGTTTCGCTTTGTAGTTTATTTGAAACTCATCTTGTATGTTCATAGTCTCCATGTATCCATTTATCCTTCTCAATTCCAACATCATTGTTGCCTTCTTCATATATTTTACCAGTACTTTGTAAAATATATACATCGGTACACTATATCTGTTAATTTGTGTTTTGTCGTCAGATTTTTCTTTGTTGTATGTTGTATTTCATTAGTTTAGAGATCCCATAGAAGTGTGGAAATATATAAAAATTGAAAATAGAATTTTAACTGAAGTTCACTTTTTGGTCCATTATTTACTTGTCTAAAATAGTCTTGGAACTTCTAAATTTCTTGGTATGGAGGAAGGCATTTCTTAACTGGGTGATGTGAGACAACAGGTGTAGAGGGAGGCAGGCAGGGGGAAGGAAGCGGGCCCAACCGCGCCGCTGGTCCGGCAGCCAGTCTGGTGCTGGAGTGGAGACGTTTGGGAGATGTTTGGCTTAGGGTGGTACAACCAGGAATCATGGCAGTTTCCTTCCGCACTGATCCCAACCGCTGATATTATATACCCTCTTGAAGAAGCCATTAACTTGTGGAGGGGGAGGGGGGGGGGAGCGATCCACATGTGTACCCTCTTAAGGGACTACACTTTAACTTGTTTGGGAGGGGGTGAAGAAGTTGGAGGTTCGGGCTGTGTTCTGGGGGAGGGGGCGGCGGAGTTGTTGGGGGATGTGTCAGGTGATGTGTAGGGGGTTTGGAAAAAGAAGTTTGAGGCTTAGGCTCTGCTCGGGGGAGGGGAAGAGATATCAGGAGGGGGAATGGGGGAACATCGGGGAGGGAGGCATCAGGGGGGATGTCAAGGAGGTGTGGATCAAGAAGTTGGACGTCTCGGGCCCTGCTCTGGGAAATTTAGGATTAAAGATCCTAGATGACACGTTTACAATGTAAAGAGAAAAGTCTGAGCAAAAATGACAAGCAGCCCAGTGAAAGAGCAAGTGAAAGACTGATCAATCAAAGTTTGGCCTAACCAACATTGACTGACTCTCACACCATGTCAGTGGGTAAACCATATAATAGCTATAGGGTGAATCATACAAAAATATTCCGTAGTCAGCACTTAGCAGGTTTATTTTTCAATCAAGTATTACAGGAAAATTCGTGTTAAAAAAATAAGACAGTTGAGTTGACCCATTGGGCACACTGAGGATCTGAGATCATTTACTAGACATGATTTCAAGACAAAATCAGCAATTGGATCCAATTTGCAAGAGGGTCCTACAACCTGATACATCATGTGTTACAATTTTAGATTCCAGAATATGGTACAACTGGGAATTTGATAAAGCTGTGTAGTTCCTAGAGTGTTCGTTCGTGTTTGCCTCTGATATAATTTTGTAAAGCAAGGTTAGGGATGTGAGAAGGGTCAATGATCTTTTTCTCCCCATGATCTGTCAGTTTGCATCAACACAATAATGTTGGGATGATGAGATATCTACACCGTGTGTCTTACACAGGTCGACTGAGTCTGAGTTGACTGAGAGATAACATGTTCAGGGCAAAATGTAAGCATCATCCCCAAGACGTCTTCCCACAGGAAACTCTTCTCACAGAGAACTCTTCTGAAAGCATCAGTGTCACTGCATGGCGCTGACAAGATAGCACACCGTATCAGTGGACAAGTGAAAGTTAACTTGTGATGCATCAGCCTCGCCCGCCCGCGATAATTTGCTCAACTGGTTTCGCATGTACATGTGGGTTGAGGTGAGAAGTACCATTCACTCAAATTTGAAAGTAATTTCCTTGGGGAATCCACCCCAGGAAATCCCACGAAGAGAAGCTGCTAACTTCATTGACGTTAATCACTCTTCGTCATCGGTGGATGTAAAACCCGAAGCTAAAAAAAAAGGAGTGCAACCAGGGTCCTTCTGCAACCTTTAATGAATTCCCTTTCATGAATCAACCTTTTCATGGCCATAAATCAATCACAGCCATTGCCCAGTTTTTCTTGCCGCTTTTTTTGGTGAAAGTTTTTGGTCAGGCTTTTCCGGTCTCTGGGAAGGCTCAACGTTTGTGAGAGTGAGAAACACAGATGAAGATATAACCTGTAATTTACAAAGAGGAAGGGCTTCGTGTTTTGTTTTTCGTCAGGGATCATTGCAGGATATGTGTTATGAAGCGGAGGATGTGAAGCCAATCAGACTGGCATTGTAGATGACTGCTGCTGATGGTATCCTAGTGGAAACTCAAGAGACGCCCGAGCCAGATGGTTCAGGGGCCCACCCAGTCCAGATGCGATAACGTTGCAAAGACTCCTACCATTACTTTGTTAATCTCAATTGGTAACAACTTCCAGACTGCTCCATTCATTAAAGTTAGGTGTCATATACATGCAATATCCATATCGTACAAAAGTTAAAGACGCAATGCATGTTCTTTATCTAACCCAAACTCTGTGGATTGCTTAGACTTGGTTCAGTTCCACATTGCCAATCTACGTGTTTATACCGGTAATTATGTAAGCACAGTCAACCCAAGAAAAGCGAATGTCTTTAGTGCATTTTTTTTAAAATTTCCTACTCTTCAGATAGTGTCAAGCCGTGTTGTATCCAAGTGAATTTTTCACAAGTCAAGTCAAGTCGCAAGTAAATTTTTTACTGAAACCAAGTCTCAAGTCAATGTTTTCAAGTCCGTTTGAACATGTTAAGTCACAATTCACGTGACACATGTACTCTTTTTACTGACATCCTTTATTGACAATCCTTTCACTGAAAACCTTATTGACAATAAATTCTTTAGTTTGCAATATCTGAATACAAGTCAGCAATTGTGCAACACGCCTAGCTCGCTACATGTACAAACTGTACATCAGGTCCTTGGCTTTCTGTTAGACAAATTTTGCATTCGCCCAAAAAGTTGTATTTATGTTAACAAAAATGTTGTCAGCAAGTCAAATTTAGTCAAGTCAAGTGAAGTCGCAAGTCATTTTTTTTTCAAGTCAAGTCAAGGCTCAAGCACAAGAAATAGCATCCGAGTCGGACTCGAGTCTGAGTCAGCGGCTTGAGTTAAAGGGAAAATACAACATTTGCAAACATCAAAAAATAAAACTACCGAATCATTTTGAAATACCTTGCTGGACTGTTAGTGAATGACAGTAAAAAAGCATGTAAAAAAAAAAATCATGGCTGGATATTGTCATTTTCAAGAAAAGTGGTTGGTTTTTTTCAATTAATTTACTCAATGACGCTGTCGCGCCGATCAGCTGGAAAAATTTTTTTTCAAATACTGGTTCCAATTGACCACATGTTTGCAATTGTTTGCAATTACAAACCTACCTACGAACCTGAGCCAGCTAGCTAGATTGGTTCCCTGAATTCCCAATCCTATGTAAACTGCTCTGTTTCTCTTCTTCTATGGAGTCAGGAAAACAGACTACAGGGAAATGTTGTTTTTTTTTTGTTTTTTTTTCGATTTCAAAACCCAAAAAAAAAAGTTGCTATATATATATTTTATATATATTCAACTCTTCCAACTCCATCCATTTCTGAAAATTACAGCAAAAGCAAATGATGTGTATTCCCTTTAATGACACTGGTGTAAATACAGCATTCAGTGTGGTTCAATAACAGACTAAAAACTTATGTAGTGGGCTGTACCTTTTGAATCGGTTCATTTATTATTTACTGTAAGTCAAGTTTCAGAAATTCGATCAGTGGCTTAGTCTAAAAAATATGCGGTCAATGTTTGCAATTGAGATTTTTGTTTGTTTGTTTGGGTTGTTTGTTTTGTTCCCAAAAGTCCCGTTTCTAATCCAGTGATGCTGTGATAGAGAGTGATCGTGCATCATTTGTGATCACATGATGCAATTGCATGGTCACATGACACATGTATACTGTGGTGACTGGCAATTTTGTTTCCCTTTTGGACTTTTCAATCTTTGGAAGGTACATGTACTGCTCAGCCAAGCATGATTTTGCAACATTGAGACGTTGTGCACAGCAAAACGAAACCTGATTGAATCGTCGAGTGTAAAGGGCAGAGTATGAGTTACACAGGTGTCTGCGCGCAAAAATAAACGGCAATCAGATATTTTGGGTTTGCTGCTAATCTCTCCGTAATTGGGGATTAGATGTGAGAGTTGACATGTGTTTCCACTTTTTTTTGGCCAGTGCTGCATGTGCAAGCACGTGGGTCACATGTGTTTGTTGGGGTTGGGGGAATGGTGTGTGATGCATGTTTCTCTTAGGAAGACCAATTTTGTTTTGGTTGCACTTAAAAGTAAAACCTTAAATGATATTACATACTTTATTCTACCTTTGTTTTTTGTAGGAATATGGTAGGAATTTGATTTCCACTTTCGTTTCAAAGTTGACATTTTAAGTATGATATGTATGAAGTATACCAGACACTATTTTTGTTGTGGTGTCATTGGGAAAGAAGTGTTGATTTTTCAGGCCCCCCCCCAAAAAAGTCTCCGGTTTCTGGTATGGAGCTTGCCCCAAAAGTGGTGTGGCGACGCGGCTTTTTTTCCTTTTCTTTATTTTTCTTCAAATGTCGGCTGATGACTGCAAATGGTGCCAAATATATGGGAGTCCAGAGAGGCCACATAAAGCTTATACTCAAACGTAACCCCATCTAAAAACACGTTAAGATTGTGCAGCAGCAGGATTCCAGTCAAACCAGTGAGTTTGGCAGTTTTTAGACATCATCTTACATTGAAAAAAAACCTTTTTTCATTTTGCCGACGCGCATGGCTACGGCGACGCGCGCACATACCAGAAACCGGAGACTTTTTATTTGCCTTATCAGGGTGAATGGGGAAATGATGGAAAATTTGAAAAGTTGAGTTGGGGGAGAAGGTGGTGGGGAATGGGTGGGGGGGGACACAATCTGGCATCCAAAGTACTTAAGTATGAGTAATTAATTATACACAGAAGTGACACCCTTTTACACTGAAAGCCACTTGTGGATTTAGATTTTGGACATACACGAAGTGTGTGTTGTTTCACGTTTTTGCAGCTGAGACCTACACACCAGTGACACATCCGTCTGCATTTCGCATCCCATTCTTATCTTTGTCAGGCATACACTTTGGGAGGTAACCCGCACTGCACGCAAGTTCTTCGTGTTGATGCCTCATTTCAGGAGGTGTAGTTTCTAGTCCCCCCCCCCCCCTCTGCCCCTCCCTCCGTCCGTGGCTGGCACTCGGCACAGGTGCTCAGCGCACAGGATATGGGGCATTTCACAGGTGCCAAGAACCCTAGACGCGACGAAAGGCCGGATTAAGATCACTGGAGATGTTTGCCAGGGTTGCCCCTAACTCGGCCAATGGGTATAATCCCGTTCTGACAGATCCGTTGCCATTTTTAGGCAGTTGCAGAAACTCCCCAGAGGGGTAAGCTAATTTGTAGGGTTATTAAGCCGCACACCTTCGCCGATTTTTTGTGAAACTTGATGACATCCTAACGTTGGGCTTAAGTGCAATTCATGGTCATGTACGGGACTGATTACTGACAACAATTTTCTGGATGTTTTTAGTTTTCATTGGTGTAATTGCAGACTTCCTTGCCACTTACATGCGCATGCATACATTTGTCCAGTGAAAAAGGTGGCCAGCCTACTATCCGCTCCGTTCACAAGTACCCCCTCACGTGCAAGGAGCCTACAGTTGGGGGTGACCGACCGACGCCATCTTGCCTGACTGCAATTCATTTGCCGCGAAGCGCAGCCACTGCATGTACATAGCACAAATCCCCTGGTGTACGTGCGTCACACACAAGGAATGGTGCGCGTCAACCAGCGAAATGCCATCCCGCCCATGGGACGTCGTTACTAGGTAAAAGGGCGCTCTCTTTTGTCGGTGCACGGAGCCCATATTCAGTAGTTTTAAGGGTCTTTCACACTATCCAAATCACCATGTTGAAGCCAGGTCCAACATGGAGGTACAGGAACCCCTTTCACATTAGCTAGAATCCAACACATTTTCTACACGGGTCTGGTGCTCTACACAGGTCAAATCCAACCCAAGTGGGGACCAGGGTGAAAAAAATGCCCCAGATCTGATGGTTCATGACGCCGGTATGCGGCCAGCTTTTTCCTCCTTTGTAAAAGTGAGTCACTAGTCGCCAAGTGCGCTTCCGTGTCGCGGTCCATTTAAGTTGGGCTCACAAATATTGGAAATTTGTTTTTGGATTTTATTGTGACAGTCACACTGCTTTGAAATTTAGATTCTGTAATTGGAAACAGTAATTCTTTTGTTATCTATCAACCACATGTTTTCAGTTATGAGGCTTTTCGTGCATGTACATGTACTGTATGTGATGATTTGGGGGTATGGCAGAGGTAAATGATGATATTCCTTCCCCAATAATTTTTCCCAGTGCATATCGATTTTTACTAAGGTAACCTAAAAGTAACCCAAAGTAACCTAAATGTACCAAGGGCTTGTGATGTTCTAGGTCATCAACCTAATGGGAAATTCACCTCATTTGTTTTTTTGACAAAAACTCACACATTTGTTCTTGACATATAATTCGTTTGAAAACCTTCCATAACTGCAGAATTGTAACAAGAGTTGAAGAATAAGATCGCAGTCAAGGCTAAACATTCAGTCTTGTGACCGGATGGGTATAAAAGAACGTTATTTTCAATGCTGTCCAGCTTGCTGATATAGTTCATCAGCTTGGTGATTTTCAAAGGTAAACATTGCAACTTGGTTGAATATTATTGTGTTCCTGGATTCTCGGGAATTCTTTTGAGATATCTAGGGGGACATGGTAGTAACAATGGTTTGGAGTGTGTATAGGGTATGGGGATGGGGGGGGGGGGGAGGAAGTACCCCTGTCTTAAAGTCATGCAGAGTACACCGTGTTCTTCCACCAGCTACATTGTACAACAACAAACTAATGTGTGACACTGCAAGCACTAAATGCAGCCCCTCCCGCTTCTACCCTCTTGCCCTTTCCTGCCTTGAAGTATCGCCTTTTACATCCTACACCAAACTAAGACTCATGATCGAAGGGGCTTACTACTTACATGAGGACTACATTAAGATCATGAATGCTCATCCATCAGTCCCCTGACGTTGAGAACCATACAGGACATCCAAAAATACAGCCCCGGAAAGTCTTGCTACATCGGATACTTGATGGGAACCACATGCGTTTACTTTGAATGTTAGTGGGTGGATTAAGGGCGTTCGTTTCTCATTAACCTTGACCGATGATGAGAACACTCCAAGTAGAAGGAAAGGCTGTTTGTCATTTTTTTTTAACTCTGGCTTCGAGATGATTCCTTTTAACTTGTTGAAGCCCCCTGCAAAGCTGGATTTCCTATCTGCCCCCTGTCGCCATACAGAGTTCATCTCGACCCCAAAAAAGAAGTTTGTGGGTTTTAGAAATTTCGGTTAGCCACGTAGTTCCCAAAGGCTTTGTTGTGTCAAAATACATGTAGCTATCTATTTTTTTTTTAGATTTGTTTGGGTAATGTAACCTTCAGGTTCATTGATGGTGCTTGAAATTTGGGAAGTGGTGGGCAGATAACTAGGAAGTGAGGGTTTTGTCGATGCCGGGAGAGGGGGGGGGGGGGGGGTGAGTTGAAAATGGGGGTTTACAGGTGTTGGAACCCCCTTCCCCCATGGCAAAACAACTATATGCAGGGTGCATCTCCCAACTCCCAGCCCCTACCCTCTAAAAGAAGGAAAGGGGTGAAGACTTATGGTTTGAACCCCCCTAAGAAATGAAATTAAGAGGGAAAAATAAAGAAGAGGCTAAAAAGCCAGTGTTGTAATGTACAGAAACCAGAAAAAATAGAAACTGCTGGAAAGGAGCTGAAACCTGGCTATTTATTCCTACAAATCTGTATCGGTGCCACATTGTGATATGTTCATCTGCTTCCATTTTGACAACATGTGATAGCATGTTCAGTCACAAAACTTGCAGCGCCATCTGCTTGACATAAACTTCCAAAAAGAACAATTTTACTTGGATTTGCAAGTAAACTTATGCAGAATTTTTATGAGGAAGGTTTTTCACCTTCTTTTTTTGTTGTTGAGTGTATTTTTGATGGAACCAGACTCTTAAGCCTTAAGCCCGGTTCATACTTCACGCGAAAGCAAGTGTGAAGCGAAATTCATGTCGTCAACAATGGTGGACGCGCTTCGAATGTATTGTTGACGTCACGAATTTCACTTCGCTTTCGCTTTCGCGTGAAGTATGAACCGGGCTTTACAGTATAAAGAAGTGCCAATCCCACTACCCTGAATTCATTATAACACTGAAACGAAACTCGAAAAATACTTTTAGGATTACCCGGCTAATGGAGTCCCAGTTTTACTGTCACCTCGCCACACACAAGAAAAGAACCTGTGTCTACTTCAGAACACCCCGCCAACTCGTAAAAAAAAGAAGAAGGAAAGAACTCCCTCTGATCACAATTGGCAATTATTTGGGGATCAGCCGTGACAAATGTCATTCCCTTTCAACAGCATTCCAACCTTTTGGTGTGAGCGTGTTGTTTTGCTCCCCCACAAGATGTTCACCGTTACTTCTCCGCCTACACCTAAATAATAGTCAACAAGGGGACAAATGTTTTGGTGCAAATAGATTTCGAGAGGAAAGACGATGGTGGGCTGGGGGGGGGGGACATTATTCAGTAGTGTCGTTAATCCTATAATGCGGTCTTTGAGGCAGGTCTCGTCAAGCAAAATGGGAAAGGGAAGAACAGGGGAGAAAAATGGTGGTCGTTGGAATCCATTGAGGCTGGTGTTTTCAATTCTTCTCAAGAGGCTTAGTCTCACACGTTTGCAACAAGATTAGAGTAGGCTTGAAAAAGGATGTACCTTTTCAAGTGTTTTGCTTCCCGTTAGAGAAACCAGGGGGTAGTAAAAGGGGGAGGTGGAGAGCCGTCATGGTTTGTTTGTTGTTGGTTTGGGGGTGTTGTCTTCTTTGTTTGTTTGTTTGTTTGTTTGTTTGTTTGAAGTTCAACAAGGATTACATAATGGAATCAGAAAACAATGTAATACAGTATCTTAAAGAAAATATAACTAAACCCACAGAATTTTATTATTCATCTGTTCTATGGCTGTTCAAAGAATATGTGGAAAAATACATTGATGGAAAAATTATTGAAAAATTTCTCTTTCAAAAAGTTTTTTTCTTTATTCCTGCAATAAATCATATTTGAGTTCCTTCATTGTCCTCTATTTGCTAACCGAATAATAATATTATGCATTAATTTCTTCTTTTATGTGCACTAAACAGATCTTTGAGGATAGGGTGACGAAATAGAGAGACTATTGAAGATGAAAGGGCAACGTTTGTCAAAGGAGCAGGAGTACAAGATTTTTTTCAAGGTAAACATCTAGATGAAGTCCAGCATCGGTGTTGAAATATTTAAGTTATGGACACCCCGGTTCTAAGGAGTTTCTCTTTAGGGGAAAAATGCCTTCTGAAAGTCAAAAGGTTCTGGAAACAAGGGCTTTCAATGGAAATTTGCTTTGCATCAATTGAGAAAAATGAATCTACATGCATATCACAGTTTTCTCAAAAAGCATGATACATCCATCTTTCAATAGCCTGTTGAGACTTATAGTGAAATTGTTCCCGAAATTGGCAAAAATACATATTTTTTTTTACAAATGTTGTCCATGACCTTTGATCCTTCCAAGAATCCTCAACAAAACCCTCATGGTGGATATTGAAGTGTCTGGCAACTGGATTAGAGTTTAACAGTGATGTGGCAGTGTGCGTAAAGTACACAGTGCAATACTGAAAAGACATCACGTCACCTCGGAGACAATGCCAAAGTGCTTATTCACACGTCAAACCATGAAAACACACACACACGCGCGCATGCATCCAGGCTTGTCCAGATCCCTATAATCATTCCAATCATCTCCCATAATGATTGCACTTACTCATTTATGAATTAATTTTCTGCTTGTATTAATGGCCTCTAACACGTCATAGCTGGCCCGTTACGGCTGCCCTCCTGATTCCTTTGGATGCACACATAGCGCCCCAGAAAACCAGAACAGCAGAAAAATTGTCATTAGCGGTTGTAATGAGCGCGTTTCTTTGCACGCGGGGTCGGCCACGCGTCGCAGCAGTACGCCGGGACTTCTGTACGGCAGATGTCCGGGGGAATACCTGCGCGGCGCTCGCTTCGCCCCGTTGCATGTCGCCACTGCCGTGTGAAATGTAATAAATACTAAATGCGGACCGGGAGGCTCTCCTGGGGGCTCTAACAGAAGTGTCAGCCGTGGTCTGTTTTGGGTTGTTATGTTGGGACAGGATTTTGTAGACACTGTGTTCGGTAATGATGATTCTGTTTGTCCGAGGTATATTGTGTATACGATGAACGTGTTTGTGGGGGGATGGGGTGATTTGTCGAACTCTCGACGGCTGTAGTAGTTGTCAGAATGAGTTAGTTGTGAGCGGCATTAATTAGTCTGAGCTACCACTGGGGTGGAGAAGAGTAATGTTGGATTAGTTGGATGTGACAGGAATGTAGATTTGAGTTTCAAAAGAAATAAAAACCCGCCCCTCACATGCTGAAAATTAGTATTGGTACATGTAGTAATGAATTGATTTCTTGTTTACCATATTTAAACTGTATTTAATTATTTGTACTTTTGTAAGTTGTTTTTTCTTTCTTCTTTAATGACACCCCATGATTAAAGACATCAACAAATTTGGGGACAACCAACAGACCAAGTCAGCATTGAACATTAACTTTTAGAGACTTTACATGTGTGAGGTTACTCGAATTGAGGTGGAACCACAAATTTGCACTTAGGTTGTGCATGTGCACTCAATGCTCTTCCTACTAATAGTTACAAAAATGCAAGTATTTTCAAGTCACCTTACACATGCAAAGTCTCTAAAAGATTAGTGTTCTAATCTTAATTCTTTATGAAAAGGATCCTCAATCCACAGTGGGGAGTTTAGTGTGTAAAACACAGCAGTTCAAATAACGTGTGAAAGTGTACAAGGTTAACTGTGTTTCCTTGTATCTGGATCTGAGAATGGGTAGAATAAAAGTGTGATGCCCTCAAAAAGTGTGACTTGAAACTTGCTGTGACACCTCACCATCATTGGCCTGCTATCTCTGACACTGTATCGCTGCGGAAACAATATGGAAACAGATGGTCCAATGAGGGGGGGAGGGGGGGGGGCAGAGGGGGGAGTGGGGGTGCAAGAAACTCAGTTTCATGTACTACTGAGTGCAAAGTAGCTCAAGTGACCAGCCATCAGCAGTCTAACCAGGATTTCATAGGATTGGTTGCTTTTCATGCATTTTGTTCATTTCCAATAACAGCACTCAAAATCCAAAGAAGAATGTTCCAAACCTAGCCTGTTGAAGTTTCAGCTCAGTAGAAAATTGAAATTACACTTTTCAAGAGACAGTGAAAAATCATCCACATTTTGATTGCGAAACACGATTTCGTCAATAAGGCCCCCCAAAAAAGTCTCCGGTTTCTTTGTATGGAGCTTGCCCAAAAAGTGGTGCGGCGACGCGGCTTTTTTTTTTTACCTGATTTTTTTTGCTTCAAATGTCGGCTGATGACTGCAAATGGTGCCCGACTAAACTTATTGCAAATATATGGGAGTCCAGAGAGGCCACATAAAGCTTATTCTCGACCATAACCCAATCTAAAAACACGTTAAAATTGTGCAGCAGCAGGATTCCAGTCAAACCAGTGAGTTTGGCGGTTTTGAGACATCATCTTTCATTGAAAAAAAAACCTGTTTCATTTTGCCGATGCGCATGGCTACGGTGACGCGCGCGCATACCAGAAACCGGAGACTTTTTTTTTTGGCTTAACACTCTATTTCAAAAATCAGTCAATTGACTGATCGTTGGAAATCCCCTACATGAATGTTTCTTGATTTCATCGAAATGACAGCAAGTCAGACGGAATAAATTCACTGGGTGTTTAGTACCAGTGTGATCTTTAATCCATGTAAGCTTTTTCATTCAATAATTCGGTAGGTTACTTTTTTTTGATAATTGTTTGGAATAATGGTCAAATATTGCTATATAATAGGCTATATGACTTGAATAAGACAGAATAAGCACTTGATCGTTTGTTTTGGATGAAACAGACATCCATCATTCATGAACAACCTTGAAATTGTGGGATGGAAACTTTGAAAGCGTTCATTGCCAAATAGACAAGTTGGCTTCCTTTATGCCCAATATAACAATTTGTTTGTGGATGCATTACAACTACAGCATACAAGTGTATCCATGTAATTGTATGTTGGTGAAACTCCAAAACGTTCAATCCAAAATAGAGGCCGGGGTGGCCTCTTTTGTGCCCCCAAATTTTTCAGTACAATTAATGGCTTTTTAAGACTAACCCCAAGAATGGCAAAATACCGGTACACTAATAAGTTAGGCAGTTGAAAGGGAATCGAAGTTGGTAGCACCTTGCAAGAACAAAAGTCCCATCCTTTGGAAAGCCGTGGCTTTGTGTAATTTGTAGAATATTCAACTTTCAAAAGTTCAAAAGAAAATGGAACGGGTCGACTGAATCACCAGATGACCAGAAGAAGAATAACCTGCGGTACAATTAATGGCTTTTAAATCTAACCTCAAAACAGGGGCAAACCAGTAATAAATTTTGCAGAACTTTGCAAAGGAAGTATAGTGCACTATGGAACAATGCCACTCTGTACCGGTTTGACACACAAGTTTGTTTCTCTTTACATGGGCTGCTTTGTATACTCTTCCTATTCAAATCCCAATCTTTTTTATTTTGTTCAGAAACTTCAAATCCACGCCTCGGGCAGGTTATCCCCCAGCCGATCCATCAAATATCAAATTACTTCAAGCTGTATACAAATGACTTAATAATAGGGAGTTAATGCGAAGTTTGGGTGGCAAACAATACCTGTTTGGAACTGTTCCCCCAGCAAAAGCCGGTCTGGGTTAGCTGAAATAAAATAAACTTCTGAAGTCATAAATCAACAAACAGCAAATGCTTTTGTTTGTCTGACATTCTTTTCATCCCTTGGTGACAAATCGCCGAGTGGTTGCGCTTTCCATTCAGTTTAGTAACTTTGCCCTACCGTATCCATTCCGCTTATACACAAAACGACAGCTTGCTTATCGCCGGTGAGAACAGAGTCCTTTTTATATTATGTACATTAATAGACGGCCGACGGACCGTGGCAAGCCACAGTTCATCGGACGAGTAGCCTAGAAAGTAATTCCATTACCCATCCTGAATACTAATAATGCACAACTGCGGTAGCTCATCTGAAACTGATCACTTGTATGCCATGCATAAATTTGCTTCTCCCCCCCCCCCCCCCCGCCAACTTTTTGAGGTAGAAAAGGGCAAGACGGCTTTTGTTGTAATAGACAGTGTGAATTATTTAGCAACTGGGCCAGGTCACAGCACCCAGGTGACCTGATGATGAAGTTGGTGATGGCCAGCAGCCACAGATAATGCCTACAACTTCAAGTAGGTTGCAAACGAGGAGAACAGAACAGAAATAACACGTACTCGGTATATCTAGTAGAGAACATGGATCTTTATTGGTCGGCCAGTTCATACTCGGTGCAAAAGTGAACGTGAACAGGAATTTGTGATGTCACGGTGAAATGTTGGCTGCGAATTAACATAAGTTGAACACGGCTGGGTCCAGAAATATTGACATACCAAAACGCAAACTGTATCCTATTAAGGTACTGTTTACCCCCCCCCCCCCAAAAAAAGAAGTTGACCAGAAAGGTGGCATTTCCGGTTTGACTGTGTGACAAATCTGAAGAAAAAAAACAGGGCTGTAGACAGTGACTACAAAATACGTAAGCTGCTAAACTTTTAATCCAGACAATCGGCAACATTCTTTTCTTCGTTCCATGAGGTTTTATTGATCGAGTGGGCAGACAGTAATCAGGTTGAGCAGACCAGCGGAAGATTTTCCAACGGATTTGTTTCTTCAAAACTGTACACATGATAAATAACAGGACTGTAAATGAGTGCATTTAGCTGTGCATGCTTCCTGCGCATCGACACAAATATGATGTGACTGGAAGTTGTGTGTTGCCCTTGGTGGAACATTTGTTCCGTCCGATTTCCACCAACCAGAGATGAACCCGAATCAAAGCCGTGAAGATTTATTGCTCGGGTATACTTCATCTCCGCCCCTCCAAGGGGAAAAAAAGACAAGAAAGGATTGAAAAAAAAATTGTTGGGATTCCTTGGTGGAAGCAACACAATGCCAATCGTAAGAAGATAAAAAGCTTTGCTTTTCCCCGGAGGTGTAAACAAGAGCTTACCTGAGATAAGCCGGCTATTCTTCTGGGCTTCTTTGGGTGGGGGAGCCGACGGCCGGGACAGACAGTTAGACAGCCCTGTTTCACAGGTGCAGTTTAGCGATGTTCCATTAAACCTGAAAGGCTTCTGTTGTGCCATCCCAATGTAGTCACCATGGGATTTACCATGCTTGATCCGCTTACGTTCCCCCGCATGAGCAAATGTTGTTGTTCCCTGTTTCCGTTCACCCCCCCCCCCCCCACCAAGTTGTCTGCCAAACTCTCTATCCTTGTACGACCCCCTTTTACTTTTTACTTTTTCATTCCCCCAAGCACCATTGTCTACCTTGTTTGATCCCCAGATTTGAGACAACATTTCCCACATCGGTAGAGATAAATGACTGTGTAACCTGGGTGATTCTTGTGCCTTGCTAGCTATCAAAAGCTCCAGGAATTTTGTCTTGTTTGCCTCCGCTTTGAGGCGGGTGTGAAGTTAGGCAACCAGCTTTCAAGATCTTGATTCTTTATCCTGCACCCACAAATATGGCAAAAGGTCATTTGTCATAGTCTTACGGGTGAAGTATAAAAACCTTCTTTTGATAAAAAAAAAGAGAGATGTCTTTTTTAATGTGTGATTGTGCTTGTCAGGCACAAGTCTCTCTCTGCCCCCCCCCCACCCCTCTCTCTGTAAGACCACACACCAGAGGTGAAGAAACTCCAAAACCAAAGAAGGGCCTTCAGGACCCTGTGTCCTTCCTGTAAATGGGTGTGGGGTTTGAGTAGTAATGTTTCCCCCAGGCTGAACCCTTCTTATCAAATCCTTCTTTGGAGGCGAGAATCATACAGCTCTCAAGGAGATATCACAATCAAGGAAGCCCGCTAGGCATCCTCAGCTACATCAACTCAACTTGGAGGACTTGCAATGGATACTGGCTTAAGTAAAGGCCGTGTGTATATGCCTCGTCAGGGTCATGTTGAGCGAACACTTAATGGTCAAATTGAGAAAGAAACACATTCTGGTTCAGCATATAATCTCTATCAGCTAGTGCATCAAACATGTTACGACAGCCCTGAAACTTTGTTTGGAGTTCAATTTGGAAGGCAGTTTTCTCTGTTTTTCAGCCCCTTGCCTTGTTTCTTGAAATGTTTCTTAAGACAATTTTATTTCATCACCCCTACCTATAATTGTTCGAGGTAGGTGTGCCAAAATTGTAACATAAGTTTTCAGTTCAACAACTTTGTGTTATTACTGTAACCACTTGACAAACTTGACACAAATGGGTGACATTTAGGGTTACGCGCGGGTCATTTTCAGACTGTAACCCTTATTGTAAAAAATAAACCAACTAATTTATGCACAGTCTGACTACTATGTAGGCGAGGGCATCTTTTGTAAAGGAATTTGACACTAGTTGGCAACAGTTGTAATTGGTTGTGTGAATTTGTTTTGTCCAACAAGTCTTTGTGTCTAATTTGTACCCGCTTCAGTCACCTGTCAGTAAGGAACAGTGAAAGAAAAGCATTATTTGGTGGTAAATCAGTCCAGTGGAGAAACGAAAGGATTGAAACACTGTGCATTTAACCAAGCTTGTTGTATTGACCTACATGTGTATACGTGTTCATCTTTTCAAACCGGGGACGAAAAATACCAGAGAACAAAAGAAAACAATATCGTCCACGATTCCCAGCATACGTCCGCGATTGGGGTCGTGTACAAAACCTATGGGAGTCTTCCTAAGCAGTCGGAGTACTTAACAAAAGAGGGACAATAGGATGTCCGCGATCGACGGTGAACACACGTTTGTGCGTCTTGGGCCTTTCAATCTCCGTGTTGGACCCAGAACACGGAGATTTCAGCAACCCTTTTCACACTAGCAGAAATCCTACATGGCTTCTGCATTGGTTTGGTGCTCTACACAGGTGGAATCCAACCCCTGGTTGGGACCAGGATTGGGAGGTTGAACTACCGGTACACGGAAAGAAAATCCAAAATCTATAGCTAACTTGTGTACACAACGTTGTAAGTGTAAATGGTTATTGGTATGCCTTGCCTACCAGTGCAATGTTCGATGGGACACGGTTTCAATTATGGTCGACCATAGGCGGTAATGGGAAAAGGCTTTGCCGTGCATTCTGGTATGACTGAATTTCAAAGTTCAGGCATATTTCTGTGTCAAACCAATCGGAAAATAGAATCTCAGTGATACATTACATTCATTGTATGTTCCAAACATCTTTTGAATTTCCGTACAGTGTGCACACACCTACCCACACGAATGTAAAGACTGGATCAGTAGGCCTACCAAATGGGTAGTTAGTAGATAAATACAGAAGTAGTTGGGTCTGTGCACTCAGTGAGCTGTGATCAGCATGATATCTTTTTGATGAGAATTAACTCAAGTAAATCTGTGCCAATTTGTTCCCACTCGTAGCCAACTTGCATTAAATCAGGCAATAAATATGAAGGAAAAAAAAACAAATCATTGTCAGAATCGATGTCGGTCCATTGTATCTGACTGTGTGGACTGATCTACCCAAAAGCAAATTTTATTTTTTTTAATCTTGGGGCTATTCATGATGGTAGTATGGGCACTCCCCAAGGACTGTGCCACGCTAACTCCTCATGAATTCATAGCACGCTTTGGCTTCATATTTCTTACTGGTAATGAAATAGCTGTCATCATCAATAACCGATAATGGGGCATTGGAGAGGGGGGGGGGGATTGACACTGGCCTCAGTAGGTTCAGTGAAGCCTGTCGCAACTCAAAAGCCCATCATCGTTTCGGGTTCCCGCATACACCGTCGATCGGTCAGCTCTGTCTGCCGTGTGCCGCTTTGAATTGAGCTGGTCATAGTCCATTGACTTCTGATTACAAATGGAAATGTACGTGTAGATGTGATGATGCACACACACTGCTTGTGCCTACCGCAGACCTGATTTTCAATTCTAGTCGCGACCGTGGCCTGGGGTCCAAGGCACGATACAGACAGGCATTTGCAAGCCCCGAGTCTCGAGACGTGTTGATGAGGGGCAAGGAATGAAAAAATAAAAACAAGTAAAGCAAAATCACCTGCGTGCATGAAGTTGCCCTCCGCACACAGTGAAATGTCAGTATGTGCGGAAACACGTGTTGGTACGGCGTTAGTCCTCCAGTTTGTTGTTGATACCGTATGACTCTCTTGTCTTGGACACGAGGGTGTCGCGGACATGTACGGACACTATTGCGTACTTCCATCATTCATGCAGGGAAAGTTCGGTGTTTGGGGGGGGGGGGGTGTGACGGGAGAACCTTGTAAAAATAGCCGCAGATGCAGTTGTTGGTGAGATGAATTAATCTTTCATTGTTTTGGAATTAGTATGTGATCATAGCCAAGCTGTGAATGCCGACAACATGCAAGTCTTGTTAGTTTTGCGTGTTTGGAGATCTGCATAGAAATATTCCTCAATCTCCATACATAGTCATTAAAGGGAAAATACAACATTTGCAAACATCAAAAAATAAAACTACCAAATCATTTTGAAATACCTTGCTGGACTGTTAGTGAATGACAGTGTAAAGCATCCTGTAAAATCATGGCACCTGGTATACTGTCATTTTCAAGAAAAGTGGTATTTTTGTATCAATTTCCAACGCTGGTCGGCCGACCAGCGTTGGAAAAAACTGGCTTTTTTTTCAAATACTGGCCCCAATTGACCATCGCACTTGTTTGCAATCTATTACACACCTATATGAACGGGTACAAGCCAGCTAGACTGGTTCCCTGACCTTACAATTCCCCGATGTATGTAAACTGCTCTGTTTCTTCTTATATGGAGTCAGGGAACCAGACTACAGGAAAATGATTGTTTTTCTTGGTTTTTATAGCATTTTCGAACCCAAAACCTCAAAAAAGTCAGTGTAACTATATTTGCTATATATTTCCAACCCCCCAATTCCATCCATTTCTGAAAATTACAGAAAAAGCAAAACTTGTCAGTGAAATTAAGTGGGAGATAAAATGTAATAAACCCTTCATCAATGTTTAAGCACAATGCCAACACTGTATTCTCGGTGCTGTCCAAGTGCTACAAGAAGAAAATTCCAACCAAGAGGTACCGGTATTAGAAACTGCATTTCAACTAATGTTATGCAAATTTCAAATTTGTTAATTCTGTTCAGGTAATCTATGGAGAAATTTAATTTCAAAGTGTGTTTTCTAATATTGTGCTTGTAGTAAATAATGCTTGTAGGAAATAATGCTTGTTGACAGTACCAATGTGTGTCATATTGTTGGGTCACTATTTTTAAAAAGAGAAAAAAATAAACATCTCTCAACAAACTTTAGGCCTTCTCACCCGATTGTCTGGCCTACCATGTTGAAATGAACATGAGCCTGTCGTTAGCAGGACCGGGTGTCATCCAACAACAAGTCCGTTCATCTTTGCCGTATCCCAGTTTATAATGTTTGACTCGCCAGCAAAGCTATGAAGGAATAGTTTGACTAGCCATCCGCTGTTTTCACTAGTATTTTGCTAGCGGGCTACCGCTAAAATCAAACCCTGCTTGAGTGCTGAATGGTAACACATAGCAACCAGTGAAAACGCATGTTTGCACCGGGTGACATAATCCCGCACTGCCTAAGTATAACTCAGTCCCAGCCAAAACAAAGTGGAATATGTGCAAGTAGTTGATGCAGTCTCAAGCACAATTGTGTTGTCTGGTTCAACAACACTTCAAATGAGCTGTGTTGTTTTTTGTGTGGCTGTCTTAGATAGAACCAGACGTCCGTCCGTGTCAACCACCTCAAAAAAAAATATGTATGTACAACAGGGGATAAAAGCAATGTTAACGTCTTGTTAGATGATTAGTGCATGTCTGGTCACAATGCGACTACACCTACTGCTGATGGTACAGTACTTGTATAGTGTTGTGGTTTTGTTTAAACCCGTTTAAGGAGCCTGGTCTGCGTTTGCACCAGTTTGGGAGACTAATGTCCACAATGTTGGTCCATCATCTCCAGACTTGTACAAATATGACACCTTTTCAACTAGCTTGTATCCAAAACTCCCACAGGGTCCTTCACGGTTTTGTTTTCTTTAACACCCACTTTTGCTGGCTTCTTGGCAAACCAATTGCATCCACTTCAGACATCTTGTAAAGAACTTATAAGAAAGGAACAAGTCTTTGACATCAACTTGAGAAGAGCAACTGGCGCCTGTAGGCACAGTCTCTGAGACATTCCTGCTCCCCTCTCCATCCGGAAAAAACTGAGACAATCTCTTTTCATCTGTAAAACCTCGCATGTTGAACACTGCATCGTACTTTCTATTCTTAAGAAACAAACTTTTTTATAAACATTTCACTTGATATAGAGATGAATGATATTCAGTGGTTGTGTGTGAGTTTTGTACATGAAAGATTAAAGAGTTTAGTGTGCCGGTATTGTGGAGAATTTATGAAATTCATTTGTTTGTAGTCCTACTGAATGCAGCTCAAAGTTTCACTGAATTTCTATATTTTGGGTTTGCAGTCCTCCCACCTCCAAATTTTGGCAGTTTTGGTGAAAGTCTGAATTTTTTCCGCCTGGTTTAATAGCCTAAATCATATAAATTTGTTACTACAATAAATATGCATTTTAATCAAATTTATCTTAAATATTTGAGTGCAAAAAATAAAAAAAATAAAAAACAAGCTCACTGTCTTTTGTTTTTAATTCAGATGTCATCAGACTGAGGACATCTTCAGTTCAGGACTTTCAGGACACTTCGATGTTTTCTGCAGCGTTGCTTTTTTTTTACATTTTAGTGTGCACCAGACATTCTTTATTATAAAGCAGAAGTTTTTGGTAACTTTAGCAGATACAACATTAGCTAACTTAATTTTTTTTGTATTTCAGGGAAAGTTGGGGTTCATAAGAGTTTTACCCTATTGGTGTGTCACTGTCATTCAGTAAATTCTGCCTGTAAAGTTTGCATGCATTTTGCTGCACTGTACTCTCTTACAGTCTTTGTGAAATTAACTTTGCTGATGTGCTTACTCTTTTACAGTCTTTGTGAAATTAAAATATGAAGAATTGCAGGTTAGCTTCTCCATGAAATTGGAATGCAGTTTCTATGCCTCTTAGACACATAGACAAACTCTCTCCAATAGTTAATCCCCTTGCCATAGGGGGGGGGGGCCCTATGTTTGTGCAACCTTGTCAAAGCCAGAACGCATACTACTTCACAAGATCCCAAACAATGCAATCCAAACCATTACGCCATATCACTTCAAGAGATAGACTACCAAAATCCCTGACGAAATAATCCACCCTTTGAATTTTTGTTGTTGTTGGATGTTGTCACAAAGCTCTGAGTTTTGAAATATGCACTAATCCTGTCAATACACATGTCAGGTATGTCAAGCCAGGCTGGACAAATAGGAACACAGGGTTTGAACATGGATCAGAGGGGATGATATCTTAAGGGAGGACAACTTGGGGTATTAATCCCCCAACAATAGAGTCAAATATGAACGTCTTGTTGAAGTAGAACATGGTAACCCACCTACCATTTGCCAAGTAAGCAACTCCAGAGGATTGGTGTAGCGACTGTAGGGACTTGTTCTTTTATGTTAATTTCTTCACCAGTAGTTTTTTTGGGGAGGGCTGGTCAACCAAATTCAACGAGAAATTGTTTAAATTTAAAACGGGGAATCAATTGGGTTTTTTTTCAGTTTCTATTTTCATTTGAACATTTTTCAAATTGTCATTTTCATGGCTTCTGACTAGCACTCTTGCACTAAGACTCTGACAAACTGGGGAACCGCCAACATAGGGCTTGAGTGTTCAGTTGGTAGAGCACCGGAACGGCAATCCAGAGATCCCAGGTTCAAACCCCACTGCAGTCCATTACTTTGTTGAATATGTAATTAAGTTTCAAATTATGAATTTAATAAGAGCATCATGTTCCTGTGTACATGGATTTATGTGTTCAAAATCTAAAGAGCATTTTTTTTCGTGTTGTAGGGAGGGAGTCTACCTTTCACCCCTCGGTTATTGGAATGGGCACTCACCTGTTCACCCCCGTTTCCTTCAGTGTCACCTCCGTCTACGCCCCTACTCCATCAAGGTGTGTCTCCTAACTTATTACTCAGACCTTCAAGTCTCCAACCGGTATTAGGCAATGCTGGCATGGCTACAGATAAAACTTTCGCGCAGGTATGTGTAACTCGAGATAATCCCCGTAATTCCATCTGATTGTCAAGATTACCTAGATATACTGGATTCGGGCACCTGTGATTTCCGTTGTTCAACCATTACGATAAGTCCTATAATAGTCTAATATAAGCTGTGGGCTGTTGCCTGATGGTTTAAGCCATGCCCGCATACAGCGCGCCATGTGCAAGTGGTCGTGTGCAGAGAAGGCGTTCAGCATGTTGTTCAGATGCCTGGCTACTTACTTTGTATGCTTCAGTCCTTAGTTTTTAAGAAGAACAGTAGTCCAATGGTTACGGTGTTAGACTCGCGTGCAGTGGTACGTGGGTTTGAACCCTGACGGTGAACATGGTGCTTGTGTTCTTGGGCAAGACAATTTACTACATTTGCCTCTCCACGCAGGAGTATAAATGGGTACCTGGGAAGGTAGAGACTAGAATGCACTGATCTCGAGCTGCTGCAGAAACTGGTCTCATGGCCTGATGAACAGGGGTAATAATTGTGAAACGAGTTTGAGACCTTTGGTATAAAGTGCTACATAAGCACCACATGATTATTATTACTATTATTAAGAAACATTCTGGATATTCAGTGATTTTTGTATCTGCATTCTAGGGAAGCATGCAAAAATTACACACACACACCAAAGTGTGTATTTGCCTGCAATCGGGGACCCACTATTGTCCCTCTTTTGTTTGTACTTTAACTTTTTGGGAAGACCTCCCATATGTTTTGTACACATCGCTAAACTGGGGACCTTTGGGAATTGGGAACCCTATTGTCCTCTATTGTTCAACATCCCCTATTGAATGCAGAAACAAACTCACACACCCAAGCGCGTTCACACCGTCGATCGTGGACGTCCTATTGTCCCTCTTTTGTTTGTACTTTTTAGGAAGACTTCCATTGGTTTTGTACATGACCCCAATCGCGGACGTATGCTGGGAATCATGGACGATATTGTTCTCTTTTGTTCTCTGGATTTTCTTTTCCACGGTTTGAATAGATGAACACGCCCACACATTCTAACAGTCATTACAAGAATGCAAAAACAATTTAAATACACGTACATCAACTTCAAAGTCCGGGTTTAGGTAAAAACCCAGCGGGGGAGCTACCAGTAGTTTGTCTGTTGACCAACCAGTATCATCATTTGTGATATCATCCAGCTGTTAATCCCTGAGGTTTTATTGTCTAACCATTAACACCTTGTTTCCCTACTTGTTGACATTGTCAGCCAGTTGTTCAACTATTTATCGGATTATTGCTGATTATCAATAATGTTTAAACTGATTATTTGTGTGGAATGCTTGTTGTCCAAATAACTTCACAGTGTGGATATCAATTGGCATGTTGCAGAAGGTGTTTGTGAGGATTTGGCATAATTTTCGCATTATTCTTGTTAGTCCCTGTGCTGCCCCAAACTGCCGAAGTTTTCTGTGCTCTTGTGGATTCATCAGTGAATAATGACAATGTAATACAATGTAGTATATAGTTGGTACAGTTTTAATAATGGGTATTGAGGATTGAGGCATTTATGATGCGAACAGTTCAGGTTGGGTGTACAACTTGAAGGTTACGTTGAAGTTACTCTACCTTGTGCTCTTAAACATCTTAGATTTTTCCCCTCCTACTTGTCAATAACTTTCAATTTGTTCTATTTAAATGCAAAAAAAACCCCTTTTTTAATATTCTATTTTATTTTGGGTTGCAATTGCACCCAAACTGCACAATCTATGTCTCATGAAAAAAAATGAATAATTTTCGTTTTTCTAGAAAATAAGCAATTTAAAAACCAAATCTTTTTGGGGGGTAGAGAGTCTAAAATAGAGTGGGGATAGCAACTTTAACATCTGAAATGTGATTTGTACCCCAAAAACTTCGGTTTTATAGCACTGATTACCATTTTCCAGTCAGAGACTTGACATTAAATTTTGAAGTCAGGAGCCGGAGCCAAAACCAGAGACAAACCAAGGTTTGGAAAAGGCCACGTGTACCGGTACACATGTAAGGCCACATGTACATGTATACGACTTATGGTAACAAAGTTGCTTCAGCAGCCTCTATAAGTACCGGTACGTGTTCACATGTAAGGCGGCATTTGAATTGTGGCTACGGCTAGCAGTTACGCATGTTTCTATGGGAAATAGCTTCCATATACAGGTAGGTGTAATGTGTAATTGAAGGCCATCGCTGATTACATCTACATAGGCCTATATAAGTTTGAACAGTTCATTTCAAGGCCCCCCCCCCCCCCCCCTTTAAGACACTCTGAAAGCCCAAGCCTCCGTTCCGACGCCTTTTTCTACATCCTGAAGTAGTCACTAGAACCATAGTTATAGAACCATCACAGGGCTCTGTTTTGTATCAAAGAAACAATGCCGACCAGACCCTCTTCAAGAAGCCAATTTATTTTCTTGAGACAACTAGACGAGGGAGATTACAGAACAAAGCCCTGTCCGATTCTGGAGGACTTTATTGTCTGGACTTGTAATTTTTTACCCAAGGTAACCGATTTAAACCACGGACCGGACATGATATATGTGCACTTCTGTCAATGTGGAGGATAAGTGATATCAAATGACCATGGATTTTATGTAGTACCACAGGTACATGAATAGGCAGGAATTTGGGACATTAAGGGATGAGTGCCAGTTTGACTTTGTTGCTGCTGTCCTGGCACATTTTGGTTGGCGTTGCCCCAGCGACAATTTCACACCTTGTTTTTTTTTTTCTAGTTTGGATTATCCCAGACAGGGATAGATGCCTGATGCCAAGAAGTCTGTCTCTATAATAAGAAACTGTCAATGGTCATTCAGCGTATTTTGTCACGGCTTGGTAATTGATGTTTGGTGCAGGAATGTAATGTCACTTGTATAAGTGCTGACTTGGTGGGCTATCAATCGTCTTGGAAAAACCAGTTGTTAGTTGTTTTCTTTGACCATCTTTTTCTTTAGGAAGACGTTTACCACTGTGAAAACCATCAGTGTTTACAAGGGTTGACAGGGAGGTTTCCTGTAACTCTGTCAACTTCCCATTCAAAGAATTTGCCATTTGTAGAAACCACATTCGTGAAAATTGAACCTCCTGAGTTGTCTTAATTATTTTTTTTCTGAAAAACACGCTACACACATTGGATTGAATTTGAAATGCACTTAGTGATTCACTTGTGTCTTGATAGATTATTATTATTTTTTTAAGGTTATGAATTATTTCCTCTGTACTTGCAGTATATTTCTAGTAGGGGAATGATGAAAACATTCACAGTCAATCTGGAATTCTTTTAGTTGATGCATTACGTTTGACTTCTATGTGTTGTACACGTGTACGCTTTGCTGTACATCCCATTTACAACAAAATATCCTGCTGTATGTGTAACAATAGTGATCTGACTAACTCTTGTCGTCTTCCATATAGACCACAATGTACTGTAGACCTTGCTTGTGCACCTTTGTGTTGTATTGGCACCGTCACAGTGTTTGTAAATCTGCCTAACTCAACAGTTGCCTAACTGTTCACTAACGTTGCTCTGAGGCATTTCAGTATACATACATGAAGCATGTACATGTAGGTAGGAAACAAGTATTGCGTTAGTTGGCTGTCAAGGAATGGTTTATTCTTCTTATTCTCAAGTAAGGTAGGCCTACATTCTAACGCATACATTGACCCCTCTCTAAAAATGGACTGCACATAGGCCTAATCTGTCAAGTCAAACTCCACCTATTTTAACTTGTAAAAAAAACTTCAAAAATGTCCATTTTCTCAAAATCCATACAGTTGAATATTTGAAGCTTTTTGACAAAGCTCTGTTCATGGGACTTTTGCTTTATTTTTTAGATTTGCCTGCCATATATTAAAATATCCCCTATCCTAGGAATTTTTCCAGTGGGTGTCAGGTGTTTCGTCCCTTCACTATTTCCTTCACATTTAACTATAAGTGTCGTTCCAGACATCTAGTGGTGAGGTAACAACCATAATATATGACCTTCCCTCACCCCCACCAATTCCTAACTCCACCCCCTACCTATTCCAAACTCCACCCCCCCCCCTTTCCCAGAATTTGGCCTCTTTTAAAGATGCCAGCACCTCACAGTTGCTACTAATACCCCTGCTTTTGACACTATTTACCAGTAGGATACCCTGCCTTGGGCCCATAATTGCCCAGATGGGTGTCTGATGCCAGCTAACTGGCTACTCAGAAGAGACTCACATCCCAGTCAGGGTGGAATCTCCAAGATCAATACCTCTGCGGGTGACTAGCTCCCGCAAGAAAGGATGATTGTGGTGTGTCATTGTGTTGACTCCCATCAGCGGACCCTCAGTCAGGCTCTTATCTCACCCTAGCATCCGGTCTCTTTTACCTCCCCTGTCTCTCTCATTGTTGGCTGCTATTGTCAACAGCGTCAGCTCCTCTCACAAGCAGTTCAAGTGTAGCCAGTGGGACTGGTGTGGGAGCTGATGGATGGCAGGGAAACAAGACAGGAATTAAGGAGGACGAGGGGGTGGGGGCGACACACCTGATAGTCCTACCCATGGGTTCCCTACTGTCAGTCACCATTTAGGGGGCTATTATAATGGGCTTGTGGTTTTGTTAATCCTGGGCTAATCTGTGGCATGATAGGACCAACAGAAGCCACAGGTGTTTGCAAGGGGTGTTGACACTGACACCTGGCCACAATGAACCATTGTTGTTTAATGAGCCTAGCCCATTGTTTCTTGTCACAATATTGATTCACTCTGTGTGCATTGGGTGTCATTACAAACAATGCTTGATTTGGGGTTTTGTTACATTATACAAAATGGAGGGTGATGTTTACGTTGTCAGTCACACCAGAAGACAGTGACACCCCAGCTCGTTGAATCTATCAGTCAAGCTGCCTCATTGTTTCAGTTGTTTTACAAGTGTCAGTTTGGTTAACTGGCAGAGAATGAGCCAGGAATTAGCTGGAATAGCAGGTGTGTTCATTGCACCAACTTTCCCAGCAAGTTTGTGGCTTTCTTGGCTATCCCAACACTATGGACTCTGTATGAACAGTAGATGACGTTTTGTGAACACTCTTGAAAGCTTCAGTGGGGGAGAGACACAAAGTGTGGAGGATGAATTATAAACCTATGGCTTTTTCATGCGAGTGTCAGGCTCGGTCAGCGACACGGGCACGAGTCCCTCCCTGTGGTCTCCCCCAACTCTCTTCTTGTAACCATTGAGGGGGTACTTGTGCTTTTGCTATGACGGCCACCAGGAGTTTGCCAATCTTTGGATGTCATAGTCTCCAACTGTGACAGGTTTTGTCCAGGTTGTATGATTGGAGGTTGCAAAAAAAGGCTCTTTCACTCAAAACATCCAAGTACGTGTTGGCCTATTGAAATGTTTCGTCATGGATCTGCATCTCATATTGTCTCTCTGGGCAATTGCGTACCGGTACACATGTACATTTTTATGTATGTCATAGCATGTATACATGCCTACAGTATTCCAATTAAACATTTGTATTAAAATGAGACACTTTTTGGGGATTGATTTTTTTTCAATAAAGCAGCACAGTTGTGTTCCTCTTCCCCCTCCCAAAATGGCACCAAGTTTGGTCTTGCAAGACTATTGTGTTGTTACACTTGCATCCAAACTGCCAGCTAAGAACCTACATGAACCGGTACATCTGATTTCACATACGTGTAAAACACACTTTACATACTTTGGCCATAAAGAAAGTGCCTTTTTTTTGCACCTAAAGGTATGAATTACCCAAATATCCAATAAACCCCACCCAACACGTGGGTGATACATCCAACCCGAGCGATTGAAAATGTCTTTCCCCCCCCCCCCCCAATTGCTCGGGCATAATGCCTTGCCCGGGAAAAGCGTTCCTTAACAAGATCAAATTAATTCAAGTTGTGGGTAATATCTTCCCCCCTTTTTCTCTACAATCCTCGAGGCAGTGGTTTTGATTGGATTATATCAGCGTTGGGAGCTCAGTAATATCCGACAGCCCCGTGATTAGGCTAAAAAAAAAGTAAACCAATTGGTTGGAATGGTTTGTGTGGCCGCCGAAGATTGTACGGACATTGGTTTGATGTGAAACTCAATTCGGCTAACTAGATTTGGGGGGGGCGTCTCAAAACGGGTCAGAGAGGCAACAGATTTATGCGGACAACGACTTGCCAAGGAAGGCTTATGCCAAACAAGGGAAAGACACTGCTAAAAGTTCAGGCAAGGGCAAAAGCTAACGCTTTGGTTCACCGTTTATAGGTTGGTCGCATAGTCCCTGCAACAGGACATGGAAGCTTCAAGCTGACTTTCCATGTTGTGCATATTTTCAGTCAGTTTATCTGTTGCCGAAGTAGGCCTACTGATAAGAAAATGTTTAAAGGCTTATCATTAGAGTCAGCTACACATGCACCTAAAACAATTATGTCCTTCTACAAAAAAGTAAACTAGCACAATCATTTTCAACTTAGAATGAACTTACATGTATAGTGCAGTCAAAACTGACTGAGCCGATTTGTTTTAGTCAAAAAAAAATGTGGAACCTCATCTGATGTCTGACCATAAATTCATCGTCTGCCATTGACTCTAATCACTTCTGTACTGAGGGATCTCTGTATCATGCCTCCCCCCCAGCCCTCCTTCCCTCTGTCCTTGCTCATTTTGGCTCGATTCGGTCCTCGAATGCGCTTGATTGAAAAGAAATCTGGTGTGACTTCCCAGCTGTATGTGTCTCAGCTTGGATGTCTGCGTGCATGATTTAGCAGCATCCAGTCCGCATAGTGCGCGCAGCCAACGATATAGTCGGGCTTCCACACACCCCTGTCCACCTTTATCTTTCATGCACTAGATGCACTCTTTCAGGCTTTGACCGAAACTCCAAAAAAGAGGGAACTATGTTTCCCCCTGGAGATTCAACCAGCTCCTTGGAGGGTATCACCAACGGAGCGTGAGCCTATCAGAGGTGATATTTATACTCCCAAAGGCAGATGTAAGTGCAAGATGTCATTAGGCTGGAGTAATCAGGTAGAAAGTTAGGCTAGTGAGTAGGGGGGGGGGTTGTGATCAGGGTACAGTAACCTGCAAGTTGTGCAAGTTGAACTGAGATATCCCAGGGTTGACTGCTTCTGAGTCGGTATGCAAAAGGGCTTGCTTTTTCAGATGTCACAAAATCCTGCAGTAGATATTGTGACATCCACACGTATACATGGGACTTGCATGTGATTTTTGGATCGTAGAAGTTGGTACTCCATCAGGCTTTGCAGAACTGTTTTGGGTTTGGTTTTTTTTATTGGAAATCTGACATTCATTTTTTGTCAAGTGGTTGCTCAGTCCCCAATATTATGAAGGAAATTGTGGAGATTAACGCCCATGTATTGAAAAATCTTGATACGTTTTTCTCAAATCTTAGAACAAGTACATGTATCCTTGGACGTTCAGAAATTCCTGGGAATTCATGTTCAATGATGTAAAAACTAAAAAAGTGAGAACAAGAAAAAAAAACACTAAATAAATAATAGAATTGATTCAGTACAATATACTTAAGGAAGTAAGACCACAAAATAACCAGCACTAGCAACATATGGATAAAAGTTGAATTCAAGTAATGTTATCTGGCCAAAGTGGAAATACCGGTAACATTACATTTTTCTCCTACAACTTAGTACCTAAACCGAATACCGGTAGCTTCTATAATTCTGTGTAAAATCAGTATCTGTTGTCTCTTAAAAATAGGTCTTTTGAATTCCAGTAGGCATGTACATGTATGCATTCATTCATTAGTAGGGAATGCAATTAAAGAAAATAAGATTTTTTTCCCTTTGGTACCAATTTAGCAGGACGATTTAGAAGTTGTCAGAAAATCCCTGCGCTTGATGACTGCTTGGCAGAACTTGTCTAGGGTCAAGCCCGTCTGTGAGAGTACTTGCTGTTGTATAGTCCCACATCCCAATACAGGTCACTTGAAAGGGCACCTTCTTTTATAAAAAAAATGCCTAAATGTAAGTTTAAAGTTAAATTCTATATTTCACCTCAACTATAAATTGATGTACACTCTGGAATGCAAGCTGCACTGATTGTTGACAGTATTTTAATCCTGTGCTCTTTTTTAACATGACTGAACTGGACATATTTCAACACGTGCCTTGATCCCTTTTGTCAATTAAGGCTCAGCTCTGGCTGAAATTCCAACTTCCTGAATGCGGCTGGAATTGCGTTAGAATAATTGGAATAATACCGCGGTCCTTATAAACTGCGTTAGATGTTTGACGGAAACAGGGCGTGTGAAGTACAGACTAGCCGGCTCTGGTTGGGATTAGTGCCTGGGTCACACTTTCCCTTATCGGCGTTCGTCAGTGACTGAGAAAGTTGTGTAAAGATGCGCTCGTGGGATGTCAGAGTGTTCCGGGGTGGGCGGAGCCTCAGAATGTTATTGAGTGGGGGGGGGGGATTCAAATAAAGTGCAATGCACTTTGGATACTTGTTGGTTTATTGTGAGAAATGTAATGCACCGGTATGTGTAAATTCAGTTGGCACAGGCACATTTCAAAACACACACACACAAACTTGAATACAGCAGACTTGTTTGTTTCAAAATATACGTCATTTAAATTTTTTTTGCAAATATGGCAATAAAAAGGTTTGAGGTCGGCAATTAAAAAACCAATGTAGGTCGGTTTACCGTAAACACACAATTTTTGGGGGGTGGGCCTGAGATTTTGGCTCTGAAAATGCCAGTAAACTCATCTCAACTTGACGCAAATATTAGTATTTTTCATCAAACTAGGTGAGTTTTTTGGTTTATTTCGTCTCTGAAAAATTATGTGATTGATAAAAAAAAAGAGATCTCAAAAGGATTCAACTACAACACTGATATGATACCAGTAAGATTGCAAGAGACAAAACTGTGAGATGCCTCTGTTAGCACTTCTCAAGTCTGTAACCTCAGTGATTACACCCGACATTGCTGTCAGGACCAAGTAAGCTGGCCCGGGGTTACAGCTACCGGCTTGCCGCCAACCCTATCCCTTATAACCGGTATCACTGGAGATTGTGGGATTTAAGAGGATTTCTGGCCATCATTTCTCATGAGGACGGCCCGTTAATCATTCAACATCTGCTGCTGAAAATTGCTTGCGATGTGTAGTTCAAAGAAAATGATTCCATCTCTATTGAGGGACTATATATTTCAGAACTTTACTGATGGGATGTTCAAATATAATGTACAGTACATGCAGGTCTTTAAAAATTCCTTCTGATCCGAGAAAAATTGTACTAATTTCTGTTAATGAATCCAAGCATTCATCAAAAGCACCTTAGGCACTGTACAGCTTGCAAACCTGAAGAAACCTGTGGCGAGAAGACAATGAGAAGAAAATACAGTTTAAGAGGTGGGCGGAAAACCCCAGAAGAATATTCCTGGGTAACCCGTGGAACCAGGTGTGAGGTGGAAGACACAGATAAGGAGCACTGTGTCAACCTGACTCCCCAGAAAAATGTTCTTGCCATAAACTCTAAGATCCAACTTTCCAAAATTTGGAACAAACAATCATTTCAAATTAACAAAAACTTGAAGATTACTTCACAAATTATTGAAAAGCTAGCATAGGACATTTCACAATTTAGCAAACTGTAGCACAGGACAGGTCACAATTTAGCAAAATGTCGCACAGGACAGGTCGCAATGTAGCAAAATATGGCACAGGACAGGTCACAATTTAGCAAAATATAGCACAGGATAGGTCATAAGTCAGCAAAATATATCATAGGACAGGTCATAAGTCAGCAAAATATATCATAGGACAGGTCATAAGTTAGCAAAATATAGCACAGGACAGGTCACAATTAGCAAAATATATCATAGGATAGGTCATAAGTCAGCAAAATATATCATAGGACAGGTCATAAGTTAGCAAAATATAGCACAGGACAGGTCACAATTTAGCAAAATATAGCACAGGACAGGTCATAAGTCAGCAAAATATATCATAGGACAGGTCATAAGTTAGCAAAATATAGCACAGGACAGGTCAGAATTTAGCAAAATATAGCACAGGACAGGTCAGAATTTAGCAAAATATAGCACAGGACAGGTCGCAATTTAGCCAAATATAGACAAAATATAGTATAGGATAGGTCACAGTTCAAGATTTTGAAGTAAGCATGGATGAACACTGACAGGCTCTTCATCTTTCTCATATTTGACTGCCAAGCATTTGCAAATGTAACATTCAGTGGATAGCTTCATATTGCTAAAGCCTCAACCCATTCTGTAATGTACGAGCAGTTTAGAGTAATATTTTGATCGTGTACAAAAAAGTATTAAACTCGTTCTCATTGTTAATTGCCACATTAGGGCTATTGCACTGTCTTCACACTTGAAAACCCATCCCCGAAGCGGGGGAAAGATACTTCCTATAAACGTGAGGTTGTCACAAAGCCTTGAAACACGTGTCAGAAGCCCTGGGCTCGACTGGCCAGCAGGGAAAGTAATCCAAAACCAGCCTACTTGATTAAAAAATTGAGTAGCGACAGAGAGAGAGAGATCTAAACATGGGGCCCAGCGCGTCACTGGCTGGTCAGGTTCCCCCCAATGGCAGTAATAGCCCCTCACCGCTGCAAATTGTGTCGGCAAACAAGGGATGTGTCTGGAATTAATGATTAAACAATGCTTAAATGAGTCATTGAATAAATGATTGGGGCCGATCAATCATTCAGAAGTCGTCCGGCTTATGGACTCTCTCTCACTCTCTATCTCCCGGTCTGGTATACCCCGTTGGGAGGTGTGTTACAGTCAGAGCTGACGTGCCAGGCTTGGGCTGAAAGGGAAACTCACACTGTATTACACCGTGTTATCGTGTAGACTAGCTCACCGAGGTGAAGCCCCGGCAAAAATCTGAAACCCTATCTTCAACTTGTCAGGGCCCATGTGTTATTATTAAGCTGGAAGACAGTCACTTGCATACAGACTCGGAATACGTGAGTCGCTGAATCATTTGAGTCAAACACGTTGGTGTGAAATGCCATAATGATCGCCGCTTGTGTCATTACAAACAAAAAATGTTTCGTAAAGTCGTTTCCCCTGAATATATTTGAGAATGATGAATTTTTAAAAGCTGAAGAAATTGTACTGAAAGCTCCACATTTGCAGGGGCGGATCTAGCTTTCAGGAAAGGGGAAGATATGAAGTGGCCAGTGGGAGGGGAAGGGGGGTTCTATGCCCTGCAAAGGGGTCTGGGGCAAGCACGGTGAAAAATTTGAAATCTAAGATGCTTTCTCCTGCATTCTAAGGCAATTTGAGAATAAATTAGCATTGCATTTATTAATTTTTGGCTCCATTTTACTTGTATTATAACATTAGTCAGCGGCTGAACAGGGGTTTGCAACCTCCACCCCCCCCTCCCAGATCCACCACTGATTTGCATGTGCATATGAATATACCAAGACTAGAGACATTTTTAAAGACAGTCCAGAATCCTCATCAATCCATCATTGTGTAGGAAACTGATTCTTCAACTTTCAAATGTCTTCCATCTCATGATAATCGACTGGGCTCTAACCTTCCTCCGTCCTGCAACGTCCGACGTTGAAGGATTTTGACTAACGTCTGACAATTTTTCTAGAAGACAGCAAAATGTACCCACTTCACAAAGTCCTTAATCTGCTGGGACTCTTCCTCCATTATAAGTTGATGACATAATTATAGTTGTTTCATGTGAAAAAAAGATACCTCACTGAAAAGTAGAAGGTTTCCGTGTTTCGCAATTTACATTGAACACGTATTGATTACTATGACCGCTCGGTGTAAAGTTAGTAGTCTCAAAAAATAACACAGAGTATACATGTACATGTATACATCCATTTCATTTGCATATTTACACGTGTGTAACACTTCGGAGGGATGCCTTCCCAACACTACACTGTGTACATAACACCGGGCAGTACACCGTTACTGCATCGATCAGGAATCCCAAACTAGCTTCTGTACAACTCCTTGATCGTAACGAAGTCTTTGACCGAGCCCTCCCCGCAGTGCCAATGCAGACATGTTTTGGTATTCCGGTCGTGCGCAAACATCACACGTCAGCGTACCCCAACCACCTGAGTCCTTCCTTGACAAGGTTGGGGGGGGGGAGCGGGGACTTTGACGTGCATACTGCATAGATCTATATGCTGTTGTCACCCTAGCGCATGTAAAGAAATATTCCAAACACAACTCTTACAATCGTACTAAATAGAAACTTTTCAGCCCCAGAAATCCAATGTTTTGTGCTGAAGGATTCTTGTACTTAAGATGGTAGTATAGCCTACATAATAATGAATATGGGTCACAGATAATGTTATGAATTGAATTGCATATTTGCTATTTCTTCTATGGATTCGTACTTGTACATGGCCAAAGTCATCTCAGTGTACATCAGTAAAGGTAGGGTTAATAATTTTGCATTTTGGAGGAAAACAGACGGAAATTAAAAAGATCTCCTTCTTAAATGGAGTTTTGCTTCTACAGCAAGCTGTATGTATACATGCATTAATTGTTTATTGGGACCTGAGACCAAACTTCATACATTAAAACAAATTGAAAAAGAAAACAAAGGAACAGGATGTACATGTACTAAACTTGTTAATTTCAAACACTTGCAGAACTTTGGATGTTTTAATTGTTGAATGTTTTGGGGGGCAGAATTTATGACACATTTTTAAAGCTGTTTTTTTTGTGTGTGACGCCCGCTGTGAAATACAAACTACGTCATAACGGGATTCTCCCCCCTCCCATTCTTCTAATCTTTGAGCAGGATTCGAGATTTTGAAAGTAGAGAGTTTGGAACAAAATTATTGGCTCTGTATTAGGTTTAAAAATTTGATGGTGCACCATTTTCCAGAGCACAACACTCTCACACAAAAAACCTTCATCACAAATGTTTCCATTTGGATGTGCCTGTGATATTATTACGTCATTTTTTGTGAATTTTATTTCTTTAAGGAAATAGTGTCCCTATCATAAATTTCATATGTGTGACACTGGAGTGGAATAAAATTTGATTAAAGTAGAACTGTGTGAATAATTTCCAACTTTTTTTTTAATAACACTATTAAAGATTAAAACAGTTTCTATTTAAGACGATTACTTTAATCAGATCTTCTTTTTTTTTGCTTGGGCTAATATTTTCCAATCTGAGCACCTGAGATCCTCGTGTGACTATTGAACAGTAAACCGAAATAATGCACTGATGACCGTAAAGAGATTGCGCCGCAATCTGGTGCGAGTCTATAATGCTCCAATAATTGTGCACAGAAGCTCAAAGACTCAATTGCTGGCCGAGGCGGATATATAGGAACCATGATAGGCCAACGGTGCAACTCACTCACAGCGTCATTGGATCATTCCGACTGAGTAAACTTCCTCAACGAGTCCGAGAAGAAGGAAAAAATCCAAACCTGAAACCCCAAAGCCCTGAGCAATCAGAAGCAGCCAAGCTGACCGGGAGACGATTCTTTCCACTCTACTAGAGTCTGGATCGCTATCCCTGATTGGCCCAATGGCGCTAATAATGCCATCTCCAGTGTCTAATGAGCCAGTCAGAGGCGACGTGGCATAGCCAGGGATATCTGAATGTAACACTACTGGGCAGGAAATTGAAGCCGCAGGGGCCCACGGGATGAGCCTGATCGCTAGGCAAACACGGATCAATAAGACGTCTGGATATCATGTTTGATGCGTGTTTGCACGCACACACGCACACGCGCGTGCAAACCGCGTGCAAACGGCGCAGGCAACACTCCGCCAGCTAAAAGTTAAGTCGTTCCTGGCCACCTCTGTTAACAAGTGTTAAGCATCTGGTCAACATGTGTAGCTGGATATCCTCGGCCATACGTCATTATCTGTCTGACTAATTGTGCTGGGGCCACTCCAAACTGCCATTTCTGTGGTTGTTAAATATCCGTGGAAATGAGGATTTTCCAATTGTGCCTCCGGTCACAGTGCCAATAAGTATACTTATTGCTCGTTTTGTATGATTTATAGCGATAATTTTGCTAGTCCTCTGCAAGTTGCGCACGTGTTGGACATGAGACAAACATGTAAACACATTTATAAAGGTCGTCTTGTATTAATGTGGGCCTGATTAAATCATCATGCCTTTTCATGATGAACACACAGTGATACACCGATATGGTTTGCATGTAGCCTTTTCATACTGCGTTTATATTATTCATAAGATGGAATTTTTCAATTAATTACTACCAACATGCAGCATTGCGATCGAATAATGGCTGAACACAAACCAAAGTGTCATGGGGGAAAGGGGGGGGGGGGGCTGTCGGTGTGCAGGTTATCGTACCCATTTACTGTCCTACGAAAATAGTGCATTTGCACTAATTGTTTTCAATTGGGAAATAATCATCACGAGGTCTCAGATGAAATTTTGCATCGGAGAGTAACAAAGCCGTTGGTGCCCCACGGCTATGAGGCTTAATCCAGTTCTTATGTGTCAGCGGTTGGAGCCGGCCAAACCAGGCCTGTAGAACTAAATACCAAAAGCTGCCAAGATTGATGCGGAATTCTGGAAGGGGGGGGGGGGCCTGACGCTGCTCTAGGGAGAAATGTAAACATAGGAAGGGTATCAGTACCCAACCAATACTAGGTGTTACTGGACGGGTTTTGTGGTACCCGTGTAGCCTACAGGATTGGTGCACAGTTAAATCCATTTCTATCACGGGCGAAAGCACAGGACGAAAGAATGATGTCGGACTAGTTCCCAATCTGGCATTTGAGTTCCCCTCACCCCTCTTTCCCTCTGGACCCCCCGAGGGCCATCAAGTGCCATCATAATCAGGGCTTAAAATGAAATTAAAACTGAATGAGATTATGACACGGGGATGATGATTATTTTCACCCCCCCCCTTCTCATTTTTATTGGCAAACATCCCTGGACATGTACTTTTGCATCGTCTGTTGCTCTCACAGAAGCAAGCTTCAGAAAATCCAGTCCAGCAAAGGCAGGATTTGAACTACTGTGCATTAAAGCAGGGGTGTAATTCATCAAGATATTTCCTGATTTTAGGAATTTTTTGGAGGGGGAGGGTTGGTCTGGATTTTTTCATGATTTCAGGATTTTTGAAGAATCCCTAGTGAAATCTGGAATTCCTGCTCAAGGTTTTTCTGAAATATTTTTTTCACCTACACGTATAAAAGTTTATATACAACAAAGAAACAAGTAGTTGAGAATTTTCATTGTCAATCTCACCTGTGATTGACAATATCACTGAAATGCATCACACTCTTGATGTACATGTAGAATATGTCCTGTGTTTTTGCATTGAAGCAAAGACAAAGGAGTATGTTCCAGTTAGACTTTTTAGGCAATAGAAAATAGTTTTTTGGGGGGTCAAGTTAAAATGTGAAACTCTTAGTACATTTAAAAGGAATATGTCAGAAAGTTTCTCTGTTTTTAAAACTATGAGAAGTAAAACGCTGTGGCAAACAACATAATGTCTTGATTGATAAAAAAAAATTGAAAAGTTTCAGGATTGAAGTTTTTATCCCAGCACTTTCGAAGGATCTTTTATAAAAGAGAAACAAAATGATTGAGTCATTGAAATTGTTAAAGTTTGAGGTCCTGCTCGGATCAATATGTTATGCCCATTTATATATATTTGCACTAAAACAACATAAACAGCTAACATGAAAGACTTGTTTCATTATGTAGGGAAAAAATGCATAAATTTCACTTCAAAAATAGTTGGATTTTATCATTTATAAGATTTTGTACTAAGAATACATGAGCAATAAATCGAATGAGAAGATATCAGTCTCTTCCCATCTGTGTGACATTGCACTTATTCCAATATAAATTGAAATCACAATGCGGTTTTTCATGCTCCATTTTCAGGGTTTCTTATTTAATCGGTGAAAGAATCATTCATGTGTTATGAAATCCAGAATCCCATTTTTGTATTATCCGCCAGAATCATGAATTAATCATGAAGGCCCATTAACCGTGCCTCTGACAAAAGATTTTTGGGAGCAGCAGGCGACCCAATATTTGTGCACTCTGTGTTACACCCCCTCCCCCCAACGAACCCCCCCCCCCCCAACACCAAAGAAAAAAAATTGGATCACGGTTCACGCCATCATGTATTTCCGACACCTGTACATACAATGTGAAAACATTTGTTTTGTGCCCCGATTACGCCAGCCTATACCAATGCACACACACCCTCGCGCCGTGCCGGCCGCCAACGAGATATCCCCCTGGTTAAGTTCTTAAATTCTAGGCGTCTGATCAACCACACGGTGATTTCCCAACGGAGGTCGCTGATGGGCTAGTCAGTTTGAAAAATCCTGATTGGTTCACAGCTGTGAAACAGCAGGAAGAATATGGAAAGGAAAAAAATTTGAGACAGTCTAGAAAATAAGACGGGTTGGGGGGAGTTGGGTCGGAGAGGAAAAATCGGCACTCGCACTTCACTGATTTTCATCACCCCAATCGAGGTAACTTATTACCACCTCGGCCAGTTAATCTGGAAACGTAATTTATTAACGCAAAGGCCTTAAACGCCTTATGATACCCCTCTAAGTCCCTCCTCATTTACACCCCGTTCAAGCACCCCCCTCCTTTCAATATCTGATTACGGAAATGGGAACAGGGTCTGACCAAAAAAAGTGTAGTTGCACTCTCATGGTTGGTAGGTCGCTTCCCCTTGTAACGTGGCTTATAGGTGTCTGTGGGTGCAGTGGAGGGTATTAATTCCAGTTGGTTGGACACCCCGGCTATCGCTCTAGATATCTCCAGATGATGAGGGGAAAAGATGGACTGGCCATGTTGATTGGTTTTACAGGATCACTGGAATCTCTTGGAAAGGGGAAAAGGAGGTTTGGGGTTGATGGACTGGCTGTACTTGTACTCATACTCGTAACTCGTACTGGTACCGTTACATGTATAACTTGTAAAAAGTACACTTGCCCATATTTTGTCTCACTTTCATACCACTCAAATTATAGGGCCTGTTGTCCCCTTTATTGTGATACCTTATTTAAGGTTGTGGTGCATGAACATACATTGTACAGTTCTGAAGATTTCATGAATTTTCCATTTTGTTCCCAGCCCATATTCAAATTGAACACATTCAAAAAGGTGGCTTCCATGCACACTACTATTTCATCGTTTCTACCAAGGAAGTGTACCGGTTCGTGTACGTATACAGTCATGCGTGGTTTGTGCTACTTTCCTGTTCTACACAATTTTTCCAAGAACTTAAGTCCATGAAATTTAATGAAGTGCCCTTCTGGCTAGAGACATGACGCGCACACTGATGCACCAACAAGCGCAGTTATCATGTCCCCCTAGTGCCGTAACAGCATGTAGTAAGACTCGCACAAGCCGATACAATGTCCGCTAGTCTTGTAAGGCTCACGGGGGACATGCTCAGAATGCATTTAACCGAATCTGCTGCCGACCTGTAGGGAAATATCGCTGCAAATACGGTATCTTTGCACAGCTTAAAGATCGCTTTTCTCGTTTCTTTTGCGTGTCTCGGTGTACATACACACAATCCCCTCCTAATAAGCCGGGCAAACGGATGGAATATCCGCAGTGTCTTGTGGGAAATCAGCCGCGAATTAAACTCCGAGAAGGCTGCCGTAATTCTGTTACTCATCGACGGCGCAGCGCGAGATGCGCGCAATCATATCCACCACCTCCCCCCCCCCCTTCCCGAATGAGATTACTGTCTCTGGATGTTGTTTACAGACGCTCGCTCCTGTTTTCTTGCGGTGAAATTAATCACGGGGCCTTGTAGCTACTTATGTTATGCTTCCTTATACGGGAAAAAGGACTGGAATGCCATGTACAAACACAAAGTGCAGGTATATCATACAACCGTTCTTCCCCCTCCTGTAGTCTTGGGACGAAAGCGCCTCTGAGTGGGTAGATCCGGTGAAATATAATTGGTTCGCTTTTTGTTTTCCGAGGCAGATCCCATGTCTGAAAATAGACTCTCTTACTGTGCAAAAACCTCATCAATCTTGCAGTAATTGTCATCAAATTTAATAGGATTACAAACCGCTGAAATGCATTGATGAGAAAAAAGTGATGTTGTTCGGTGGCTTTGTTAAGAAATTGGGTTCTTTTGGGAAAAAGTTGATTGCCAACATAGTGATGTGGGGTCTGCGCTGCAAGACTGCGTGTATCTTTCTCATCTTAAGCAATTCAATACTTAGGCAAAAGGGACTCAGAATTACTGGTAATGATACAGAAACAATTGCCAAATGACCAACAACAACAAAACGCTGACAGAAAGGGTAGTTTGTATTGGTGTGCTCTGCCCTATCCTGTTCATCCTTTTAAGAGCAGATCACAAAAGAATTGTGTGGCTAACGGAATAGTTCGTTTTTGTCTCAGCTAATAGTTACAGACTCCAAGCATGAAAAACAGATGTCACTTTTGGACCACTGTCAAGTGTCACACTGTGAGTGCGTACATACTGGTTTGCAAGCACACTGCACAAACTATATGCGTATAATCCGAATGTGTACAAACCCTAGCATCTTTACTAGAGCACCAAGTGTACGATCAAATGTCCCTCCCAGCGTTCTCCCCCAACTCTCCCTTTGTAATCACATGAGTCCCAGGCGCACCTCAGCAATGGCCGTCTTTTCTTTCTCTTTCTAATTATTGAGGAGGTATTATTAGTGCTTGAAGTTCATAAGCTACACGGGATGTTTAATTAACTTACAACATTAAAGTGGCACACAATGCACATTCTATTAACATGAAGCAGTGCCCACTTAACACAAAATTAACCACAGATGTACGTGAAAACCAGTTGCATACAGACTGTATGGGTGTTTTTATTTCTCATTGGAAATTCGCGTCAAGTCCATCGTATCCTTTCAACTCTTTTGTCTTCAGGCCCCATTTTTGCCTTATTCCCACCATATCTCAGGGATATTATTGTTTGTCCTCCCACCTAATAAATAAACTAAAAAAAGTCCATGCAATTTAGCCCAATATAAGTCAATTTACCTGATAACATCAGACACCGGTTCATTAGGAAGCTAGAAAGCTGGTGGTAGCATTATACATTGTACGCTTTGCGTATGATCCTAGTTTGAAGATTGTGATCAAACGTGCAGCCGGTTAGCCTGAAGGGGGGACCGAACCACATGGCACACCCTCTCCCCTTAGGGATAGGGCACTCAATAAAACGCACACCGCAAACTTGTCTCAAAGTTCACTCACAAATTGAGTTCTGTAAACCAGAATGAGTGAATCAATTTACTAAGGTTAGTGCAGGGACGAAACCTTGACTCAATTTAAACTCAAAATTTGAGGCCGAGTTCACAGTGTTTGTTCAAAGTCTCAAACTCTATTAAAATGTGTTTTCTGTGAGTCTGAGCCTACCCTTTGTGTTTTGTCGGAAAGTTTAAGTCACAGTATTTAGAACCCTCTGCTCTGAGTCTTCTTAAAAGTTTCCAAATGTGATGCCTGTTTTTTCCCCCATCACCTGCCCTGACTTGCAAATTCCACGAAGCCTTCCCAGCAGTCAAAATCAACCAAATGTCTGTTTTTAACAGAAAACTCCCTGCCTACACAAAGTAGGATTGACTTGCTGTGACTGTTCGATGTAACTTGTTGCAGCTTTGCCTTGACTGTAGGAGATTGATAAAGCAAGCTGTATCTACATGCACTAGCTACTTGAGTTTGTCTGTTGATGGAATTTGACGAGTCACAGTGCTTATTGGAAAAATGGCTACTGGTGACTAGCCTGTGTGTGTAAAAGCGTGGTGGGGGAAGTGGATTGATTTGTCTGTCTGTCTGTCTGCCTGTCTGTCTGTGACTGTTCACACAGCAGGAAGGTTTAACTCTACATACGTGTCAGAGTCAAAGTCCAAAGTTGTGTAGACTAATTTCTAGTTCTGAATCAAAGTCACTCAAAAATAGCACTCTTTTCAATTGGACAATAAGTTTGAATCCAAAAAAAAAAATTTAAAAAAAATATACCGTCAGTAATCTGGCCGGCCACAGCCCAAATTATTCATAGTATAAGACAGGAAATAGGAATTTGAATCAGGGACAATTATCCCTGTTGGGAGTAATGAAAAAGTAATCTAATTGTGAGGCAGGCTGAGGCGATTGAAGCGGCACATTATGGGAGCTTAATCCCCACAGAAGGGGCCGACGACGGACCGGGGGGCTCTGGGGGAACAAACAGCCAGGCATGGGTGGGGGTCGCTCACCGCTAACGACGGTTTTCCTTGGCAGCAGAATGCTGTACTATTTGTTTTTGGGTGAAATTTGTGTGGAATTTCTTACACATTTATGAATGCATTTCCAAATTCTAACCTTAAATTGAATGTAATACAGAATTATGTTGAAATATTGAAGTTATCCCTGTCACAAATTTCATCCTATATAGTTTGGTTGCAGTACTCGCTGCTACATCAGATTCGAACCAGCCAGCCTACCCCGGCAAGCTTGTAGGTTGAGTGGAAAGGCATCTGCACTAGTGAGCAGGAGGTCGTGGGTTTGAATCTCCCTGGATAAAGCTTGTAAATTTTCTTTCTTGCAATCCTTGGTACAACACCGAGAATACAGTGTTTATAAAAATTCATCGGTGAAATGCAAAACCCAAGTTTGAATGTATCTCCGGTTTGCAAATTCCATCCTTTAAATATTTTTTTGGTGCTTTCCATTTCCAACAAAAGTGCGAAGTTCTTTTCAAAGAGTGTGCCGACCAGGCCATGTTCAACCCTTGTTGACAATATGTATGGTACACCACTTTGCGTGTTTGGAGTTGTGAAGTTCCATTGAGTTTGGGCACAGCCGCGTAAGACGGCAATAAAATTGGATTTCCATTCCGGTGTTCAATTACAAATCAAAATACCCCGAGAACCATAGGCATTGTCAAATTATTTTTTTTGTACCGTTTTTTTTTTTGTATGGATACCGAGTCTACCGACTCCTGTACCAATGATATCTTTTCAGCGTTCGGTAGCCAAAGTTGACTCCCACTTTTTATTATTCCCTCTTTTTTGTATTCCGACGGTTTGATCTTTTTAAAATTTACGCCTGGGTTTTATTGGTTTTATGCTCCGGGTTACTATACAGCTTGAGGCACAAGCTTAGCCTCCCATCCATTACTTTATTGCGTTGGATCGCCGCTAAGCCTTTGGCAAGTTGCAAAAACCCCTCTGTTGGTTTTTATAATGCTTGATCACTTGTATTAACTCCGTGATTAAAGTTTTTCCCAACCATAGAAGCAAAAGCCACCTGCTGTGTTTCAGCTTTTATGAAGTAACTCAAACATGTTGCAGGATCATAAATATTTGCAGATGTTCAAAACTCCATTTTTGTCAAACTCTAACAGCTCTCTGTTTTTGCAAGGGCGGCAAACTTCTATCTTTAACAAAGACAAAAAAGTGATCCACATCAAAACGCAAACAGGAAATGTAAAAAAAAAAGCTAGGTAAACTAGTTCAGGGCTGAGATTATCGCTGCATGTCACAGAAAATGGATGAAAAAACTGGACAGCCTAGCTTGCCTGTTGATTTGCACCTAAGCCTGTTACATACTTAATCTCATTCCATCTTCATCTATCTCACCCTCGTACCCTCTTAATCTGAACAGCCATTTCCATAATTCCAGTCCTCGGGCCAAACTGGTGATTGACTATCCGTATTTTTCTCCCTGCTTCTGCCAGTTTTTTCCTGATTATTTTTGTTTAGGAGGGGGAGGCATCGGAGATGGGGGCAGGATCTAGGAGGTTTTGATAATGTCGTGATGAACCTCCGTCCGAGTTGTTGAAGCAGAAACGAATTGCGGCTTGCAGGGCTTGTGATAGTATTAGCCACAAACAAGATCTGGTTTGTTTTTTTCTTCCAAACCCGGGGTTTTGAGATATACGCAGTTCGCCCAGGGGACAGGGAGGGCAGTGCTGAAGATTAAAAACTCTCACAGCTAGGGGAGTATACCGCCAGGAGCTATGGGGGATAGAACCCTAGCTCCGGCAAGGAGAAGAAAACTGCCACAAACTGACGGCATCAGATCTTAAAACCGCGGGATGAGATATACAGCTAACGAATGCAATTGAGACTCAATTTCAGAGATGATTTTTTTTATTTTTTATTTCCATCAGTTTTTAACACCTCGAGGCATGAAGGGATTAAAAAAATGAATCCATTGTCTGAAAAAGAGGGGTATTTGCCAACAAAATGAAAATAATGCGATAAAAAAATTGCGAAGATTTTTTTTTTATCGGCGTCATTGTGCTGCTTGCACGTTCACTGATTGCGGCACTGGTGATGATGATGATCCCCAGCGGTGCTTCGGGATGGGGGAAGGGGGGGGGGGGTTGGGGCTGGAATTGATTTGCGAAAACCCCAATGATAATGATTCTCAATAAGGCTAACGATGTTAGCGTTCGGCAGGGATTATAGGGATTGCATACAGTCTGGCCATACACTGTGTCTTGAGGAGGTGGGCTTTCAGTACCTGTGGAGTTGGCTGGTCCAGATTACAGGTGTCTATCGCAGAGATCTAGAGTCTGGAAAAGAAATATTTTGAACTTGGTTAGTTTTCACTTCATGGTTTATTTGACAATTTCAAATAAACAGCCACATCTTTTCTGAGTGAATTGAAACAAAACTTCAGTTTGAAATGATTCTGTTACAAATGTACACAATGTTACATTATATTTGTGTAAACATTTTCATTTTTAGTGACAACCAAATTTAGAATAGATTCTGAAATGTGTAGTACCAAAATGCAAATTCTCTTTTTTTTTTGGCTCACTTTTTTCCCCTCACCTTTCTTATAAGTTTAAAATATGGACTGGGAAAACAGACTTGTGTTGCTTATTAACGTCACGGCCAAATTAGCGTAAAGTGGCACAAACCGAAAAGGAAAGCAAACAACTCCCGGTATCTGCATGTAAACCAATACCACCAAAGTCAATGAATATTTTTCCGTCCGTAATCAGGCAGGTGTCGGATTACAATATTTCTTTCCTCATTCAAAGCCCGTTATCTGGAACCTTCCGTATATTACACTTGCTTGTCCCGTTCTGCAGTACACGTGTACACCCTTATCTAGTTATCATTCTTTGTTAATATTTGTTTTTTCCAGGCAAAATGAAAAGTTTACCGATCCATCCTGCAGTGCAAGGCTGAAAATATCCTCATTTTAAAATAAAAATTGTATTTGTGTTTATTTGGATTATATTTCTGTTGACACCCCATTAAAATTAAAAGCAAAACTACAGCGCACAGATGGTTTGCAATCGGAAGAGAGTCAACAAACGGGGTTTGTCTGTGCCCTGAATTATATGACCCATTCATGCCAAACTTGTAGTCAGAATTGTAGGAAACAGAATGTAGTATCGATTATATTGCAGTGTAAAATTTATAAAATGTACATATGAATAACAATATGCTTACACAAAATGTACAGTGCGCAAAACAAACTATCGATTCAGCATGTGAACGAATAGTTTGATGATAAGTTATGCGAGAATGGATGTAACAAAAAGTACAGAACCTGATTTGTATGTGCACTCCTTTTTGTAAAATTGTCCTGGCACGTTGTTCTCAAACATATGTCATGCGATCAAGCTCTAAATGAGTCGTTTCTCGACCCTGGTAAAACAATTGTTTTTTACAGATTTGAAAAGAGCACAATCTCAGCATTACTGCTGTGAAAACCGCATGCTGATACCATCTTTAGTTATGGAAGTCGGAACACCAAGAGATGTGATGAAGTGATGCATGTGATGAAGCGGCCTTATTTTGGCCTGAATCTCCAAATGAAAGTTCCTGACAAACGACTCATTTAGCTTGATCACATCACATCATGTACATGTTTGCAAAAAGGTATCATGTGCTCACACTCATTATAATGTGGTGAGCAAAATGCTTTATGCCAGTCTCAAAGCACTTCATACTTATTAACCCCTGTACATAAGACCATATTGAAGAGACCAGTTTTCTGCAGCAGCTGAATATCAGCGCATTCTGGTCTCTACCCTCATATGTATCCATTTATGGGCAGGGTGAAGAGAGGCAATTGTAGTAAAGTGTCTTGCCTAAGAACACAAGCACCATGTTTCCCCATCAGGGTTTGAACCAATGTACCATTGCACACGTATTAGACATCATAACCATTGGACTACAGTGCTCTACTTATGCACACAAATTAATTTTTTTACACGCAAGTAGCTGTCAAACCTTATTTTGGCAAAAAGACAAAGTGTGAAACAGTTCTAAACAACACATGACCACAACACTAAGTAAAATGACAGGTTGTGTACCTAGTTTTGGTGTATAATTAAATCATACTGAAATCTTACATTTAAAAAAAAAAAATCTGTTTTATTCTCTGAGACAAGTTGAATTATTTATCCTCTGTAAAAAAGTACAAGCCCTGTCAAGGCCAAACATTCAGTAGGTTGATAAACCCAAAACGCCGACCGACAAAAGAAAAATTGACTAAAATCCCCCCCCCCCCCAAACCACACTCCAACAAGTTTACGCTCCACTACCCCAGCAGCTTACTGCCCATCCACCCAAAAGCGATTATCCCGCGCCGTCCTAGCATGGTGCCCACCTTACCAATCCGGAAAAGAATCCGTGCGATCGCAATCCCGTCCACCCGAGTAGCTGGGATAATAAACAGTCGGCGTGCCTATAAGCTGATCAATTATATAGCGCTGAGTAAATTGCCGATATTTCCCCCCACCCCCCCCCCTCCACCCCCTCTCTCTCTCTCAGAGTGTGTCACAGGCACCGCCGGCGCTTGCGTCCCCCTTCTCGTCACTATCTCACGGTCCACGCGGTGGGAGGTGTTATTCTAGCGGCCCGCCACAAAGCAACTGAAAACCGATCAAAGGTTTTTGATATATTTATTTGCATTAATGAGGCAACGGGGGTGATTGATTCAGTTATAAGTCGGCGTAGGTTTGTTACAAAAATTGGGGGGGAAAACGGGGGCGTTACGTTTTGAATATTCCAATTACAGATGTGATTCAGGAATGAGTTTATAATTGAATGTGGATTCAGCAGAAAGTCCAGGTGCAAATGTTGGCTGTGGACAATTGTAAAATGTGATTAAATGAATAATGTTAATATTGGAAATGTTTTTAATTTCATTCTCAGTCAGTGTCGAAATTTTGTTTTAGAAATGTGTGTCTCATTTAAATTCTCGCACAGTGTACATCTGATTTTTGAAGATCTTTGTAAACTTGTTTACAGCTTTAAAAAAAATAGTAATATTTATCCATTTGCAAATATTTTTTGCTACTCTTAACATTACTCCAAATTTTAGCACAAAGAAGTTGTATATTTGAATCTTAAAACTCTAGTACACAAGTACGTGTATGTGTTTCAACTTTCAAGCAATTTCAAAAAAGAAATTGTTCCTGTGGCTGTGGTCTCGTGTAATCTTTGTGTTTACATTATTTAAATACATTTATTCCAAATCAATTTTCGAGCAGAGTGGCCAAAATAATCGCTGGGTCATTCTGCCGACAAAGAAATGAAATGAAACATAATTGATTGGGAAAAAAAGAACTAAAACAAGCCAATAAATTATCCAATCGATTATATATATTTTTTATCTAGTGCTACAGCAGTAAGTCGTGAAGTTCTTGAAGCACGTGTCCCCATTCAAAAACGAAACCAGTTTTTGAACCGGGGAGGTTGGTAATGAATAGTTGCATCTGTTGGATGTGGATCAGATAACGTTGTCGCGCTTTATTTACCGTTTTATTAATTGTGTTCTCGAAAAGCCATTTATAATAATAATTCTGACATTGACTGAAAATGAAATTGTATTAAAAATCGGCTTGTTTCAGGGTAGTTGACAATGGAAAATGGAGCATGTCATTTTTGTTCCTGTGGAGAGTGTCCTCTAGAGTGTTGTGGTCGAGTCACTTTAGTCGAGTCTTGTGTCTGAGTCTCGAGTCAGTTGGTTCAAGTCCGAGTCACAAGTTAAGTGGTTCAAGTCTGAGTCTGAGACTGAGTCCGAGTCACATTTGTAAGACATACCGGTAGGTGTGCATGGACGCACATCATCATGTAAGCAATATGACAGTGATGCGCTGTCATGGGATGTAGGGAAGTGCATATTTCTTAACAAATGTTACGTATTATTTGCAACACCACATAGAGAGTGGCATGGTACAGTTTGTGTGCTTAACGTTCTTTAGCATTGCTTTAACGTTACTTTCGGAAATAAACATGGGGATTATGTTTTCCAAGATTATTTTGTTTTGGTAAACAAATATGTGACTCCGGAGTCTCAAGTCATAAGCATCAAGTCTGAGTCATAGTCAATTTGAGCCCAAGTCTTCTGCCAATGTGACTTGAGTCAAGTCCGAGTCACCGAAATTGTGACTCGCGACGGGAACAAGTCTAGGCCCTGGACTGGAGTCCTACAACACTTCTGATAAATGAGAAATGCAAGTTATAAGAGAAACTTCAAAGGCACACTTCGTATGACACTAGAAAGAATGTACAAGGCGCAACTAGTTTCGGGCAATCTGCAGAGATGAAAGTTCTCAGATTTTAATCGAGAATCCGACTTTTTTAAAAATATATTTCCAAAATTCTAATTTGTCTGACAATCTTTTCCCCGCAAAGTCAACTTCTTTATTGATGAGTCCATTACTCTAATTGTAATTCATGTTTTTTTTTACTTTATGAAAACACAACATTTTTCTCATCATAAAATTTTGTTTTGATCTAAAATAAAACAGGAGGCGGTAACTGGAAATTGGGCACGAAGTGTATTGTATGTATACGTACATGTACATGTACGTACATGTGTAACTGCGACGTGGACCAGATTTCGGACACAGATTTTTGTTCGGCCTATTTTCCAATTTTGTTTTCCTGTAGGGCAGTTTCGTCTCTGGATCTGCTAGGAAAATTAACAGGTCTACTTTAATTTACATGAATTTCTCAGGAATTTGCATTATTTTTGTGGAGAAAATTGTTGGTTCTTGATCGGGATTCCTTTAGCTTGCAGTGAACTTTGGTTGCTTCAGAGTTGCATGTGAAAAAATCACCTGGTGTGACTTAGCCTTATCAGTATTTGACTAGTAATACTCATTAACTCGTCAGAATTGTTTCAAAGGATTTTTTTCTACGAGGTGTTTTTTTTACGTCAAAAGGAGTGATTGTACAGAAAATGCGAACCAAATTTGTATATTCGCTCCAAATCTGCTCATTATAGACATACTACCCTTGGAAGTTTCAAACTGCCCCCCCCCAAAAAAGAAATAGGCTTAGTTTTCAATTCCTATTTCTCTACCTTTACAGAAGGAAAATTCACTTTTGAGTGAGACATCCGACACGTTTAAGTTATGGAATAAATAGTTGAATGGTTGAAACTATTTGCTGCCTGTCAATAATTCAGAAGGGAAGCCTTTTCGAAGGGAACTTGAAGCCTTTTTTTGTTGAGGATTGCAGATGCCTATAACCTGGGTGGAACTTGTATACAATTGACCTGAGTGCGAAGGGTATGCCTTGTCGACCCGTGTATCAATCGGACCCGGTACCACTCACCCTGTAGACCCGCATTGATGTCAATACTGGTACTCGAAACGCTAATGTGAAAAGGCCTCATCAAACCTGCTGTGGGATTGCCTTGAGCCCACTTCAAACACACCCCCCTCTAACTCCCCCTATACCGACCCCTCACTGGGCATATTGTGCTTCTACCCATGTATCTCCACACCTGTATCAACCCTCAAACACACCTGATACCTCCAAGCTTTAGTTTGGTCTGTTGTCTTTAGTGCCTGCCAATCGTGGTTTTGATTGACAGGCGAGCGACATTGACAAGGTGTTTTGTTTTGGAGGGGTAACCTCATCAAGACTGTCTCCCGCTGTGGGGGGACCGGAGGGGGAGGGGGATTTGCAGGGGCACAGGTGCCTTGGGTGGGGACCAGGGACCAGAAATGCCAAAAATTTGAGGGTGAAATTTGTCAAAGAATTGTTGAGTGTTGAATCATTTGAACTGATCTTGAACTGTTTTTAATTTTAAATTGTAGCACTGTTCACTTTGAAAAAAAGAAGTGATGGCACGGAAATATGTGATCATATAAAATAGCATTTTCTCTCTTTAAATTTTTTTTTTTCTAAGTTTTTTCCTGCTTTTCCCCCAAATTTATATTTTAATGCCGTCTTTGTGTACATATCTACTTCACTTTTCCCTTTTTTTGTTTCAATTAATATCAACCTTTGTAGCATCCCTAATGAATTCACGTAGTCACAAATCTACATGTAACAAGATCACAAACTTGTTCCAATTATTTTTCTGTTCCCCTTTGAAACTCATCTTTAGTTGCTTGATAAAGGTTATTTTCTTTGAGAAATAGACAAACTAAAATGATACTAATTCTAAAATTGGCATTGGTGTGAGTTTTCAGAAGCGGTTAAAAGTACGACGACTTTTTTTTCTTTTTTTTTTACGATGCTGAAAGCCATAAAGCAATAGCTTTTGACAGGACCTTTGTTGGTTGACAACTTTCTACAAAACTGTGCTCTGAACTCTCAGTCACCCGGGTGTTAACATGTTTTAACTTTATGTCGTGCATTTTTGGTTGATTGTCGGCACAGTAAAAAAAACGAAAAAAAGTGGGAGGGGGTCACACGAAAAGAGGAAAATAAAGACATCGGGATTTGTTAGAGTCGTGTAAACATATCCATTGCATTGTTGGGAAAACTAAGCTGTTGCCCCTGCAGCGTCGCAGCCCAAGCAAAAGGAATTTATTCGGGGCTTCCTCGCTTCTCAAAATCTGGCAAATTTTTTTTTTCTTGTTGCAGGAGGAGGGAACAATGGCTGAACAAACTCAAGCATAAAGTCAAAGCGGGGCCGACTGCTTACACTGGCCGGGCCCGCACAATGTGCTAATCTGTTGAAGTCGGGACAAAATAAAACAAACCCCCTGAAGGGTTGCCACGGCACTTTGATTGTACGCCGAGAAGAAAAAAAAGGTAATCGGCGTGACTTGGTAAATTTCCCTCATGCATCCAACCAAAAATTGACAGAAAAGAAAGGGAAAATGTGCTCTGCCTTCCTTGGTTATTTGTTTGCTGATTGTAACGCCACAGCTGTGGATACGGACACGTTTTTCCCATACATGTACGTTTTTTCTTTCTTTCTGAGGAACATAATTTAAACCCCTGTTCTTTTTTTGTCGATTGGAGAATAATTATTTTGGTCGTATGAATCACGCTCTGCGTGAACTCGCACTACTGAAGATGTGGGCGGTGACTGATTGTCGCACCTCAAGAAGGGAAAATGTTTTGAGAGCATGAAACACTGATCATTCAATTATTCAGCGGACATAAATGTGCTGTTCATGATCCCTCCCAGTAATTCCCACCGCGTTGGAAGTGGGGGAAAGTTATATCAGTGTTCGTATGGCCTCAATGAAAAGTGTCAATTAGGTAATGAATATGTAATCCAATCTGAATGGGTCTTTCGTCCTCTCGGCTTGCTTTGGGTTGTAGAGCACCGTGATCCAATGGTTACGGTGTTTGACTCATGTGCATGTGGGTTTGATCCATGATGAGGATTTGAGGTACATGGCACATGTGTTCTTGGGCAAGGCACTTTACTATTATATTTGCCTCTCTCCACCTAGGACTATAAATGGGTGAGGGTAGAGACCAGACTGCGCTGATCTCAAGCTGCTGCATAAAAAAATGGTATCGTGGCCTGATGAACAGGGGTAATAATTGTGAAGCGCTTTGAGACCTTTGGTATAAAGCGCTATATAAAAGCACCACATTATTATTGTAAACCCCTGATTTTTTAACTGGGCAGCAGAAAAAAATGTCAACGGGGCCCAACATGGGGATTTTGGGACCTCTTTACTGGGTCAATGGGAACATTTGAACTCAGTCAATCCAACCTATTGTTATCTTTCGAGACATATTCATTGAAGGTCATTTCATGTTTTATTCAAACACGGATGTTTCATGTTTCCTGTGGAGCTTAGTATCAAAAGCTTTTACCGCTGTACAAAAGACTTTGATCTTTGGGATCTTAAAACTCTCTTTAGACATAAGAGTTGGTGTAAGCACAGTGTTTATTTTGCCAGTTTTGCTTTTCGCACTGCCCACATCAAAAACAAAACCCAAATAAGAATGCCGCCTTTTGATAAAACTCTTATGTGTACATGCCATGGCATGCAGTCGGTGTGTACCGTTCTAGAATTTCATGTTGTGTACAGAACATCTAAAGCTGTCCTTTCCTTGAACAAATAAAGTACTCGAGAAAAAAATAGAAGGAACATTGGGTTTGTTCCAGAGTACGGAACATCTGCTGGTTTTCCGCAATCCAGCGAGGCGTATAGTGAGACAATCCCCTTCCTCCCTCCCTACAGCAACAATCTGCCGATCAGTATCTGGACCCTACGCAGAGTTTGGGAGGCAGGCCGGCTGGCACAGTGTGGTGCACTCCACCTCCACCCCCCCCCCCTTCCCCCTCTTAATGCCATAATAGGATAAGTCTCCGTGATTCAATTTGACTTTCAAATTGAATATGTAATCAACATTTATTGCCGCCCAACACTCGCCCATGAATAATAAATTGTGGGATGGGGAGATTTAGATGAATGGAAAGAACGGCTGGAATCGAGGTGTGTTGGTGTGGGGGAGGCGAGGGGGGGGGAGGAGGGAACAGGGTGTCGGGTAACATTGTCCCAGCCTTTGTTATCATTCACTTAATTCACTTTCTGGGCAAGGAAAGGTGTCAGTTTGATAAATTGCTTTTTGGCAAGCTTATCATTGTTCAGTCTGCAGTTGTGTCAATGACGGCGAAGATAAAAATAATTTTGAGTTCATCAGGGAAAATCTCAGCTGTCGGAAGAGTCGAGGAGAAAATAATGCTCAACAGAAGCTTGTTTTTGTTTTATGGGGCTTGTGGACATCGTGCATAAGTACCGGTACCCCGCTCATGGTTACAGAGGTAGAGGTGGGGGAGACCACTGGGAGAGACATTCAAACGTGGTCACACACCGCCATCTATGGTTGGAGCACTGCGTCCATTAAGGCAGTTATGAGCAGTGATAAACAGTCCCTATATCAACAAAAGCATACCTTGATTATGAATTATTATGAATCACATTTACCAATAGATTTTTGGGGGGGGGGGGTTGAATAGTGATAGTTGTGAAATTTGCACCCAACTTAAATCTTTGTCTTTTAATACTAAGGGGAGTTTTTGCCTATTTTTAGTACAATTACCCAATAAATGTTTTAAAACTGAAGCCCATGCGCATTTTACGATGTATGTACCGCCATAGTTATTAAGTTGAGATCTGTCAATGCATAATGCACTTTGACACAACCAATTTATAAGTTGGATACATGTAACGTCATGAAAAGGGGAAAACAAAATTCTTTAATCAAACTATTTTTTGGCATGTCCTGAAAAAAAACCCCAAATTTTGTTTAGGCCACCTTTGCATGCATTTTACTCACCCCGTAGGAAACGAAGCATGACGATCATTATAGATTCATTATCTCATATTTGACATGATCTAGAACGTATGAATCTTAAACCAGGACGTCATCAATATGAATGTCAATCTGAACATTCCCAACCCCCATCTGTCGAATCCTGGTGGGCCGTATGAGCTTTATTTAAGCCCTGGGGCCATACAATGATTGCACAAAGTACATCTGAACCCTTGACGGTAGACGACATACTCCCCTTACCACTCCCCCACCCCCCAGCAGTGCCTATTGTTACCTCAACTTCTGATTGCAAGACTGAAAATTATGTTTGCCTTTTTACATTTCACATCTTGATATATGTTATAATATTACACCTTAGATCTCCAAAAGAATACTACATATACAGAGCTACATGTACATGTAGAGTTGTTCAAAAAATTTAGAAAACCTTGAGAACAGTTTTTGACACGTACATAATCTATAAGACCAGATCAGTGCGTAAAACTATTTAAAGACTTGTTGACCAAAATATTGCAAAGCTGGGATTAAGGTCTTAATCCAGATTAATCTGGATTAAGTCATGGAGATTAAACTAACGTGATAGGCCTATATTGCGTGCATGGGAGGTAATATTCAAATCACTATTTCTTCACGTAATCCTCTTCTACTGTAGGATTTACTCCTTTGTTTGTACATATGTACATGTACTTTAGCTACCGTTGCACTACTGGACAAGGGAAGAAGGAAGTAGAAAAGAACCCTCTTTTAACCCCCTCAGGGCGCATAGTACCCTCGGCTTCACCTCGGGTGCTATGCGCCCCTCATGTGTTAAAAAGTCACATCACACTTCACAACAGTCAGCAAATGTTCAATGTCAGGTTAATTGCAGTCACACCAGTTGTATCATTGCAACCTACCGGTAGTATGAGATAATGCCCACTTTTTCATCTCAATCTTAAAACTTGTTCTTACAAGTAGTTGTGAAATTTCTGAAATTTGTTGTAGTGTCCTGCGGCCATCCACTTTTAGAATTATTTGTTACGTAAATTATGCATTTTCTCAGCAGTATCAATACTGGGCAAGTCTAGGAAAACTGTTCCCAGGGTGAACAAAATTCTATTCCTTTGATCCAGAGTGGCTAGTCACTGGAAGTCTTTTCATGCGTCTGGTCTACACAAGGGGCCGGATTTAGCCCATTCATTGATATTATAGGGTAATCCTATACAAAAGCACTGCCCGGCTCAGAAGTGAGAGTCGGTCAGTCCATAGAGCAAGGCAGTCAGTCAATCAGTCACTCGGCCAGTGAGGTAGCCGCAAAGAGGACACAAGGACTCTCTGGGACCATCACAAACGTGAACTGTAATCTGAACCCACATTCAGGTGCATTCATGAATGGAGCACCTTGGCCTCGTGGTCTGTTGCATTGAACTCATGATTTGTGGGTGATGCTGCAGGTTGTGGGTTCGAGTCCAGCCTGGATTTGTGGTGTTCGTGCACTTGGGCAAGACACCTGTCACTCATTTCTCTCCCTACCAAGGAGAATGGGTACCTGTGAGGGCAGAGATGGTCATTGTGGTTGGTTTTAGCTGCTTTGTGCAGAAATGGCAGCATAGAGCTGTATACCCTCCAGGAAGCTGAGATTGTCTTTGGAATGTTTTATTGGCAGGTGTAATAATGATGTAGCACCTTGAGCACGATGTTAAATACATGTGCCTCTTTTCTCTTCTCACATGGATGAAACATTTCATGTTTCAGCACATCCGGTTGAACATTGCACTCTCTGCCATTATGCGCAAACCAGTGTGCGCCAGCCCGTGATGTATCCATATCTGCGGCTAACAGACCACAGCGCCAGTGCGCCATCTGCAACTCCTACGACGGAGTCCATTAAATCTTAAAATATTCATATCCATTCTTTTTGGTCCCCAAAATGAGGTGGTTATTGCCGGTTACAAGTAAAGGGTATTTCCTTCGCTAAATGAACCCCCAGTGTACATTTGTACACAACGGTAGTCATTTCAAATACAAACAACAGTGACTTTGCGCGACACCTCTCGTAAAAAGCTGCCGGCCGAAAAAAACACAAAAGTCATTTCATATTCATATCGCTTTTTTTTTTATCGGCCAGCAGGCACAAAACACAGCCGACAATGGGTGGAATTATGGGATAATAAAATAAACGCGTCGAAAAAAGTAGCGGCTCTTTGGTGTTTGATTTTCCGCAAGAGTTGGCCTCTAATCCAAATAGCACAGGGGGTCTCGATCCCCTGCCTGCCTAGCCGGCCACACTTGTCCAAAGTAAGTCCCTGTGTGTGTTTGTGCGGCACGGTTTTGATTACACTTTGCTTGTGTTTACAAATGAAAAATTGATGGGAATAGCATCACTTATGCTGTTTGCCGGAGCGTGATAAAAGGATCACGATTTGTGAGTGGGTTTGGATTCGACACGTGTGTGGTATACTACTAGTTGCTCCCAGAAACGCAGAGGGGTCTTTTTGCCTCCTGACATGAACTCATGGTTCTCAGCAGATGTCTTGCAGTTGCCGCTCAAATAACCTGAATAATTTACATTCTCTTTCTCTTGAAAAGTCCAGATTTTGATTCCCACCTTTGTGATTGAGACCTTGACTTTAATAAATTATGAATCGTATTGTAAACTATGACCGCTATGGCACAATGACAAAACAGCCTCTTTCAAATACTGGCAGGAAAGTAAACTGGACAACGATGCCTCGTGGCGATTTCTGGTCATGCATCTTTCCTAGATTCTGTGATTCAAAATTGGAATTTATCAGATTTTTAGCAATGCTAATAAATTGAATTGAGCAACACTGGTAAATGAAATAAGTCCCTTAACAAATGCTTCATAAAGGACAGTTTAATTAGTGTATCTTCAACACTGCTCCAAGTCAGGATTTGTCTGAGTTTTGCTGAAACAAACAACATCCAACATTAACAGCTAACACAAAATATCTTTTGTTCACAGCTCAGATCAACAAAGTGCAAACATAATTTTTTTTGGGGGGGGGGGCAATGTCCCTTTCTTCTAAAAGCCTAAATTTTAAGATTGAAGTGTTAAGTCACAAACTCTTTTTGTTTTGTTTTTAAAGTTGGTGCTTTTTGGGCTCGGCACCTTGAAAAATAGATTTTTAAATTGAATTAATAATTTTCTAGCATAACATTAGTTATGAGCTTTCCAATGAGACATGGCACAAAAAAATCAGCCCACGAAAAGTAATCAATTAATTAATTTCAACTTTTGAATTAAAAGCAGGATGCTCCTAACTTGTTCTGAATAGTGTGCACAATATCTGAACTGGCGCGTCATTTAAAACCAGGTTTTTTTTAACTGTATAAAGGCCTGCAAAAATAAACAAGCATAATTATTTGCCGCACGACATTAATTTTATTCCTTTAAATTTCGTACGGAAAATAAAATCAAAATTTTGGAAAAGCACGTATATACCAACTTTATTTATTTATTTTCAATGTGTACCCCAATCTAACCAATATTAACTTCAAAAGATGAAATATGTAAGGCCCTAAAAGCTTGCACAAATAAATCTGAACACTTTGTATTTTTTGCTTTTTTCAAGATTTGATATATGATGCTGCAGTAAATCCACAAATCTCTGCAGATGTTGGATATCAAGTTGGAGACTGTTTTAAGTTGGTAAGTTAATAAATATTATTACCCGATACATTAATTTCTGGTCATAATTCTACAGGTTTATCTGTAGGAATGATGGTACAGGCTACTTGTAAGTGAAATTGTTCATTGACAATGATTGGACAGTGCCAACTGAGTGGCTTTTGTGATGAATAATTTAATTGGGCAACACATGGACTAGTCTGTCATAAAACTGGGCGGTAGCGTGATTTTTTTGGATATGTTCAAACTTTTTCGACATGGGAAAAGCTTGAGGGGTGGGGTGGATTTCTCAGGATTGGGCAGGCCCAAGCGGACTAACCCCCCCCCCCTTCCTCCCCCCCCTTCCCCCTTCCTCCCCCTCCTCCCCCCTCCGTCCTCCCCCTCCGTCCTCCCCCTCCTTCCTCCCCCTTCCTTCCTCCCCCCTTCCTCCCCCCCTTCCTCCCCCCATTCATTATTGAAAAATTGTATCCCAACTTATGGATACTCATGTAACAGATATTCGCTTGGGTGTGAACTCCTTGCGTGCACAGTAGATGCTGCTTTCTGACCACTTTGGAGGACACACTACGTTTTGACCAATCATAGAGCTGAATACTACACAGAATATCCCATATGCATGCACATGATTATGACACGCACTTCTGGAGACATGCAGTATGGTATTGGAGGGGGGCATGTGTTGCTGTCCGCGTGGGCAGTGGGCGGGGCCTCCACATTCCCCCTACTTTCTGCCGCTGGCCTTGAGCCATGCTACACCTGTGAACATACAGTAAACCTTCCACTCCCAACCCAACACCAATCAACCCCAGGTATGCACCGAGCTATCAAAACATGGCATTCCTGAAACACCTTCAATAGTCCAGTGGCAACAAGGTACAAAAACATGTACCCCCTCCCCCTACACCCCCTTCACCCTCCTCCAACCCCCAAACCCCACCCCAGGGTTATGCAGGTGAGACATGACAAGGAGAGTTGTACAGCTCAGGGCTGCAGTAAGTCTTGTCTGTGGTGTTTTGTTCCAATTAACGCCAAACATCCGAAGGTTGTTCCCGTTGGTGGTATTGTGTATTCGGGTTGTAGGCCCGTTATTTTGTTGTTTTTATATGCAGAAATATGTGCGGTTTACATACATATGCACATGTGCATCTGAGTAGGGGGCCTTGTTGTGTGTGATGTTCTTTTACGGGGTTCCTGTTGCATCCACACGTGAAAAATGGGAAAATGGTGTCTTTTAGATGGTACAAATCACAGGCCGGGGCATGGCTATGCTTTGCTTTTTAATTGGCACTTAATAATACATCTTTAATGCGACTTTGGTTTTGAACAAACCCTGAGGTGATTTTGTATAATGTACTGTAAACTCTGTGCTGTCTTTGAGATTGGTAGAACTTCTGAGATTCACAAATTGCTTGGGTTGAGCTGAAACCCGTGACCTCCTGCTTACAAATGTAGATGTTTTACAATGCGACCAATGCGCTTGCCAGACATCAAGTTGATAAGGTGTCTGCAGGATGTGGTTATGATGTTCCCAAGTTACCGGTAACTGCTTTTTCTCAGTGTTAATTTCAAATAAATGCTTATTAACTTACAACAGTGAAGAGACACATTTGTATGCATTGATCAAATGTTTTGGCCCCGGTGCAAATTCCATTTAAAGTTGATACCGGTAGGTACATCATTGTACCTTATTTCCATTGAACTTATACTAAGTTTGCAAACATACATGCTTGGCACCTCTTCAATAAGGACTCATTTCTGTAAATTGTGTCAAATTAGAAGAGAGCCTTAAAACAAGTCCCACTTTTATTGTCATGTGTTGTCAATTTTGTAGCTAGGGGCTTGATTCTGTGGGAAGGCAATGACATGCTGTACAAGTAAGCGCTGTTGTGTTGCTGTTAAGTAGCACACGTACCACGCCCTAAAGTTGTCGCAGCAAGCTGTATAGCTGGGGGCATCCTAGTGATATCGGTATTCACGGCCACCGCTGATGTGTCGCCGCAGTGGACAGGCCCCAGTCATTTCTGTAAAGTCATTTCTGGAGTTATGTTTCCATCTGGTCTCTAATTAGCTTGCAACATGTGTTGCACCTCCAGCCCTTGTGCTTACCGAAACTCCTCCACCCAGCTCCTGGCTCCTGGCATCCTACATTTTTGCAAGAGTGTTGGCGAGAATATGAGGTCATCGTCCGACAAGTAGATGCCCCTGAAACTCCAGACACAAAACTGGTTCACAAACCAGATCGATAATAACAAATAAAAGTGAGGATAGAGTTTTTTTCTTAAAGGCATGAGAATTCCTCTGGATGGTCGGAGCCAAGTGTTGGTCTCCCCGGAATTGAAAGCCAGGACAAACGTGGGGATGGAACGGAACGTAAGAAGCTCTAGAAACACGCCGCCTGTCGTGATCCGGGATTGATACACCAATCCCAGTCTGGGGTCTCCGAGGGGTGAATTAATACTAGTACTAGTATATATTTTTTGTTGGGAGATACTGTATCTGCAGACAACTGGGTTGTATTGGTTTCAAAAGTCAACACTTTGGCAGCGTCAAAAGGGCTAGGATGTGAATAGAGGCATGGGGTGGGGACAGTTTCAAAACAATTTGAATGAGCTGCAGAGATTTGTGATGCAGCCCAACAAGACATTTCTCTCCCTTTGACTGAGAATAAAATGAGGATTTTGCTAGGGTCAACTCTACAGCCTACATGTACAAGGTTAGGTGTATCTTAAATGAAAAATGATTTTCCATATGCAATGGAATGTCATCAATAAGCATCATGCTATAGATGCTGCCTCTGTTCATTGCTAGGTTGAGTAGTTATTTTCTCCACGCCAACAGCATGTGCTCATAGTACATGTAAGATCCGGTTCATGACCAAGCTTGAATTTGTGACATCCCGCCAAGTTTTCGTGCTGCAAATTTGCAAAAGTTGAAGACTTTTCAACTCTGGGCGAATTTCACTGTGAATATTATCTTACGTCACATTGGCATTTGCGTGAACTACAGTATGAATCAATCTTAGGTGTAAGTCCACAAAACCATAATGCCCCCATTATCTGTATTGAAAAAAATACCTTTAATACAGATGGAAACAGTTTAACTGCATCTTTTTCTGGTTCTCCCAAATTTTGATAGTGTGACACGGTGACAAGTGAAAATGTCTTTTTGAGGAGAACCCCTGAATCGCCCCAAAACCAATGCAGATAATTTAAAATACAAACTTTCTTGTGATAAAACAAATCATTGAGATCAAGACCCCACGAGGTGCCTCGTTTCCTTAATCGTCCTGACAACTGTTCTGGTTTCCCCAAAATTTTGACACCCCAAAGGTGACAGGCAAAGTTTCTTTCTGACAAGACCCTGCTGAGAAGTCCACAGCGCCCTTACACACTGAAAAAGAATTCCTCAGCGCCAGTTTGTCATGGTCTCCCGCTAGCTACGGTACACGTTTAAAAAACTCTATACCTTCTGTTGCGCTTTTGTGGAATTCCAATCCCCACTGAAACTGAGCGACACGTTATGTCCTCTCTCTGTCACCAGAAGGAATGTAAGCTGATGCGGCCAAACTTGCCCAGCCCTCATCTTATATTCCCTTAATGTTTTTCCTGTCTTCCTGATTGTTCCCCCTTTTCTTTAAACATGTACTGTCCATGCTGTTTTTGAGTTTCACCCTGAAAATATAAATCACAGTCCTATGTTTTTAGCAATTGTTATTCAGTTTCGAACTGGACATTAACTGAAAAAAAAATGGCCCATGTTTACTTCTGGAATAATAACTTGACAAATTTCAAGCTACATGTATTTTGGCCTGACAATAAGTCAGTTCATACAGGGTGAACTGGTTCCCAGCCCCTATCTGAATTGATATTGTAGGGATTGGGAACCAGTCTTCTAGCATGGTGGATATTTTTAATATGATTAATCCAAAAGTGCACTTTTTTTCCAGAGGGTTCAAACACCTGAAATAGAAAAAGGGAGGGTTTTTATAAAAATAAAAAAAAATAATTTTTTTATAGATAAAATAAATTAAGTGACAACTTAGATAAAACAAATTAGTTGACTACTTTTTAGAAGAAAAAAAGGAAAGAACAGTGCATCTTTAAGCATCTTGTCAAGAAGCAGTCCAAACCTTCCCCTGGGGTGGGTGACACTGATACACAGACACCCTGCCGATCCCCCTGTGTTGTTATACATGCTGACCTCAAATGACCTCGCCTGCCAAAAAAAACTACTCTTCAAGACCCACCTGTGGGCGGGGCAGGATGGTTACAGACATTTAAGGGAACATTTTCTAAATCTAGAGAGTTGTCACGTTTTAGTTCAGAATTTGAAACTGGATCTGGGTCATGATTTGGGTTTTTCTGATTTCAATATAGTTGCCATTACCCATAATACCTCTTTAATGTAAATTTGTTTGAATATTTTCAACACATATTCTGTTGAAACATTATTTTTTGAAAACTAAACACACAAAAAAGCCCCTTCCCATCTAATTACTGGATTTTCGTCACCTAAAAGTGTACATTGTGTAATTTTGATTTTTTTTCTCTCATATATTTTTTAGTAAGATTAAGTCACTTTTAGGTGTGGTCATGAAGACATTCTGTGTCAATTTACGGGTATGTCATTAATAGTTGATATCTGAATGTGATCTTCATTTGGACTCAGTTGCTGATGCCCAGACTCATCAAAATTTCACACCCTGTGTTGTTTTTGTGTCAACTACACTACCCTTTCAATGTCCCGCAGATAACAGATATTCCGTTGTCAACTAACAACACTGTAAAAACACCCTTATTTCTTTTGTGGATGGTGGTTTGGTTGAAGTCGGGAGCCTCCCTGCTGCGTCCCAGTGCCAGAAGGCCAGCCAGCCCCTCCTGGTTACAATTCCCCTAACAAATGTGTTAATTGGGGACCGACGCAGCAAGCTACCGTTGGTGTGGTGATACTCATTACAGGTACCCCCTACCGGGCCGACCGTCAGCGTCAAGTCCAGGAACTGTCTCTCCACCTGACACCTCCGTTTATTATCATTACAGTTGTCCAAGTGCGTAAGTAAATTTGATTTTTGTTTTTAGTGATTGGAGGTAGGAGTTTCGGTAACCTTATTTTTTTTGTCTGGGGTGGTTTTTGGGAGTCCGTACCACCCGCTGTTGATTGAAATCTCGGTCAGTAACGACTAGTTGGAAACTGCAGTATGTGGTCTGCAACAAAATGCTCTGATGGATGGATCTTTGTTCAATTAGATGGTGCCCCGCCCACAGAAAGGGGGCAGGGATTACAGGTGTGAGGTGAAAATGGGACATGCTGTCGTACAGTGGCTTGCAGAAGGTGAAATTGGACATAAGAAGATTTCAGAAGTAGCACAGTGCAGTGACAAAATCCATTTCAAACCGTCACATAAGGTTGAAAGTGTGTTATTAATTTAGAGTGCATTTACATCACAACATTTAAGCAAGCACATTCGTTATTTATCACCATTCTGTGCTAATCAAAAAATACGATAGTGGCCTGATATTTCATCCTTAGCAAGGACTTCTTCAGAGGTACTGTTGGCTTTTATTTTGAGCTCAACATTTTCTGCTCTTAATAAGCGATTTTTTTCGGTTACAGTAATCAGAGACGTCAAATTGGACCTACAACTGTCAAAATTGCTTATTTCAGGAATTCCTACCTGCAGTGCGGCCCATTTAGTTGCAGCCTGATCAGTGCCAAGACTAATTAGTGCCCGCTGTAAGGAGAGTGACACCCCTGCCCCTTGAGGTTTTGCATCTAGTGTAGGAATGACAGGGTCTCTGCAACCTAGGCCTGCTGGTTTGCTGGAGCCTAGGGCTGAAAAACAGCGTAGCCCACCTTGAAACATGCCCAACCGCTTCATGGCCATTTGTCAAATCACGAAAAAAAAGCTTTTAAAAAAGCATAATATAAATATAGCTATGTGGTATACTTAGGCCAAAAAGAAAAGGCTCCGGTTTCTGGTCTGCGCGCGCGTCGTCAGCAAATAAAAAAGTTTTTTTTTTCAATGTAAGATGATGTCTCAAAACTGCCAAACTCACTGGTTTGACTGGAATCCTGCTGCTGCACAATTTTAACATGTTTTTAGATGGGGTTACGATCGAGTATAAGCTTTATGTGGCCTCTCTGGGTTCCTATACATTTTGCACTAAATTTAGTCGGGCACCATTTGCAGTCATCGGCCGACATTTGAAGAAAAAAAACAAGTCCAAAAAAAAAAAAAAGCCGCGTCGCCGCACCACTTTTGGGGCAAGCTCCATACCAGAAACCGGAGCCTTTTTTTTGGGGGGGGGGCCTTAGAAAACCTATTTTTTTTTGCCAATATCTTGTGGTCACAATTCTTCAGCACCTTGATATGTCAGCTTTATTTGACAGAATACAGTTTTCATAAGATGGAATTTGTGTCCAGATGATGTAAATTCAATATAGGGTTACATATCTGTGAAAGAGAAGTACTTTTCCTGAGTAACAAACAGGGGATCATACCAGAAGAGGGTGCAAGTCAAAAGGTATTGGTGGGCATAATGGAAGGGAGGGCTTTCAAAGGAAACCATGCTTTGGAGACTTTGAGTTAACAAAAATGAAGATTTATTTTCAGTTTAAAAAAAAAAGTATATCTTCTGAGCTGAAATGTTGACAGGTTAGTTTTTGTTAATAACCTGCTTCATTATAATTCCTTGAATGGGCAAAAATACATTGTTTTATTTTTGCAAATGGTGTCCGTCACCTTTAACAATCATTTCTGCAGAAAGATTGATTCCCACTTTACCAACCTCCCTTGTCTCCCCATCCTACCTAACCAATCCTGACATCTGTTTGTCGACAACTTCATCATTCTTCCCAAAGTAAAATTCCATCAGGGTTTTACATACTCCTCCCTCTAACCATTCTCCCTGTCAGTTTCTAAACATACCTCCGCCCATCAAAACTCCCAATATTCTGCCAAGAGATTTGTTCTGTTCCAGAGACCTAAGTGGAAAGAGCTGTCTTGCAATCCAAACCATATTGGTATGTCCCATTCTACCTGTCAGCACTCAACATGCATTGAGTCTGTGATCAATTTCACAGGGGGTTGTCAGTCTGACCTAAAAGTTTGTCATCGAGACCTCTGCCAAGCATTTTAGGAAAAATTACTGTGGGTTTTTCCTGTTGCTGTGCGCCTTTCTTGAGATTCACAATACCGGCAAACCAGGAGCTTGTCCAGGAGTGCACAAACTTTGAATTCTTTCATGTATCTGGTCTGCACAATGGGCTGTGTCTCCTGACAATGGTAGAGTCCTGTCCAAAATGATGAGTTTCCCTCGGTTCTTTTCAGAACCTTACAAACTCACAAAAGAGATCTGTCACATGGTGCTACTGTAAACCTTTATCTGAGGGCTGGATTTAACCCATTCATTGGTTTAATGGGGTGATGGTGGCTCACTAGTGAACGTCAGTCAGTCAGTCGGGCAGTGAGTTAGTCAGGTTAGGACAGACATATGCTGACTGTCATTCCATTTTCAATTTAAAAAAATAATAAATTGGAAAACACCTGACCCGAAAAAATATTAGTAAGGGTTTCATTGCCCTTGAGAGAAATGTACAGCATTCCTCTTGAACATACAGCTTCTTATTCCACATGATACTGGATGTTGTAACAGTTGTCATAAATTTGGTAGATCTTTCACCAACGAACATTTCTGTTCTTTGAACTTGGACAGTTTTAGGCTTGTGGTGCAGCTCTATGTTTGTGCATTTTCTGAAACACAAATTTGTGTCTTTGCATACTTTTGCGCTGAGCCTTAGCTCTTTTAACTCCCTACCGTACCTTACGGTAGCTTGACATTTCCATCGCTTTCTTCTTTGATATTCTTGGGTTACTGTGATTACATTTACCCGCTGCTGTATCAGATTCGAACCAGCCAGCTGACACTGGCAAGCTCGGTGGTCGAGCGGTAAGACATCTGCACTAGTAAGCAGCAGGTTGTGGGTTCAAGTCCCACCCGAGCCAGCTTGTGAATTCTTCCCTGCATATCCCCAAACAACACTGAGTACACGGTGTTTATAAAACGTTGGTGAAGGAAAAAAACAACTTTGAACTTTCAAAGGTGCATCTTCTTTGCCATAAATAATGGACTCGAATGATTCAGATAAAATAGTCAAATATCAAATACAGAAACTACCAGGCTTCGCTAACATTTGACAAGTAAAAGGCTCTTGCTAAATGTGCGGCCTGCAGTGTGTTTACTCCAAGGAAGTCTGACGTTTTACTTATGGTGGCGTTCTAGTTTCTAGATCTAGTTTACATTGAGCACGTAGCCTACATGTACATCTGTTGCCTGTTCATCTGCATTTTTGGCCTTGTAATTTATTGGTTACTTTTGGAGTACAGATGTAGTAATTCTGCCCAACAATTTTCAACATGCAGGGCATCTGTCAGGTATTTTGTTCCCTGTAAAAATAGTAAACATTTTGAGCTAAGGGTCAAGAGTAAATTTTCGGCCTGCCGTTTACACTCATGTTGTTATGAGTATATGTTTCATCTGGAGAATTGATTCAGAATTTCCCTTCAAATTTATGTTTGAAATCAATTCATTTTATAGTGAAGGTTGTAAGACTTGTGATTTACAAAAAAAATCTGTGGTCTGACATTATTCCAGGGAAACCAGTGTCTTATTTCAAGGTCTTCAAAGTTTATTTCAAGATATTAGAAATTTACCTCCACTGTGATGCTTGTCATTGGTCTGCCTAACTCTGCACAACTCTAGAGCATGCCTTATTGCCTAAACTGTGATGCTTACATGCACAGTGCACGTATGGAATTTGCCTAACTGTTCATGCTGTGGAGCGTACAGTGTACTACCGGAGTCTTTGCCCGTTTCCGCTCATTGACATCAGTATTTTGTACTTCACTGTCCATGAAGTAAATTCAGGTACTCTTTCTTCATCATTTCATTTCCTTTCTGAAAGATTATTCTGGAGCAGCATCTTATTAATTGTTTGCGCGTGAGACAGATGCTTTGGGATGAATTAATTGAATACTTTTAATGTTTTGCTATAAATTTATATGTAAATTTAAATTCAATTGTGATATTTATAATTGAAATGTTCTTGTCTACAGTCAGGGATGTAGATCCTCCTGCAATTGCCTGATTTCAAGATTTGTTTTCAAATTGTAAATAACATATTGGCACCGTACACATGTGTGTTGCTCTTCCTTCATGCCTCAAATTTTGGGCATAAATCTCAGAGTCCATGTAAATCTCTTTTAAATGTAAATTTATTTTAAGTGCAAATATGCAGAGATGGCAGAGATGATAGAATACATTTTAGAGAATTAAAAAAACACCACAATTGTAGCAAATCAAAAACACTGTCGACAAGTACATGAATATGTAAATAAACATGACTACATGTATGACCGAGGTTTCAGTGCACAAGAATGCCTCCCAAGGATGCCTTGCTCCTCTGTGTTTGTTTATTTGTTTTCTTTTAACCTCGGTTTCCAATTACGGGAATCCTCCAATAAGTGCATGATTACATCCTGACAGCCGCTTTTGGCGCGTGGAGCCTTTGTTTCCCCCGTTTATACGCCATCTCCTTCAGGTGGGTAATTGAAGCGGAGATAATCTGATCCAGTGTTAATCATCCCCCGTTCACCTTGCTATAGTGCCTTCACAAGGTTTCCCACGCGCGGTATTGACGGAACCAGGGCCGGGCATCAATTGACTGATGAATTAATAGCCACGCCGTGTTTGTCTTCTCTTAGCCAGCGCTCTTCACACAAAACTGGATTTTGATTAGCACTCTCTCTCTCACATCGTCTCTGACGATGTTTAAGTTCCGCCCTGCCTCCGCTGCTTGTAGCCTCCCAACTAAAAAAAAATTGAAGCTTTCTTTAAAAAAAAATTGATTGCAGCGATATTGTCTGCCCTCCCAATCAACGCTGAGGCTAATTGTTGCTTCAGTGGCCAAAACACACCAATCAATGGGCTGGGGCCGCGGCTTATGTAGCCAATTTGCTCCCCGGTTTATATGATCATGAATTTTTTGTTGGGGGGGGGGGCCGAGGTTTTTTGACAGGGATTTGACTAAGTGTTTGCTTGGCTTGGGTTCCGAGTATACAAAAATGGCCATGACCGTGCATTTATTGGCTGCCGATCCAAAAAGCGCTGTTCAAACATGTGTACGACAGGGGTGAGATTTGTCAGGATTTGTCCAGGGTTTTTTTGTCAGGATATCTCCTGATTGTTAAGAAACTCTTTTGATTGGAATCCCTGAGGTTTTACTGTAAAGGTGTTTTTAACTACAAAAGAAATGAGTACTGGTATTAAAGAGGTTCCATTAGGCAAATACAAATATTCCATAGGCCCTACGTTGCTCTTGGGATATCGGCAGTCGCCAAACCCTTTGCTGATTATTTCGCAGATTTTTCGTTTTCCCCCTAATCTTACCCCTGGTAGGAGCAGAGATTGTGTGGTATCAATACAGGCTTGGTGCTGTCAGTATCAAGCATGGCTTCAGATACTCTCTGAAACAGGTTCCGTTTAATAATTTTGTTCAGACTGAAAGTTCCCTTACATGTAACATATTACTTTAAAATTACAAGATGCACTATCATGCCCTCTCTCTGGAAATTGATTCGATATCAGATTCGATGAAATCTATACTACAATTGTGTCAGTCATGCTTGGTTCTGCTAGGAAGGCCACATTGCACTCATAGATGTTTAAGTAGTGCGACTGTTATTTTGGCATGATGAATTAATAATAAATTTTAAAAAAACGGTTTTCACGAATGGACCTTAATTGAGCAGCCGTTGAAAGCTCTTCGGACACCAGGAACTTTGATCTGGTCTTACAATTAGATATCAAACCAGAGATACTTTGTTAGAACTAACTGTGTGAATATTCAAAAACACAGATGTGTATAATACAAAATTCCTTGTGACTACCCTTTGTTGTAAACATCACTGGAAATGCAGCTGTAGTAGTTGACTTGTGAAGTTTTCAACAAATTGGTGTAAGATTAAAAGGTTTTGAAGAACTTTTTGAGGGAAGGAAAACAGAAAACTAATTTTTTTTATACAAGAAATTGTCCGTACACAACAAAAAGACCATCCCAAATGAGCATAAGTTTTGTTGGAGATTTTTTTCCCCTCTGTGTTTTGAAGAATTGACGAAAGAGCTGTGGGAATCCTCTGAATAAATGAGTCACCGATCATGAGTGACTGAGGTAAAGTTGACTCCTTGATTCTTGACTTCATACCATTTTTTTTTTAGAGAGAGAGATCTGCGGTATTTGTTTTCGCTGTTAATATCCGCACTCGTGAAGCATGTACGTGCCCACTGTGCAGCATCTTGTTTAATTAAATCTGGCGTAAACACGAATGGACAGAAGAAGAAATGTGTGGGTTTGGGGCTTTTTTTTTCGGAGGTGAGGTGAAGTCGCCCGTATAATTCTCTGATCCTAATCAGCAAAACGTGGTTTGAGAAAAAGTACAGTGGCCTTTAGGTAATCTTTAATTAAGATCGGTTGTAGGCTCTGACACACTATGCATATTTCCCCTTAAGCTACTAATTGTGGTATTCTTGTAGAGCATTGACTGAAAGCTTGATTCTTGTGTTGTTATTGCGGGAATTTTTTTATAAGATGTTTATTTGAATATGTATTTTATGAGGACATTTTGGTGTAAACGGTCTGGATCCCAGACCAAAAGTTTCTGACTGTTAGGTCAGGTAGCCGTCACATTCAAAAATAGAGCATTATGAAGCAAAGCCCTGCCCTTATAATACTTATACATGTATGAGTGCACACTAGAGGTACAATGTCTGCATTTAATGTTTAATACAGAAACTTGGTAACAAATGATTTTGAAATGTTTAACTGCGATTAATGAGTTTAGGTTGTGGGGTCGAGTTAAAGCTGGGGGGTGGTGCTTGTTTCCTTGGGCAAGGCACTTTGTCCCAACTTGCTTCACCCCACCCAGGAGTAAATCCATGCCTATCGTGAGGACAGAGATGGTTATTTTGGTTGAAAATATCATGGCTGCAGAGATGGTTGTAATGAAAGTTTTATGGGCCCATAAAAGCAGGGGTAATAATAATCAATAGCGCTTTGTTCTTTGTTAAAGGTGCCATGCAAACATTGTCAAGTAGGCTTATCATTTTTATTAATTTTCAAATCCCAAAACCCCAAATCCCCCAAAAAGTGGACCCCCACAGCTATAGAATGATGCACGTTGCCCAAATTGAAATGCCCAGGCACAACTCTGGCTGCTCCAACATTTTTCCCCCTTTATTGTGAGACAGTAAATGTTTCAGCGCTTGTTAAACCCATGTCCATATCCCATGACCAGGCATACAGTGGGTGCTCAGAGGGGAGAGATTTATATGCTTGACCCCAGTTGTTGAAAGGGTTTGAGGACGTTTCTGTTAAGGTACCGTAGCAACATGTGCTTTGAGAGTACCAAGTTGGTGGAAGCATGGTGAAAGTAATCTAAGAAACTTCACAAGAGAATTTCGGTGGGAAAAGGAAAAAAAGCAACAGTTTCATACACCTAAAGTTTCAACTTTATAATGGGTCCACAAAAGATTGGTTGGTATAGGGATTGCATTCAGCAGCCATCTTTGAGGTGTGTTTTGTTATGTTAATTCATTAACAATGAATACACAAGAGGTCTACTCATGCGTACCCCTGTTGAACAATAGGACCTACCTCAAACATGGCTGCAGTGCAAACAGTCTATTGGTCCCGACAAGTACTTGAGCCATTTCCCAAACTTTGGTTGCAGCTCTGGCTATGGAATCATTCAGAAGCCAATCCTCTAAATGTCTGATGTCAAAAGAATTTAATGTGTCTGCAGTGAAACATCAATTGACCTACCGGTATTTTGAGCTAGAGTGCCCAACATGAAGGGCCTAGATATCTCCTTTAATTAAGTCAAAGCTGAAGACAAGACCATGGTTTGAACAAACGTCTCGAACTGTTTATGATGTCAGTACCAAAGAAATTGTATAGATGACATGCAGTAGACTAGGTAGGCTGTGCTCATCTGCAGTGATCCACTATGCACAAAGCCAGTGCTCTAAAGTTGACAAACCCTGCCCTAGCTAAACAACTCGCCTCCCCTCCAGCTCCGCCCCCTGACTTGGAACTCACACCACGTGTACTTGTCTCTGTAATTTTCTTAAAATGAAATTCCAAAAATGTATTATCTTTTATTGCCCCTGTGTATTTTGTATGCCGCGGCCTAACCTCAATAACTTTGACTCCTGTTCGTTATTACACATACAAATCTTCTACCTGTGACACTTGAGTTATTGATTACCGATTGGGTCCCATCGCACACAGACCTTGATCTTTACACAACAATAATGTCAGCCGTCTCCCTGTAAACCCAATGAGTCTCTGGGACGTATAAATTACACTCGAGGAACCTCATCCCAGGAGGAGTTGAAAAGGTTAACCCAGCCAAAAAATAAAATAACAGTATTTCATCCGGGGTTTGGAGAGTCATATCGCTGCTGCGCCACTTGGGGGGAATTGGGTTTGGGCCCAGCAGTTGAACTTAAATCTGGAAAACAAATTCTTCAGCGTCAAGCAAGAAGTTAAAAAACGGGTTGTTATGAAGACCCCAGCACCCTCGGACATGCTGCAGTCGTCACCTGTGGCCGTTTTTCATACATTTATGCTGTCCTCCGACAGGAATCTCTCCTTTGGAATTTGAGCCTGGTAAACTAGACCCACGGGAGACCCGACTATGATGTGTCCACAGGAAACGTTCCTGGTTTTTCCTCCCGAAGTGTCAGAATGTCGCGACAATGATCTCATAAACTGATGGAGTGTTTGCCCTTGACAGAGCTACCAGTGCTGATGTTCGGGAGGTTTTATTTCGGTGACAGATTTTTGTAATTTCTGAGTGCATCATTAAAGCAAGGAACGTCAGACATGTATGTGAACGCTACACTGTTTTGAATAATCTGTGGTCTCCTCGTAAAGAAGAAAATAGAAAGAAAGTAAAGGGAAAATAAGCAAGGGAATAAAGACTCAAGAATCATTCTATTTGCCTACTTCGAGCCAGAGGATATTGCTTGTCTCCCAACCTAAGTTATAAAGAAAAAATTACTAGCGACACTTTTAAAAGTTCGTTGTTCAGTTTTATATACAAGAAAACATTTTCTGAAGAGTTTGCACGTTCCTTCCTTCAGAGTATTAACCCAGAACTTATCACACCTTTTTGTGGTGGAACTGATTTGGGAAGTTCAGAGTCCTTTCCTAATGAATGCAGGCTGGACTGGAGCACAGTCTATGGCTTGATGACTGAGGCTGGAGACTGCTATCTACACCGTGATTCATTGCCACTTACTTTTAACAGTCCATTACATGTTTTATAGCTCCAACTTGGCTGGCCCTGTCAGGCCTTTGGCTTGACCCTGTGAGGACAAGAAAAAACCCAAGTAGGAATTGGAAACAGGTTGAGTTGATGTGGAAGGGGGAAGGGGGGGTTCCAGAAGTTGACACTTGCGCACCATCACTCAGGGAGCAGGCTCCAAGATTTCTACCACGGGTTGATGCTCTACAGAACACCAGCCATTTAACTGTCAGGGGTGTAATGCGACGTGATGAGTGTAAAATCACAGCTGCTTGTTGAGGGGGGGGGGGATTGACAAGAAATAGAGCAAAAGGGATGTTGCTAATGTCTGATGACCAGCACTGAGCAGGATAGGCAGGCTGTTTGTTGGCTGTTAGGTTCTGCTTTAACATGCCCCCTGCCTGAACCAAAACATAAGTGAATGATGTCCTGTTAATGTTGTCCTGACTTGGGGGCTAAGATGTCTTCCATCGCTGGAATTTTGAATGATGTACTACAGAAGGACTACTAAAACTACAAGGTCCCTTCCCCTTTGGGAGGAAGTTTACCAGTAAACAACATCCTGATCCCCTCTCTGACAAACACTGGCCCCCACCGAAACAGGTGCTGGTATCCTGGAATTGATGGCCTGCTATCAATTCCCCTCCAAGGTTGACAGAGTCTGGAGTCTGGCTGGGCCTGCCTTTCTTACACTCTCCTCCATTCTTGTGGCTTTCAACAAGTCCAGGACACTTTTTTTCCACTGGGTTTTTCAGTGGAGGGGAAAGTTTTTTGCTAGCTAGTGACTTGAGGGACTTGTGTTGATGGTTCGGCGCCCGTGACATTGCTGAGCCCTGGGTCCTGGCGCCACTCCCTGGTCTCTAAACTCACACCTGGGAATTGAAGGGTTTCTGACTTTACTCATTCGGGTCCAAATGGGCCGAAAGCTGTAATGACATGGTTGTTTTAAGACTTCAAGCTGTGAAAATGATATGATGACAAAAATGTGTGGGAAGTTTGTCTGGGTTCCTTTGGCGGTGTCGGATTTATTTATTTATTAATTTTTTTGTGGTGCTGAGTGGAAGTGTTGGTTGTTTCCTCTGAGGGAGTTGAAATTTACAGTCTGCCTTCAAATTTGATATCCATGTACAAAAATAGCCAAAGCCTCCGAGACCGATATGACAAGTCTTTAACTCTGCTTAATGTCAGTAAATTTAGTCGTCGGGAAAATTTCAGCATCAATTAAGTTTTAATTCCAAACCTCAGTTCTAACTATAGACTTGTTTTGAAGACCTGCAAATGAAAAATCCACCTTTGCCTGCCAGGTTGCAAATTCAGATCAACAGAGGGCGCTCTTGAAAGGAAATGGGGTTCCAGTGGCTCCACTGGACAGAAAATGGAATTATCAGCCCGCTAACAGGTACTTCTCAGTGGTTGTAAATTTTGGGAGCCCAGTGGTAATTGGGCCTGGCATATTACTTGCTAAATACCCAGTCCACCTGCGAGATGTCTTTCATCAAGTTCCATCCCAGTTAACCCCCAAGCATTATGTGGGTCATGTATGTTGATGCAACATTAAGTATCGGACACTATAATTTTTTTTTTGGTTAGCCCTGTGTTTGTGTGGAATGCCCTCAGAGGTCTGGCGCCCTGAAGGCTTGTCTGCGAGGTTTGGCCCTGGGGAGTTGGGTGTCCTGACTTCTTTAAAGGTGGATTGTAAAATTGTACCATCCGTTTGCATTGTGTGGTTAAAATCCTTTGGGAAGAGTAAGAAGGGCAGACAGGCCTGCTTTGTGCAAGTGTTTTGTCTTTCTGATGCAAGAAAATTCTAAGCATAACTATATCTGGGTAAACTTGGGAGATGGTCATCGTGTTTGGAAATTGATGAAACTACATTTTTACTTTTCTGGAGAGACTGCATTTGGTCATTCTGAAGACATTGAGGAGGGTGTTAAACATTTGGGAAAATTAGCGAGAGGAAGGAAATGTGTTGGAACTGTTCTGAGCGGGATACCTGCACTCAACAAACTTGAGGCTTTAGAAACTAGAGCTTCACAACAGTTTCACACTTGTTTCGTGCAAACCGAGTTTATTTTGCCCCGGGGTGAGTTCAACCCAGAGATGAGCATGAACGATTCACACTTGTGCAGCGCCAACCCGGGGTGAGTAGTTGCCGTGTACATCCACTTGCCTCTGTATTTCATCATCTCCCCAGACGGCCAACGATTTCTTGACTTCATAAGTCACTCCGAATGCCTTCTCAGAACATGCACTATGCACGCATAATAAGCAAAACATACACGCATCATTTGGGTACACATGCAAATTAACGAAACATCAGACAGAGCACGGGCTATGCCATGACCTTTGTACCCCACAACAGGAAAAATCCCACTCCGTTCAACCCGGGGCGAACTCAACCCTGCTCGTTTCACACTATTGTTTTGAACCCGGGGCGTGAGTTTCAACCCGGGTTGAAAAATCTCAACCTTGGTCAGGAGCAGGTTTGAGTTCAACTCGGGGTGAAATCAATCTCCGGGTTAACGCGGGTTGAAAATGTTCAAGTGCGAAACGCCCCATGTTTTGAACCCCGCGTCAACCAGCGTCAACCCCGAGATTTGTCTATAGTATTAAAAAGGTCTTTGGATGGATGAAATCAAGATGATGAAAAATAATTGTCTTTCTGATTTGTGGTCTCTGACAGTTTTGGCACATTAAATTGATACCTGCCACTGCAAAGACAAGACGTTAATTGCCAGCACTCATGTCTTCTTCTTATTCTCGTTTGTTAATTGCACACCTGTTTACTTTGTAAACAGTTGTTTGTTTGTTTGCTAGAACTTTTATGTACATTATTATAAAAACATTTACTTCATTGAAGAAGACATCACTTTAAAGTGAATATTTTCAAGTAAGACATAAGTTGTCACTGCTATGTCATGCCTTTCAATTCCAATTCTTTCCCTTTGTCCTGAGTAACTCATTCCCTGCTGGGCCAGCTGTCTAAAACAATTCCTGTCCAAATTTCCTGGTTGTTGCATTGTCGGGGAGTTCTCCAACGCCCCAGTGAGGTATCGGCCTGAATCAGCGTCATCCAGACAACCTGGTCTAGCTGTCACACACACCCAGCTCCCAGCTACCTGTCAGAATGATCTCTCAATTCATGTGAAGAGGAAAGCAATGATTAATCAGTTTCTCTCTCACTCTTCAGAAACTTCCAGTCCAGACGAAAAACCTTCTCCCTTCACTGAGGAGTGTTCTGGTTTCTTTCATGGGTCTAGGTTCCCCACCCTGTCTCCTAAGTCTCCTTTCTCAGCCCCTGTCTGTCTGTCTGGGGGAATGGACAGGCGCCTGCTGTGGACGCCTAATGGTTCCCTGTGGGTCGCCCCAGGAAGTGAGTGGCTCTCTGTCCAGTAAATATTGAATCTTGATCAAAAGTCCGATATTAGGATTTTTGTCGGTTACAACCACAATTTGATTGAATCATGGAGCAATTTTTTTCCTTTGCTCAATGGTTGAATTGACCTGTTCAAGACTTAACTGGTTGCACAACTGTGTGTGGTTTTTGAGGTGCGGGGTAATGCTTTGAGGTCGACATTTGCTGCCTGTTTTCAGAATTTGAGGCTTAACCTTTCCCCTTCCTCCCAATTTTGTTTTCAACTGCCCCTCCCACTTTTCCCAGCTTTGGTCTGAACCTGTCAATTCAGTTTTCTGTTTTGCGTGATGAATGCCTGCTGTGCTTCTCTTCTTCTGTTTCCAGTCGGTATCTCAGTTACCATTATCATTGTCATGATTGACATCTAGTAGTTGTAGTCAGCGCTCTTGTCATAGTTGTGCTTTGTGCCATTTGTCATCTTTGTCATTGTTACAGTTGTTACTCTGATCTCTACATTTGTCATCTTCAAAGTCACCTTTACGATATCCGTCATTGTTAGGGTCACCGGTGCTATCAGTTGTCAGTCACCATTGCCACCGTTTAAACAATTGTGATTGTCAGAGCTTCCATTGTCGGTGAGTCATTGTCTCTTTTCATCATGATGAAATGTATATGACATGTACCTAAAACTCAAACAGTCAAGTCAAGAAATCCTGTAGCAGTTAAAATGTACTCATACAATTGGCCACAATGTTCGGAAATCCTACATTGCCATAACCACTCACAACCAGTTTATTTGGTTGTAAAATCTTCGTTTTAGGACAATTGAGTTTCCAAGACCCCACAGTCTCTTTTTAATTGCTAGACATCTAGTGATTTGTGTCTTCGTGTTGGACTCACAGCCAGATTTCCAACTGAAGATCTTTACAAGAAGTAACAGGAAGAGTTTACGCATCCTGTCAGATTGACGAATGATCAGTGCATGCTGGCATCCCTCCTTGATCGAAATCCTACCCATCCCAAAGTTAATTTATCGCCCAGGGTCCCTCTTACAGAAAATGGAGCAGATAAATGTTGTTGTCAATTTAAAGTCAACAAGGAATGAAATCCTGAAGAGAAAAAAAAATGTTGGGACAGGCTGCTGTCAAAATAAATGTTGCATTAGGCTTGTCTTTTTGGATGTTGGAGGATGAGTGGAGAGTGATTTATGCAGATTCCACGGATGCTTTGGGTTGTCCAGGAGGAGGTTGATTTGTTGTGGGCGCCTACGCTTGTTGTAATGATACTGTACTTTTACCTGATCATGTCAGGCTGGTTGAACCCTGTCAGTAAATGCTTGGAGAGTTTTGCAGAGGGCACAGTCTTGAAGATGTTGTGGTGGACAGTTTTTTTCACCATTGAAAATCATTATGGATTTAGTTGTATTGCTAGTTTGCCCTAGTTTCCTTTTCTACTCCCATCTTAAAGGTGGTGGACGCCATAATTTGCAAAATTCAAAAATGAAACTGTCAAAATATCATGAAATATTCTTGTTGGTTATAAATAATACTTAATACGATCAAGCATCCTGTGAATACGCCTAGTATACTGTCATTTTTTGAGAACAGTGGAATTCATTACCATTTCCTCACGATGGTTAGGACCAAAACATCACGCTTTCAATGGAAACCTACAATCCATGTACACATGTATATGCTTTGAGTCGAGTAAAATGAAGATCTAGGCCTATGCATTTTAACAGTTTTCTCAAAAATATGAAATCTACTGAACTGTAATTTGGACAGGTTCTTTTTTTTATTTAGATGTTTGTGTTGTTTCTTGAATGGGCAAAAATACTTTTTTGCATGTGTTGTCCATTATCTGTAACCTTAAGCAAAAGTATACTAATAATTTATCTTTGCTGTAACTTGCTCCAAGTGAAGTTCCATGACATCAATTAGTGTTAAGTCAAGTTGGGTTTGAGTTTTCTCTTCTGTTGTATTGGCTCCAACTGGCCTTGTCACAACACAAAACAGGACAAGTCCAGTAAAAGCTGGTCTCAGATTGCACCTAAATTCTATCCAGTCGATTCAGAATAGCTATTCACAGGAAGTTTTTGCTACTGGTCTACCCAGTGTATGGATTTAGCCCATTCATTGACATTATAGGGTAATCCTATACAACAGCACTGCCCAGTTTACAAGTGACATCAGTCAGTCAGTCAGTCAGTCAGTCAGTGAGTGAGATACTAGGCACAAAGAGGACACTAGGCTGGCCCTCTGGGACCAGCAAAAAAGAAAGAAAGTTATATCATGTCTTCATACTGTAATTGGCATGCTGTCACTCATCTAATTGTAATCTGTTCCTTGTTTCACCACCAAAGTTTTGTTTTCTTAAATACTCCATGTATTACTTGACTCCCCCCCCCCCTCCTCCTTCCATCAGTACCAAAAACTACATCCTTGAGACTGAGAGAGAGAAAGAAAGAGAAATTCCTGACTTGCATCTATCCATCCAGCGGTTTATTTTCCTGGTCAGAAGCAGAACGTGTCTGGAGTCATATTGTCTAGCTGGTGGCAATAGGGAGACTTACAGCATACTTGAAACGGTTGGATGAGAAAAACCAACAAGTTTTGGTGAAGTGTTGAGTGGAAGCTGCAAGCTGCTCTGTGGACCGCAGTGTATTACAAGACCTTGGTGTATGTTACACCAGAATCGATGACAGAATAGTGGAACCAGCCTTTCTGTAGTTTTGTCTGAAGGCTGGTTCTGACTTAGGCCCAAGGCAACATTTGACAGTAAGAAGTCAATTTGATGTCACTAAACATTTGCAGCAACATTATTGGAAGTTGAAATGTGAAGAGTGAATACTTGCTGTGACTGCCAGAAACTCCCCTCATTTTGATGCCTTCAATGTTTGCTTTATCTGTTGTTGTAACGACTCGTCTTTAATAAAATCGCTTGTCGATTGATAAGCTGCCTCTGCACTGCTAAGAATACCTAGATGTAGGTATGGGGGGGGGGGGCTGGATAATATTTGGGAGTATTTTAACGCAGTACCAGGAGTTCTTCCAACTGAGCTACCATTATTGTGGTGGCAGGCTCCAAATTTGTCAACGTCTGTGTTCAAGGGATGCTAATCAGAGGTCACAAGTAAATCACAAGTCCAGTCACAAGTATGAACAATAACTAAGGAATACCTGTGTCGCAGTTCATGAATAGCTTGTGAGTTGACTTTGGACTGGAGGACTTGTGGAGGACTTGTGATGGACTAAACTGTAACACGGCTAAAATGTCTTAAGTGATGTTCTAGCTTGACTCTGCCCTGCTAAAGTTTAGCTGTGTGAGGAGACTTGGTATAACAAAAGACCTTTTCACACTAGCCTACCCAAGTTGAAAATTGACATGGGGTCCACCTCGGGTCCCATCGAACATGGGTAGGTGTGTGCACGGGTCAGCTGTAGATTGTGGATTTTCTACCTGGCTAGAGCCGCTCAACCCTGTCCCAACCATGGTTGGATATCACCCATGTAGATTGCCAGACCCGTGTAGAAGCCATGCCAAATTCTTGCCAGTGTGAAAGTGGCTCCCAAAATCTCTGTGTTGGTCCCGGGTCATACGCAAGAGATTTGGGATAGTGTGAAAGACCTAAAGTAGAAATAGAAAAACTCAACTCCAGTTCCCACCTTAAGACTTGGCTCCAGCATTAACTACTGCATTCAAATTCAAAGTCTTATCAGAAAACTTCCTAACATCATCTGTTATTTCACTACCCTCCTTGTGTTGACAATTTTGAAGGTCCCTAACCTTGACGGAAGGGTTCAACCAGAGTAGCAAAGTCTCTCTGGAGACCCAGCATTTCTGCTCCCCTCACCAAAATACATCATTAACAAGGCTGGTGTAACAAAACAGACATGTTATTTCGTTCTTTAGAAGTGATGTACCGGTACCAGTACATCTGTTGGGTAGTCAGGAGACTCCTTTGTGAATGGCCTTAGCAGAGAACTGCCATAGTCTAAATACATGACTGGTCTGGGACCTGTAGTCTGGGGAAGTCATTATGGTCTGCGCCATTTGTTTCATCCCTAAGTATGTCTGTCAGACTTACTGCTGCCACCTTTGACAGATACATGTATCCTTGCTGAACATTTTCCAACCCAAAGGTTTTTCTTTGGGGGGGGGGTCATATGAAGGTTTATTTCAATTCTTGGGAATTTCAGACTTGTCGGTGACATATGTAATTGAGTATGGTGATTTTTTTCTCTTTAAACGAAGGTCAATGAAAGCATGTTGCTTTTGTTACAGTAGGTCAAAACATTCAATATTCATTCTGGAAATTCATTTTCAAAAAGAAAACATTTCTGCTCTGAGAGGCAATGAGTCAATAAGCCTCCGCACTGATGACATCACACTTTGTTTACATGTGTGCTTTCTTATGGGAGCCTGGTGGGGACGACGGTTTTGTAGCTCCATAGAAAAGCGCACAAGTAAACAAAGTGTGACGTCATCAGTACAGAGGCGTATTTTGATGATAAACACTGTAGTAATCTTACTTTACATCTCAACCGACAATACAAGTGCAAGTAGGCGTTGCCTTCAATTTTAATAATGAGCTCTATCAAAGAAACCATTCTAGTCACTCTGGTCTTCCTGTTTCCAATTACACAAACTGCTATTAAAATGAAAATATTGCAAAGTAAACCGATTTTTTGTTTTAGTTGAGAAATTTAATAAAAGTAGAATTTCAGCCTGTATCTTACACAGTCTTGTCAGTTTCCCAAAGTTGCAATCGACTTTCAGACAATTTACTTTGTTTAATATTCCCTGGAAAACAAGCTGAAATTCTTTGAATTCACTGTGTAATATTTTTTTGGGTCAGCCAAACTAGTCTTTGCTCAAAAATGAACATATCTGTGCTTTGTATACACTTGGCCCTAGTACATTCATCAAGCACAGGTGGTACACCTCAAGACATACCCACAGGTAACCCACCCTTCCTCACTAATACTTCCGGTTTCAAAATCATTTTCGGATCCCATAATTTGGCAAATTGATCAAGGGTCTCGTTTTGGGGGGATGGAGGGTTGACTGTAGCTCCTGGCAGGTGGGTAGCATGGGTGGGCCCCACGGTGGTCTAGTCATTGGGGTTCAACTGATGGGAGGCATGCCCTCCTTAATGCAGTGATGAGAGATATATATTGGTGACCCTGCCCTAAGGAACCAAAGGCTTCTGTAGGCATAGCTTGGGAAATCCTAGATGGTAGGATCATCTAGTGCTCATTGGAAATCTGTGTTTGGCATGGTAAGGCTGTGTTGGAATTATTTTGCTACGGCTAGAAATTACACAGGCACCTATGGACAGCCACTTCCCATAGACCCATGTGTTATATCCAGCCATAGCCAAGTAAAATTTCGGAAGTGGCCACATAAATTGTGGGTCTACATAGACTGGTTCCGGCTCCCTCCATTATAGCTTCTCATTCTGAATGTTGGAGGTGAGAACCAGTCCACATTCCCATTTTTTTTTAGGGATCCTGAAAACAAAATTGGAGCATGTCTATTTTTTTCCCAGTTTTAGTTTGGATGTGTTCTGTGTTTCATGAATGACTGATGGTGTTTTGTGAGTTTGGTACATTCCCCCAGCTGTAATATGTGAGTGTGGATAGTATTGTTGGGTAAATTATTTAATGTTCAGCTGAGATTTATTTCTATTTTCATTTCAGATGACTATTTTAGTCCGTAATGGAATTTCTGGATGGAAGGAATCGGGTGTCATGCATTGGAATCTTGGAGAAGCAGGATCTGGTAAGTTTTGAATCTTAATTTTTCATGAAATGAGCACTTAACGACTTTTGATGGAATTTACTTTTTACCCCGTCGTCCCTGATAGAAATTATTTAGTAACAATTATGTAGGGCCTAATGTCATTGACCCCTGTTCTATGAAATTTGTTCGTTATTCCGATCCTTGGTTATTGTTTGTAGTAGCGTAGTGAAAATAATTTTTGGGGGGGGGGGATGTTCAGGAGGGGTATTAACCAATTTCTTCCCATTTGCAGAGATTGCATCAGCGTGTTGATCAGATGCGGGGCTATGTATACATCTTCCCTAATTCTCCCCCCCCCCCCTTTTTGTTGGTTCATCGGGGGGCCGGGGTAGCGTTCATTAGAATTGGGACAGAATTGAATTTGACTTGCAGTGTATTATCAAGTTGATCGTGTGTGACACAAAAAGGTGTAGAGATTGAAGGTTGGATTGAAATTTTGTCTTGATCGTGTAAGTTCTGAGGATCTTTGTTCATGCGGAGCCTTACTTCAGACCTGAGCACATCAAGTAAAACGAGAGATGGTACATGTACACTGAGTGTACATTTAAATGCCCTGCATGATAAGTGCCACACACAAACGTGGTGAAGAACATCTGCCTAACTTGGCATCCGCTGGTCTGTCATAGTTAGGCAAGCTTCACTTTACAATCTCTAGGCCTGTTATAGTAGCACTATTTCAATACCTTGATCTAAACTGAAAACCTTCACTATAGATGCAACCGTACTGTACGAATGTAACTTTTGGTAATGTTTACCAAAAGGGCTTAAAATCAAAATCAAGTCAACTTGAACATTTGTCGTCGCGGCAAGTTTTCACGATGCAAATTTGCAAAATTTGAACACATTTCAAGTTTTGCTTCAGAGTCACATTCGCATGAAGTATAAACCAGCCTTAATTGTGTTACTTGTATGTCACTGCCATTTCAACAACATAAACAAGGCCAAGAAAAAACCCAGAAAGATTGGAAACCGGCAAAGCAAATCTGAAACAAAAGTACAGTGCACTTAACTCTCTGTCCAGTACTCTCTTTAATTAACCACTAAACTAAGTTCATGCAAAATACGCATAATTTCCCCTGGGTGGTGTTGGCTGGTTAGTCAGGGAGGAAAAAGTGTGACACTGTCCACCAACAAGACAAACCAACATGCCATAATATTGATGGACAAGTCACGTTCTTTTTGTCTTGACGTTAATTTTCGTTGACATTAATTATACTTAATGGCATTGTGCGTTGGCCTCTGCAATGATCGGTTTGTGTTTAAATCCCTTCCTGTATAAAACCCCTAGGATTAAATTCCAGCGGGAAGTAAATTCCAGCTAATGACCAGAGAAATAACAACGAGGCAAAAATAAACCGCTTAGAAAAATTCCCTTCCTCTGTAACGCAGATCGCGACATCTATATATCGCAGCTTTTGGTGGATGTACGTACATTGTCTCGCTGCCACCCTTTCTGTGTAACACACGAACGAAGCCCATAATCATTGTTATGATTGGACGGGATTAATCGCCATTAAGCCCGTGGCATTACGGTCCCATCTGTATAATAACTGTTTCCAAAAAGGTGGGCGTGTTTTAGGGAGATTTGGGGAGGGGGAGATAGAATTAAGTTTGAGTGCCAAATTATTACCGCACAGCCCTGTGTTATGTCACATGACTGCAGAACTAGTGGAAATCAGCGCGGCATTCTTACATCTATAGAGGAGATTACCATCTCATTCAAGCAATGGTAAATTTGTTGTGTTCTGTGAGCTTCAGCTACTTGGCCTAATTTTGTGGCTCTGTCGACCATGGAATTCTGTGCTTACCTGTACAGTCTACGTTTCTGTGCTTACAGTACTATCTTAGAAGGTCTGTACTAACCACAAAGGCACAGAATCCTGTACATATGACACAAGCCAAATTCCTTGCTAGCCCACAAAATAAAATTTCATACAATCACTTTTTTTCCTGTGGCTAGCAAGAAGATTAGGCAAGCCTACTAAAGCCGGTCCCAGAGCCCACAAAATTCCACTCAACTGATTCAGAATGGCTATTCACTAGGAAACTTACAGCATTTACGGTCTACACAATAGGCTGGATATAGACTTGATATTTTCTGAGGTGGCACCATGCAGGTTCGTGCAAGTCACATTCAGGTAGTACGGCTCCTTAGACCAAGAGGGCAACCAAAATGTGCGCGCCTTATCTTTAAGATCGCTTGCGGCATGCGTGCTGGCATGGCACCACCACAAAAATGGCTTCTAAATTGTTCGGTGAATTCCAATATGGCCCATCTATTAGCTGGAACATAGTGTAATCCTACACGATGGTACTGTCTGACTTACAAGTGAAAGAAGGGGAGACAGTCAGTCAGTTAGTCAGGCAGTCAGTCAGTGAGGTACCGGTGGGTAGAAAGTGGATACCAGGATGGCACTCTGGGTCCCACAAAACTGAAATTGTGGGGCGTAAAATTTCAGCTTTGAGCTGTGGAGATATTTTCTCCTCAACCAATAAATCAGAACTTATGGGCTCTGTGCACAAGTATCCTCTCAATGGAAAGAAAGAGTGAGTTACGGGAGACCACTGGAGGAGAAATTTAAAGGCCGTGCCGATGACGCGTGACACTCACGTGCACATTAGTCATTCGAACTTGCGCTATATTGGCACGAACCAGTATGCGCACGCGGTGTGTCCTGTCCTCTGGGCTCTCGAAAGTGGTTTTAAAAAAAATGCCCTCACTTGTTCCTGCCGTGCACGAAGCCCATATTGGCTGCACCATTGGTCATCACTTGGATGGTATCATGTCGACGCTCATCAGTTTACAATTTTGTTCATTTGTTCAGTAAATTTGTTCACGCACGAATGCTATCAAAGATAGATTAGATATAGATGCCTGCTTTTAATTGACGTCACGGACCTACAATGCATGCGATGCACCGTCATTTTTCACCAGAGCCAATCAATCCGTTACCACATCTTTTGCACAGCTCCCGGCCCCGGTGACATTCATTTACATTAATTTACATTCCATTTCTAAATTTATCTTGAAATATTGATACAGCCCTTACAAGTCCTCCAACCCCAAATGAAATATCGTCCCATTTTGCTATCGCCGGGGACATAAACACCATAACAACTCCACCTTGTCAAAATAAGAACTGATATTTCCCCCCAAGTATGAAATCCATATAACAAGAAAGTAGAAATAGAAAGAAGAAAATTTATTATGTGTCAGCTGGCTTTAGAAATATTCACTCAGTAAACAGCTAAAATAAAAAGGGGGAAAGAGATATCAGAGTGATTTATTTCAACATCTGTTGGGGAATATTGGGTATTACTTTTGCGGGGTGTGCATTAGCTGAAATTCTTGTAGAACTCCCAGTGTCCTTGTAAACAACCACAGTTCCTCATAAATCTAGAGGATTATTTATCGGGTTCAGACATTTCGTACTACCAGTCATCTTTTTTTTTATTTGACCACCTCAACAAGGTCATTATTTTCTTTAAAAAGATAACAAAACTGGAATTGATTATTATTGCAGATGGCGGACATTTTTACGTGCAGCGCCCTCTGTTGAGTAAGATTGGAGAGAAACTTTCATGAATCATTGTTGATTGTTTTCATGATTTTATTGTTTCGTATTTCATTTGATTCTATAAGTGAGTGAAAAAAGCTGACATGACATGTATTTTCGGAGGACTTGTCGTTTGATTTTTAAAGCATGCCAACCAACTGGTTCTTCTCTTCAGAACCACACTTCTCAAAAGAGAGTGCTCCACATGGCGTCACTGCAACTTCACTAGTTTACACCACCGCCATGCAAAGTTTCAAATCTTACATTTAAAACGTAGAACTAGTACCAGCCTTGTTCAAAAATCCTGGCTGTGCTTGTGAACAAGCGCGATGTAGCAGTGTGACATATTTTTTAATGCCTGGTATATGAGTACCTGGATTCTGGAACTAATATCCATAAAGTTTTACAGCCTTGTTCGCTGGCGCCAAGTCAGTAATATCAAGTCTTGAAAGAATGTCAAGACTGAACATAAAAAAAGCAAGAACGAACTTCCAGTTACTCCTGCGGTCAGTGGCATACCATAACTTCAGTAGAAAAAAAAAAGTCGTACAGAAAATTCTGTTTAGTTTTAGGCGATATCATCAGATTTGTCGAGCATCTTCATAAAGATCCAATAAATCTAACAAAATTTCCAAACGATAAAAACAGTGTGTATCACTGCATGATGCACAGTTTCTCAGCCATCCAAAATGTTAGGCTTTGATCCACATTTTAGACATTATTGTATGGTTTATTCCTCCAACTTAAGTTTGTATTTTTTTCTCAAAAAAATCCCCAATTAAATACATATTCCAACTTGCTAGATCCAAGACCATATCAAACATTGTTATTTACATGTATGTAAATAGCAATCAGGTAAACGTTTACAAACGATCCTACTCTACTACTCGAGTCCAGCCTAATTAATTACCCTTGATTGGTGCGCGGCGACAAAACCATTCCTCTCCAATCACCGCTGAGCCTCGAATCCATCAAGTTCATCATCAGAAATAGAGTGGCGTACAAAAAAAATGACAAAAAAATAACATAACAAGAATATCTTTCCTAACCGGATTTTGGTTTTATTAATTCCCAGTTGCTACCACCATTGATTGGCCTTCATTGCCTATCAAATGAAACCACAGGCTTTGAGGGGGGGGGGGGGGCATGGTAAAAACACAGCTATAAAATACCACTTAGTTACAGCCTTCAGAATAATTAGCATGTAAACTAGTCGTCCAATCTCCATTTAATGTCTTAATTGTTATCGCGGGCGCATCAAGTGAAAAAATTAGGGGTGTGGGGACACATGACATAAAGTACCCCGTGTTTTATTAACAAAATATGGCCTTTGAATTGATGTGGAATATTATAGTGTTTTTGTGTGTGTTTTTTTTTTTTGCACAATGCATGTATTATAGAAGGGGTCCTTATTTGTTGTCAGGTGTTTTCTAAGACCTACCGGTAGAAGGGATCTCATAACGGTTTTGGAATGCTTAGTATAGGTCCACTTTATAGATATATTTCCACGATTTATTTCGGGGTTTTGGTAATTTTGGTTGCCATTTTGAAAAAAAAATTGGGGTAAAAAGTGGAAAATGCCATGTTGATACATAGAAATGAACTGCACTTACTGTTTATAAATTCCTAACAAAGATTGGAGGGTGAACAATTATCTGCAAAGTACTTAAAATGAGGAAAAAGGATGCTTTATTTTTGAAACAGTATATTTAAATGTACAACTTAGCCACGCCCACGCTAGGGTTATTCCTGATTTTAACCCGTAACACTCTTTTCAGATATATCATTGCTGCTTATGTTTTTTTCATGCCTGGTCTTCAAGAATTTGTAGACCGATGTCTTGTGTATTATAAGAATAAGAAATTCACAAAATGAATACTTGAGAGCGATTTACAAAAGTCGTTGAAAAATAATCCTCCCTAATTACCCTAATCAAACACGCTGGGAAAGACACAACCTTATCTCATTCACATCTCATCAAGCATGTGAATTAAATTTTACCGTCAAAAAGATAAAATGAGAAAGCTCATAACTTGGGCATTCCGTCCGACTTGTCAGCATCAACAATTTTCACAGGGAATTAGGCACGCCAAGCATCAATCCCCTCTTCAGCTTACCCTCGCACCAATCACTGAAGATAATTACCATTTCATACGCCTCGGCCCAGACAAACAAAAACGCTAAACAACGAGACAAAATCTCGTCGCGCTCATCTAACATTCATATCGAGTGAAATTCGTTTTCTTTCAGAGAGGAGTCGTGCGTGATACTCAACTCCAATCCTGTCATGTATTTATGAGAACGAAAGCCCCATAAATCCCGTAGCTCAAGGGGTAGAGAAGTCGGGGGAAAAAATCAGTGCTAATTGAAAGTCAAATTAAAGAAGCTTTAATCAAGCAACCCCCACCTCCCCTTACATGAAAGGCATTGCACTTTTTATTTGTCCGAGTCACGACGGAGTGTCGATAAAGATCTCACAGGGTCACGCTTGAGCACGTCCGGTGACAATAACACATATTAAATACTGCTATTTCCCAATGTCTAGCAGGGTTTTGTATGATGGAGTTGGAATAAACCGCATCGTTTAACTGCGGAGGAAATGAAAATCTCTCACAGTTTGTTCATACCTCAAACCCGAGATTTCTTTGGGGGGGGAGGGGGGGTGGGGGTGTAAGTGAAGTGACTTGACTTTTGAGATGGAAATAAGAAGGCACTCGGGTGGTCAATGGGGTGTATGTGCACTTTTTGGAAAGATTTAATTAAGGGTAGATGTCAGTAAGAGATGTTTGATGGAGTGTGCAAATGAATGAAAGGAGACGAAAAACAGAAATATTATTAGATGGCTTTGCGTGTCGAGTTGTAATTCAAACAACCAGTTTAAATAACTCCAGGATAATTTCTAAATGGTGAGGGGCGGATCCCTGATGGGAGAAGAGGCGTAGGCCTACAAGAATGATAAAATGCTGAACAAATTTGATATTACAAATTTGGGTTCATGTACTTCTTGCGTAGCTTGGCAGATCATTTTTAATCATTCGCTGAGTTTATAGTTTTGAACACACTGTTCAAAAACATAGGCCTAAAGATCTTTCTGAAAATCACAAGCAAGGAGTAGTACCTCTTTCATCAGTCTAGTCCGTTGGAGTAAAATGAGATATCTACCGTAATGTGCAAGAATTGAGAGAGACAAGTAAACACATTTTGCCAACGGCACCTGACCTCCAAATAAGATGCTGCAGCTTGGCACACATTCAGGATCAAATAAGTTGCCTGTAGTTTGTGCCGTGGGCTCTGTGCGTGAACAAGAGAGGGCGCTTTTTACCACTTTCAAGAGCCCTGTGTACGGGACACTCCGTGTGCGTGTACTGGTTTGAGCGAACTATTCAATACTTATTGTTTTCTGAATGTGCAAAAAGCCATAGCATCTTTGCGTGAGGGTTTGACATTGACGCATTGTCAGCAACGTGTTAGAATGACCCTCCCAGTGGTCTCCCCCAACTCTCCCTTTCTTACCGTTGAGGGGGTACTTGTGCACGGAGCCCATACACGCTCGGTCCTGTACACCAGGTGTGCCCCTCCCACTGGGGATGTTGAAATAATGAAAGTGGTCGAACAGCGGCAACTACTATTCAAGCAGGGAATCCAACCATGTAGTTGAAATCTTTGATATTTGGGGTTCGAAAGAAACTTAATGTTGAAAAACAGATTACCCTGCAGCTTATACCAGTCGGTATGCTATAAATCAATAACGGGTTGATGTAAAAGCCAGTATGCGAGACTTACATCCTACCTCCATGTTTAACTAAGTGTCTCTGGTCCAATGTACATATGTTTGAGTAGAGTTTCAGCAGCCAATGTATTCACGGTCATGGCCATTTGCTTTACTCAGAAGCTGAACTGAGCAAACAACGAGTAAAAACCCCTGTCTCCACAGCGTTTACTGACATCTACCGTTCTATCCACAACCGGGGAGCAAATTGGCTACATGAGCCGTGGCCCAGCCCATTGATTGGTGTGTTTTTGGCCACTGGAGCAACAATTAGCCTCGGTGTTGATCAGGCGGCCGGACAATATCGCTGCAATCGATTTTTTTTAAAGAAGCTTCAATATTTTTTTTTTTAGTTGGGAGGCTAAATCAGCAGCGGAGGCAGGACCGAAGTTAAACATCGTCAGAGACGATGAGAGAGTAGAGAGTGAGCACTAATCAAAATCCAGTTTTGTGTGAAGAGCGCGCTGGCTAAGAGAAGACAAACATGGCATGGCTATTAATTCATCAGTCAATTGATGCCCGGTCGTGGCTCCGTCAATACTCACGTATAATAATACGAAGCACGGGCCGGGATTATTTGCAAGGATCTTTGCTTTTGGTGGGCTCAGCCCACTTAATTGAATCTGACATCAAACGCTTCAGTTACCGTGCTCCTCAAATTAAATAGCAATACAGGGACAAGTTCAGCTAATGTAGTTTTTTTTCCTCTTATTAACAAAGGCTTTGGTGGGCTCTACAGGAGCCTAAGGACCTAGTAATATGATCGTGAGAGCATCAATCTTGCCCTGATGGCGTGATGGAAACGCTGCATGAATGAAGTTGACAAAAATTGAAGTTGTGATGAAATTATCTTTGATGAGGTACAAAAACAAAGCACTTTATCCTGTCGACATAGTAAGCAATTTACTGTCTCTGTAGCACTCTAGAAATAAAGCGCTAAAATCTTTGAGGATAAGATTTTACTATTTAAAAAGGAAAAAGCTGTGCTGTTTGAAGGAAATACCAGCTTTGTTACGGACTCCTAAATACAAAATTTCTATTGACAGCGTGTTATGTCTGCTACTGTGGTTACTGTAGCAAGCACTGTTGTTCATGTAATGTATAGTATAGTGTGTGGTGCAATGGGGAGTTCTCTCTGAATGTTCCGTGTTTTATCCTGTCTGAGATCTGTTGTCTGCTTCTAGTTTTCTGTCTGCTCTACTAAATCTGTGTTCACAAGTCAAATCACCGCCACCCTGTCTCTAAAAAAAGGGATTAGCTATTCAAATGGATTGTGACAAAATAAATTCCTTTGTTACTGTTTCTCTCTGTTATTTGTGATCTTGCAGATTTTTTTGTGATTGTGATAGACATGACAACCAATCTGCAAGCTTCAGTTCATATCATGCGCATTACAATTTCACGTGGATCTTTCAGGAAGTTGGAGCCCACAACTGTCCAGGTCCAAGCCAAGTGGTTGTACAAACCTCTTAACTAAAAGAGGCGTCGATTCTGGACTCACTCAAAGTCCAGACTTCAAACACTATGGGCTCTGTGCGCCAACAAAAGAGGGCGCCCTTTCACCTAGCAACGACATCCCATGGGCGGTGGGACACATTCATTTCGCTGGTTGACGCGCACGCACCGTTCCTTGTGTGTGATGCACGTACACCAGGGGATTTGCACTATGTACACGCAGTGGCCGCGCTCCGCGGTAAAATATTGCAGTCAGGCAAGATGGCGTCGTTCGGTCACCCCCAACTGTACTTTCTTTGCCGGTGAGGGGGTACTTGTGAACGGAGCGGATACCCCTAATAAACATTGTCTTTTCAATCACTGTCACCCATCAATTCATTCAAATTCAACATACTTCTAAACTATTGAGGTAAGTGTATCATGGTCTAAGTTTTTCCATCCCAATTTTTTTTCCATCTGAGAGAACAGTCTCCCTTCCATTAGGTTCAAGAGAAAAAAAAAGGACCTTGCATCCAAATCCTAATTTTAATGAGTTTTATCATCCAGACATTCTAGTATGTGATACCACTAGAAAAAGTACAGGGGCTCCTTTCACTTCAACAGTCTTACATTCCTGCGTGGAAATATTTAGACTGGCCAGAAATATTAATAAAGATGAATGACGCGTCTCGTGAAGTGATTTATAAACTCTTCATCCTCACTTTTTGCAGATGATGACATTTCTCAAATCAGTGTACTGGCCCTACCAACAAACCAAGTCAGTGTACTATATGGAATGTCCCCAGATCCCTACCGTTCCGGACACCATTGGACAATATGTCGTACAACTCTCTTGCGTACACACGCAATCGTCAGAAATGTTTATTTCTGGAACTGCTGCGCTGAAATTCCGGAATACAGTTTTGGAAATGCGCCACGTCAAGATGCCGTGATAGATCGAAGGCTATGGATGGATCCATCATACTTAAGGATCCTGTCATATTTTTTTAATGGAGTAATTTATGCTGTTCTTACGGACGTGACGCTCTTCGGCTTGTAAACAGGAGACAGCGCTGTCAAAACATATGCTGAATGACTTGACCGAGGTCGGCTATTTTCAAATCATAACTGACAGTTTTTCATTTTGCAAATGAGCGTCAGACTTTTAAAGCAATCATTGTACAAACATTTCTGGCCCATTAGATGGTATGTCGTAACTATGAAAGCCTACAGAGCACATTTCTTGGTGCCTCAGGTGTTGTATCATTATTACCCCTGCTCAGCATGCCACTAAAGTCTTGGTAACAACTTAGTTCCTTCATGAGTTTGCAGCTAGATGCTGCCTTTTTCGGTGCAAGCAGATATGCGAGATTCATCACATGTCTGCATTCACAGGTTACTTGTGCCCTTTTGATCCTGGATTGTGAGAAGCAGTTGTGATAAAGTGTCTTGCCCAAGGGCACAAGATATACCACATGTTGAATTCAAACCCATGGCCTGAAGAATAATCCTTGTGATCTTGAGTTTGCTGCTCGGGACTATGATGAGGCATGAGGCCAGAGCAATAATGAAGTGTACAGAATTTCACGTACCGGTACAAGTGCAAGTACAGGCACAATATGAATCATGCTCGGTATAGGAAGAGCAATGTTAGACAAGGAAAATGCCTTTGCATTTAGTGTGTTTTGCGGTCACAAGTACAATGTACATGTAGTCATGGAGGAAGGAAATTGATGTAGTTGACGCATATACAAGCTGTACATGATCATTTCACAGGGTGTGGCCCACACTGAAGCATATCCCTGGTAATCAACCACAGACACCACATTTCTCATGGCAAGGTCACACCAAATCACCCTCCCAGCCAGCGGGATACCAGGGGTATCAGTGTCCCATAGCCCCTAGGGGTCCGACAGTGGTATATCAGTGTCTTTGCTTACTAATCATTGAAGTCTGATGAGGGAATGGATAGGTTTGGGTTTGTGTTAATCCAGTTGACATTCCTAGGCGCTGATACATGGTCACTGGCTGCTTGACATGACACTTGTGTGACAGGATTCAATCATGTGGGCTAGACTGGTGCCAAGGCGTATTCATGTATCTGTTTCAAATCAGACATATATGGATATTGCAAAATTGTTTGAGTGCATTAGCATAGAGCATAAAATGTCTCAGTTTTAAGAAAGTGTGGCTGAAAGGGGAAGGGGGTTGCCACCACCACCCTCTCCCCCAGCCTTTTGTAGAAAAACGTCTTTTGCCCCAACTTATTGATCTCCCATTCCCTCTCCCACCTTTCCTTACAGAAACATTTTGCCGCCTTAGTGACACCTCTGTACACACTAGAGCCTCTCAACCCGGGTTGAACTCAACCCTGGGTGAACCCAGTGCCGCCCCATGTTGAGTTTTTGATATTTCAACCCCGCATTCAACCCTGCATCGTTCCACACTTGTTTCATGCAAATCAAACTTATCATCCTCAGTTACTACTGTTTTAAACCATGGCAAGAATTTCAACCCGGGTTGAAAATCTCGACCCTGGTCTGGAGCAGGGTTGAGTTCAACCCTGGGCTAAATCAATCTCGGGGTTGACACAGGGTTGACGCAGGGTTGAAATTCTTCAAGAGTGAAACGATGCATGTTTTCAACCCTGCATCAACCCCGAGATTTGTTATAATATAGGTTCAGAGAAGTGGTAAAATAAAGACTTTATTTAAACTTCATAGTGTTTGCATTTTTTAAGATACGTTGTTCATTGTGTAGAATTCTTGTGACCTAGACCTTTGAAATACAATAATAAAAAAAACTCAAATTTGGCGATCTCCAAACAAATTTATTCCTATAAATTCTGCGGTTCTTTTCTTTTAACTTAACCACCTCACATGTTTTGTTGAATCAATTCTCCCACTTTGTCTTGCATTCCCAGCCAATCAATTCCCTTGGAGCGTTCCTTCACTCAACCTATTGTTGTTTGATTATTTTTACAACAAACAATTCCAGCCCTGCCACAAGCCTCTCAGACACAACTTGCAGTGCTCAGTTCCAAGTGGCTAGAAAAACACAGGCTAAAGTTTCAAAGGAGGCCAGGAATGGTCCGATCGGCTGCCAAGAAGTTTGTTTTCAGACTCCAAAGGCCATCCAAAGAAAGACAACACAGAAAGCTTAAAGCAACAATGTCTGACACATTTTGTTCGTGTTTCTGAGCTGCTTGTCAACATTGTAATCAGAGAATGAATTGGTTTTCTGTTGGAAGGGCCCAGTGTTGATGCAGTTTGGTAGGTTTTGATGTAGAAACTTGATTTATTTGTTGGATTAATCAAGTACAAACTGTGTAATTCTAGGTGACAGGATTTAGATTTTCAGCCCTTTTTTTTGGGGGGGGGGAGATCAAGGTTCAATTCCAGTGAACATTTTGATAGTTCAAGAGATTCAGCCAGGTGGCCTCTTTATACTTATCTCATAGCTGACTGACTGACTGATGGACTGACTGACTTGTGGTCCTAGCTCTATGCTAAGACTGGTTGTCCAAAGAGACCTGCGGGCAGGGCTAATCCAGGCCCATTGTGTCGACCAGATGCGTGAAAAAAATTTCCAATGAACACCCATTCTGAATCAATTGAATAGAATGTTGTGCTCTTTGTGAACAGCTATAGACTGGCTTTGCCTTGTTTGTTTGTTTGTTGGGTGGGTTGTTTATTTGTTTGTTTTGTATGATTTTACCTATAAAATATAAGAAATCTTAGATTGAACTAATATATATTTCTCGGAGAAGGCTGTAATGTGCAATTGTGTTTAATCAAGAAATTAAGGTACGTCTTCCTCTTAATTTAAAGTCTGTAACCACGCCTTAAACAAGAAACATTTAAAGTAAAGAAATGCTGATCATAGATCAGTGCCTCAGGCCTGCCATCCTCGCGACTTAAAAAAGTCAACAACAAAATATTGATATCCTGTGTCCGACACCGCAAAACTAACACGGCAGATCGGTTAGCGCACAAGCTCATCCATAATACCCGGCGCTTAGAATAACAGCACCGATTAAACCATTCAGAGTTTATTATTACTGCGAGCACTTGGGTGTGCAGTCTTAAACACCCCAGAAAAAAATGTAAATAAGAAGATACCTTTATAAGCGGGTGTGGCGGAGCAGAAATCGTTTCTCCCCGCAAGGTCAAATCCGCAGAAATGATTAGCATGGATAGGGGTGATCATTCCCAAACCCCCTTCGCATTATTAGCGGGGATTATCTTTTTATATTTCAGGCGTGTGTGTAGGAGTTTGATTGTGATGCGCAAGGCGTAATGATATCAAGTTTGATGGAGTGTGAAGTGGCCCTGCATGGGATGTTAACTGGCCTTGACATTCCTTGCACTTTGGGCGGGGAAAGGGGAGGTGTCTGTAGAAGGAAATCTTACTTGCATGTAATGCCATGTGACAACTATTGCCCCTGAAATAGTGGTTAAAATAAAGTCTGTAAACAATATTTTGGATAATCGTTGCAGCAAGATTTGAAAAGCATGATTCGTCGATCCCCTTCACAACACCAGCATGGTGGCAGTACATTTTTGACACAATTGTTGACATTAGGGCATTCAATGATACATGTACATCCAACTTGATTTTGTTTTAATTTTCAAAATAATTTCAAAAGCTGTTGCAGATAATCCTCCTCCCCATCCCCTTCCCCAGCCCCACCCCTCCACAACCCCTAGCCCAAGCCCCACCCCTCCCCCATGATCCTCCACCCGACTATGTAATTCCTAAATCACGAGCCACATTCCAGCATCTGTTTGGTTGAGGAAGGTCACACGTACTCTTGTTATCAGCCCCGCCAAATCGGCTGCGGCAATATTACATTATTTCCATTTGTCAACAATCTTCTCTCCTCCCTTCGCGCCCTCTTAATCCCAACGACCCCAGAGGCTGTGAAAATCATCCCAGAATTGGAGTCGCAATCACATTTTTTCCGTAGACATTGGGGTACCCTCCATATTATTTTTGTGATTCTCTCTCTCTCTCTCTGTCTCTGTGCCTGCCTGAGCCCTGGTTCTATCAGCCATAGCTTCTGGCAATTTGGCCCCTTAATCTTCCAGCCATGCCCTCTCCGTTCCCTGGGCCATCCGGTATACATATACCAGGAACTCTGGGTTGGGGGGGGATAAAAATCCCAGATCTTGTTTGTGGCTAATACTACCACTAGCCCTGCAAGCCGCAATTCGTTTCTGCTTCAACAACTCGGACACATTCAATCCATATTTTGATCGACCCCGAAAAAAGAAAATTGGAAAAATTTGTGGAGGTCGAGGAATGAAATTTAAATGAGATTAGAGAGACTAAGAGGCTTATGTAGGTGGGGATCAACAGGCGTAAACAAATTTAATATGTGGGGTTTACTGCAGCTTGGGTCTTGGGTGTGCTTTTTTGGATCGTTTATTTTTCTACAGGTACAGGGTTGTAAACCCTGCACTATATACAGGGTGAGTCAAAAAGAAAGTGACCTGGATTAATGATTTTTTTCTTAAAAAGTAATCACATTCGATACACAAATGAAGCATGTCTTAAAAGAGCATGTTCTTCCAACTATTTGATTTTTTTTTTACTGAAATTCATCCATGCTATCAGTAGTTATGCATGTGAAAACGAACCTACCGGTATGTTTCATAGCTGTCCAAGGAATGCTATTAGAAGCTATTGAGCTGATTGAGAATTACAGATTACACACAGGCATTCAAATACCAATGAGATTTTAATCATTTGAGTCAAGACTGATACATTTTTTTTACTGTCAGATTTTGTGTTTTGAATATGAGGAACAAGTCAACTCTTTTTCTGAAACATTGATGGTAAATTTTGTCTGTTTTCCTCTGTTTTGCAAGTTTTCGTTCCTTCTTGGAGGCGGAAAACGTCCATGTTTCATTGTACATGTATTTAATGGGTATTCATCATTTTGTAGAACAGTTAATAATCAGTGGTGGACAGCTGTAATTATTAAACTGTGCTGAAGCAGTTATATAAAGTAACTTTTTGTTGAGATCCTTTCAGCTTTACATACATCTAGTTTGGTACTATAGTTCACATGCTTTATTGAATATGTCTAGACAGTGAAAATAGGCTGATGGATGTTGGAAAATAGGATTTGTTTCCGTGCAGGGGACAGGATATTGCAGGTCCGATGAACTGAAATTTTGAGTGAGAAAAGTCTTGAAACCTTGTAAATTCTCTTGATGTGTTCTGCTAAATCTTCCTGTGATGCCTTACCCATAAATCTAAGTTTGTCCCTTTTTTTTGGATAGACAAAATTTCATATGAGACTTTTTTAACACAAGTATTGGAGAGGATATGGATTTTATTGGGGGGGGGGAGAGAAAAAAAGTTCTTTAACCTGACCGAAAAAAAACCTTCTGGCGAGAATCCTTAAGCTGTTTTAGAAGCTTAGAGCAATAAAAAATACCATACAAAAAAACCTGCACCAGCATTACTCAATAACTAAAAAAACACAGTAGGTAAACTGCAGAGAAGAAAAAGCGGACACAAAAGAAGCTTTTCAGTGGTCCCTTGTACTTGGCCCCCTTTAATCCCCCTATCACTTGCACCAAGACCAATTTGTACACAGGGCCAACAAAAGGGTCCACAACATCCCACAAGCCAGGATGGGATTTTCCGAGTCGCTGCACCCCAAACAAGCAGGCCTGGTATTAACTGGTAGTTCCCATAGTCCTGTAGTCGGCAGGGGCTTTTGATGTCCCGCTCTGAAAAGGGACTTTTACAACAAGGAACATGGAAAAAGGTGTCCGGCTGCTTACTTAGTGGTTGACTTAACATCGTCAGAGTCTTTTTTCCCCACCTGCTAATGAAAAAAAGGAGGAAAAAGCTGCATTTGTTAGGAATTCCTGAAACTTTTATGACCCGAACTTTGTAGAGGGGTATCACAGGATGACGGGGTTGTTAGTGCTTTTGAGTGTTTGACGTCTTTTGGAGTGGATTGACTTGTGAGACAATTGTATCCAGCATGATATGCCCACTTGATCCTCAGGAATCACAAAGCAACTCCTACCCCTACCAGGCTGTTTGTCCCCCTCTCCCCCCCCCCCCACCCCATGTTTGTCGGCCCTTCTGTGAGGATTAAGCCCCCATAATGTGCCGCTTCAGTCGCCCCAGCCTGTCTTTTCTACAATTAGATTACTTTTTCATTACTCCCAACAGGGATAATTGTCTTTGAGTCAAACTCCCATTTCCCGTCTTATACCATGAATAATTTGCGCCCTCCCAAAAAAATCCCCGCAAACCACCTTTTCCAATTGACGGAATCCACTCCCCCCCCCCCCCAATCCACATAACCCCGGGGTTCAATAGCATCTCTAATGTAAACTCCCAAACAAGATTTTCAAGGAGGGTGTTTCAGGAGATTGAGTTTCCTCCCCCTGGAGGAGGTAGGGTGTGCCATGTGGTTGAGTCCCCCACCCTCGGGCAACCTAGCCTGCTGCCAGTTATAAGGATCCAGCTCACACCGAGTTGGTGTTTGGTGAACGCTGTAGCCCAATAAGCTGTCCAGCTTGCCTATAATAAAACGGGTGTTTGATGTTATCAGATAATCGAATAAAATTGGCCTATAAAATGGCTTGACGCTAATTGTTATTAGGTGGGTGGAAAGTGCAGTCAGTTGAGAGGCTTATTAATTAATATCCATCACAAAGAACCTGAATTCATGCCGCTGAAGAATAGAGAAACGAAAAGAAGAGTTGCACGAAAAAACTTGAGGTGGATAAAAGAAGTTTGAGAATGTAAACTTTTATAATTTTTATATGGAATTGCAAAGGTATAACCCCCTTTGTAAAATTTAGTTATCAACTGAAACACGGTGCATTAGTTCCGTTACTATGGAAAAAAAAATTATATTAAAAGCCAAATTATGAAAGAAATCCATTCTTTGTGCCAGGGTGGGTTTTTTTGGGTGCATTGTGTTTTGAAATATGGATGTGATTTTTCTATGTTCATTCAGAGTGCTTTCATCTTTTATGAATGCCTCAGTGTCAAGCATTTTTATACTACTCTGTCCTTTAATCTTGGATTTATTTCGTTTTCCTACGTAGGTTTGTGTTCTTGTACGCCATGTCGTGCATGCACTATTCAGCCTGTGGCTCAGAAACTTTTGAAGTAGTCCCAAGACACGCAATTAACGGGCGACGATGCCCCGCGTGTTGTGCCCCCGCTAAATGGAAGCACGACATAAGTAGCTACATGGCCCTACGATTAATTCCACCAGAGGAAAAACAGGAGCAAGTGTCTGTAAACAACATCCACAGGACGCTAATCTCATTCGGAAAGGAGAGCGCAAACTTTCCATCGCAAACCCCGCGCTGGGCCGGGCGAGGAGTAACAGAATTACGGCTGGCTTCTCGGAGTTTAATACACGGCTGATTTCCCAGTAGACGCGGCAGGTATTCTGTCCGTTTGCCCGGCTTATTAAAGCGCTGGGATTTTGTATGCAGGACAAAGTGATATTTGAGGTTGCGAGGGGTTCTCTTTCCGAGCGCCATTTCCCCAAAGACGCTCTTAATTCTATCAAGTCCCGGTTTGATGACACAGTTGGAGGTTGTCTTACAAGTGTAGAAAGGCATTCTACTTTCTATCTGACATTGCTACTTCTTTGTTGCACCTGCAGTGTTTTGACTACGCTACTGGCTAGCACCTACTCTTGTAAAACAGAACGTTGAGATCCCATGAATCGCATTGATTATTGTTTCAAATGGGTCACCAGAAATAGCTGGAAACACATGTGGGTTGAACTGTTTCATTTCACTTGCGCATGTTTCCTACAAGCAACATACGTAGTCTTGTATACAAGACGTTTAGAAGCTGTGAGTTAACCTTTGCTGTTTAATTCCTGGATCGGTTTTGTCAAAATTACTGCTTATTTATGCTTCACGTGAGCATAAGCTGGTCTGTACTTGGCGCGGAAGCAAACGCAAACTCAAATTTGTAACATCATGACTGCGAATTTGCAACACATTTCAACTCCGGTGAGTTTCATAAAGCCAATGTTTCCCGATGTCAAATTTGCATTACATTCTCATTCATGCGAAGCATATTAATCGGCCTTAATAGTTGGAAGTTATCGATTTTAGTCTTGACAAAGTAAGCTTGTTGTAAAACGTTGCGCACAAAATGTCCACATTTTGTATCTCATCAACATATAGCCTATAGGTTGCCTGTCCTTACATTTTTTTTATTTGGAAACAAAACGTTTTTAGTATCCTGAAATTTGGATTTGATTTTTAGTCCTTGGTAAGATCATCTTAGTTTGTTTTGAAAATGAAAAGTGTTTCATCAGGTTTCTCTCAACAGATTCTTGAAGCCTTTGTGGCCAAGCTGTTTCTTGTTTGTTTGTGTCAAGAGCTTCAGATTGCAGCCTATTGCCTTGCACCCCATTTCAATCAAGGCGTTACCATAGCTCCAGGGTTTGGTAGACCCCCCCCCCCTCAACATTTGAACGGTCTGTGATAATTGAGTCTTTTTTTGCTGCAAGACATAACCACTATCCTAAGATGCCTGAGGGTTTGTCTTTTCAAGGAACACCTAGCAATACTGGTGTTTCCAATTCACTTGCTTGTATTGTTCTATTAATGTAAGATCAAGCCATATTCATTTGCACCCACCAAAATCCAGCACACCCGACCAAACAAAAAGAACAGCCACTGTCAACAACAATGTCATCATACAAGTGTGCTCTACTTTGAGTTCATCATCATTATCATCAACGGTCTGGCGCTAACCACAGACTAATGAAATTTTCCTAATTCATCAAAATCAGTTCAAGCTCCCATTTTTCTCAAGTCCCCGCTGCCACCAAAAGTGTGCTCTGCAAGCGTAGGTTGGCAGTAGTAGAGTGCCCGGGGCTTTTTGGTTGGCCGTACGGCAGCCTGGTAGAACTCATGAGAAACAGACTGGAACCTCATTTGATAAGCAGTAGGGGGGTTTATCTCCATTGCTGATCACACCCCGGTTGGGACAGGATAGTTGTCAGAGGAACACCACCCCACCAACCACGATCCCAAGCCTCCAATAACAAAAGCCTTCTCGGAGCTCAAAAGCTCAAATCCTATCGCCCTTCCCGAGTTACATACTATCACCCTCCCCAAACACCCTCCAGCAATCATATCCCACTTCTATAGCCAATCCTCCTAGCTTTGTTTTCATCCTTCAGTCCCGTCTGTGGTTACACAAGAACTGGATTACTGAGCCCCATAGCCCCAGGGCCGGCTGGCCTATGTATTAATCCGTTGAAAAATTGAGGGAGCCAGTGATTTGATTTCTTCCTGTTGAAACAATTTAGCGATTATGGCAGCGTGCACCGGTGTTGCTATACAATGACAAAATCCTGCTTGCTATCGATCTATTCTCCAGAGTTTCAAGATGTGACGTTTATATATTTCTGGCAAAACGGCAAAGGTTTTCTAAAATGATCATCCTCTAACTGAATAAATAATCTTTTTTGTGTTTGTAATGTGAGGTGCTAACAAATTTTTAAGGCTATTTACCAAAATTTTGCCCCGTCAAAAATTGGGGGGAAAAATGAAAACAGAAAATAAAGCTATGTGCGTGGTTGAGTGTGCTTTCCACAGGCCTGTCGTCAAGGGGGGGGGCCTAGTGGGGCCGGGCCCCCATTGGCGAGCAATTGGCCCCCCAACGGCAAAAGCCGTACATGTGTATTTTTGTATTTTTACGGTAGTGGGCCCCCCTAGTTTGTACTATGGCCCCCCTGACTCTCAGGGCTGGCGACGGGCCCAGCTTTCCAACTCTTCTTCCGTCATGAGTCGCCTATCCACTTCATGATGGAGACTGTTTCTTCAGATGTTCTACAGCACCACCCATGCATCAAACTGAACAATGTAATTAAAGTTCTACAAGACAGCATGGAGTGCCTCAAAGAACAGAGCATGTACCAAACCATGTATGAAATGTCAGGACAAATTTGCATTCTGTCACCTCACAGAAACGGAGAGACAGGGTTGGGGAGATGACTTGTCCACTTAACACCATACATCCTCCGATCCATGTACCGGGCCGTTCATTACAAGTTGGATCATGTCCAAGCACTCCACCCAATCTGTCCATTAATCAAGTCTTAATTGCCCACTTCTAGTTTAATGAAGGAGATTGTCTGGGCAGCCATTACCGCCCTCCAACATCCTCAAGAAACCTAGATTAATAGCAGAAGGAAGTGAGTTTTTCGTTGTTCATGATGATGAACGACGAATCAACTAATTCTTCAGATTCACCGGAAGTTCCAGCGCAGCGCTGCAGGATTTTTTTATCCCGCGGAAAATGAAATGAAAAAAGAAATGAAAACGCAGAGGAGCGATATCTAGCAGACTAATCACTCCTCTAATGGCTGTTTTGTCAGTGTTTGATGAGCGCTGTAAACAGATTAGCAAGGATTACGCAGAATGAGAACATCGGCAAGACGAAGGAAGCGACGGTGCATTCACTAATGGACGGTCATAAATTTTGTCTTAATTAGGCTGAGTGGTGCAGCATTAGCAAGTGTGATGTGCGTGCCTTGACGTTGAGTTTCATTAGTGGTGTTAGTGACCTTTCAGGAAATGCATTTTCTTTTCTTTTATCCATTAAAGTCAGAGACTTGATCAGTGAGGAGCTAGCAGGCTTGGAATCCTATGATGAAATTTAACGTGGAGGAGTCTATGGTTTCTAGCGCCCCTTGAACTAAGACATTGACAAAATGGAGAACTGCCCACATATAGGACTGGATAGCTCCGTTGGTACAGCACTGGAACGACAATCCGGATGTCGCAGTTTCAACTTCAAGCCCTGCTTCAGTCAATTTCTGTTCAACTTTTAAAATGAAATTAAAATTAAATGTTAAACACTGCAATAGACTGATCTGTTTAGCACCACCCATAAGGTTTTGACCGATCACTGCTATAATTAATGTCTGACATAAGCCACAGCTACGGCTGGAAATAACACACGGGTCTATGGGAAAGGGCTGCAGTTACCTTAGACAATTTAACGTTGAAAAAAAACCGACCTTGCAAAGCAGAAATGTGGATCATACCATGGACACAATATGAAGCCCTGTTTGTTGCAGTGAAAAAATCATGTCAGATATGTAGAACAGAATCGACAAGTACCTGACAAGGGTGCGGACACTTGTCACCCACCGAGATTGATCGTATTGATCTGTGTTTGTGAAGCGATAAGCTTTGGCCTTTTCCTCCATGTAAACACCCCCCCCCAACCTCATTTCCTGCCTACTGTTACATTCAGATATCCCTGGCTATGCCACGTCGCCTCTGACTGGCTCATTAGACACTGGAGATGGCATTATTAGCGCCATTGGGCCAATCAGGGATTGCGATCCAGACTCTAGTAGAGTGGAAAGAATCGTCTCCCGGTCAGCTTGGCTGCTTCTGATTGCTCAGGGCTTTGGGGTTTCAGATTTGGATTTTTTTCCTTCCTCTCGGACTCGTTGAGGAAGTTTACTCAGTCGGAATGATCCAATGACGCTGTGAGTGAGTTGCACCGTCGGCCTATCATGGTTCCTATATATCCGCCTCGGCCAGCAATTGAGCCTTTGAGCTTCTGTGCACAATTATTGGAGCATTATAGACTCGCACCAGATTGCGGCTCGGTTCTGTCTTGTCTTACATCCTGGCTGGCTGTTCATATAATATTGACTGAGTTATTTGATGAAGGCTTCCCAAAATCTATAGTTTTTATTTTTTAAGCTTTTCAACAAATAATTTATCTAAAAGGAGTGAGGTCACATTGAACATTTGCAAGATGACACTCTGTAGTACAATACAGTACAAGAGCTAATGGGTTAAAATAAAAACAAAATGTAAATATAAAACAAAAATGAATCATGTACTCCCTTGACTTTTGAAGGGGTTTCCAATGTTTAAATATGTCATCTAAAAGATACAGGCCTTGCTCATTGTCAAAGCAGTGGTGGCATAAAAAAGTGCAGCTTAGACAGATATTTTCTTGTCCTGTAGGCCTGCAGTTGTCATTTTCCGAAACTCTGTGCTCAAACTTGTCTTGTTTTCCCTTATTACAGAGTCCCCAAACCTGTGATTTCCATGGAAGCTGACCGCAACATTCTCTGAAAGCGATGCCGTCTAAGTTGGAAGTCACGTTGCCATCCCAGTGTTTTTTGGAAACCTCCCATTCTTCTCTGGCTGGCTACGGTACACAACGCAGGAAAGATCCAGTTTCAGATTACGCCGGGGCTTCACCTTGGTGAGCTAGTCTACACGATAACACGGTGTAATACAGTGTGAGTTTCCCTTTCAGCCCAAGCCTGGCACGTCAGCTCTGACTGTAACACACCTCCCAACGGGGTATACCAGACCGGGAGATAGAGAGTGAGAGAGAGTCCATAAGCCGGACGACTTCTGAATGATTGATCGGCCCCAATCATTTATTCAATGACTCATTTAAGCATTGTTTTATCATTAATTCCAGACACATCCCTTGTTTGCCGACACAATTTGCAGCGGTGAGGGGCTATTACTGCCATAGGGGGGAACCTGACCAGCCAGTGAAGCGCTGGGCCCCATGTTTAGATCTCTCTCTCTCTCTCTCAGTCGCTACTCAATCTTTTAATCAAGTAGGCTGGTTTTGAATTACCATCCCTTTTGACCTATGTGTGTAGGGCTTCTTGACACATTTATTTGGACACCACATTCTATCACCAAATATTCACCGTTCAGACGTTTGCACTGCAGCCATGTTTGAGGCGTGTGCTTTTGTTCAACAGGGACACGCATGAGTAGACGTCTTGTGCATTCATTGTTAATGAATTAACATAACAAAACACACCTCAAAGATGGCTGCTGAATGCAATCCATCTATAAAGCCGTACAATGAATCCAAACTTTGATTGTCTCTTTCAAAGAGTTTTTCATGTCACCAGAGGTTTGGATTTACTCCCCTAACTACAGCCAACCCCTGACAAGTGCAGTGAAGTGTCGCGGCAGTAGAGCAAGGCATCATTTAAGATGAATCAAATACAGTCTTGGGAATTTCGGCAGTGCTACCCAATTCTGTATTACATGTAAATCTAATGTGCATGGCTTTACCGCAATTGTCAGGGACTGGGCTGTGTCCTGGGAATGAAATTCAAATCCAGTTTTGGACCAAGACTGAGTAGCTTCAGTCTTCGTTTCAGTCTGTGTCCTCTTATCATTCTGGAAACTGTTGAAAGAGACTGGATACCACAAGCTACATGTACCATCCTGATTTGGTGAAGTTGTGGACTGTTGATTTGATCAAACTGTTCACAACTAAAACTGTGAATAAATTATGTTTTGAAACTCTTAGTTGTCCAAACTTATGTGAAAATACAACATGGACCACAAGAAAACTGTGTTCTAAAAAAAAGGACGGAAAAAATGTTAAAAAAAAAAAAAAAAATTGTTAAAAAAGAAACAAAAACTGATATTGCAAACGATTTGGAGTGTTTTCAACTGTGGTCCTCGGCCAAAATTGTCGGGGAGAAAAAATTACGTTTTGGAAAAGTTCCATATATATTTCTTTGAAAGGTACCATATTTGAAGATTTTGCTTTCAGAATTATTTTTGTAAGAGTTTGGAGGGAGTTTTCCTAACTGTTTAAAGCATTGTGGAAAATATTCAAGAAAAAAAGTCAAGATTGGGAGGCCTGTGGGATTTTGCCTGCCACAGACTGACCCCACTTCTGTTTCCTTCAAATGTGTCTGAGTTGTGGCATCAGCCATGGTCATATTTCATGTTCACCCCTGTCAGCTGTCACTGGCTCACAATGATAAGCTGAACCACAGCACCATTCTGTTCCCCAACTACATATATGTCCCACAAGTCTTTGCATGGCATAGTTACTGGTTTCCGCTTGACCGTGTGACGGTCATACATCTTCATTATCCCGACAGTTTTTAAGGGGGGAAATAATCCCCCTGTGAAGTTTGCATCACTGCATTTGCCAGTCGGCATCTCCCCTTGTTTTTTCTCACTTTGGAAATGACATTTACGACTGCTTCTTTGGAGTGCGATAACAACAAAACAAGATGTTTTACACAGGCCGACAAGTTTCGGTTTGTTGCGGATGTTACTGGATTTTACCCAATTTAGGAGGGGAATTAACCCATGTCCTTCCGATGTCTCAAATTCCACCCTAGTGTGCCATCAAAGTAACAAGGTATCTTCCGCCAGACATTGTAAATCTTTGTTGATTTTTGTAAGATAACCTGTAAAGGAGAATTGAAGATTAGGCCCAGGCTCTATATTTTATGGCTTCGCTAACCACAGAAATCTTATGATCAAGATTCTGAACTTATAGCACTGTAGCAAATCAATTTGTCGCTAATCTTGCAAGCCCAGAATTCTAAGTCACAGGATGTACGTGTTTGATTTGAATAGGCCAAAATTCCTCGCTAATCTATGAAAAAACTCTTACCAACTTCACAGTGCAGAAACTTTGCCCGGAGCCTATAGCAGAGAGCCATGGAATAGACTCCGATACTGGCAGGGGTTCGAAAGACCGGCAACACCCTGCAGGGAGTCCCCACATCAGCTGTGGCTCTGGTAAAACAGATTACCATTTTAATAAGCCAACTTCATTACTGACATATCCATCACCTTCTGAAACTGCTGAGGTAAACCAATATTGTGACAAGAAACAGTGGGCTAGGCTCATTAAACAACAATGGTTCATTGTGGCCAGGTGTCAGTGTCAACACCCCTTGCAAACACCTGTGGCTTCTGTTGGTCCTATCATGCCACAGATTAGCCCAGGATTAACAAAACCACAAGCCCATTATAATAGCCCCCTAAATGGTGACTGACAGTAGGGAAGCCATAGCTAGGACTATCAGGTGTGCTGCCCCCACCCTCTCCTCCTCCTTAATTCCTGTCTTGTTTCCCTGCCATCCATCAGCTCCCACACCAGTCCCACTGGCTACACTTGAACTGCTTGTGTGAGGAGCCGACACTGTTGACAATAGCAGCCAACAATGAGAGAGACAGGGGAGGTAAAAGAGACCGGATGCTAGGGTGAGATAAGAGCCTGACTGATGGTCCTCTGATGGGAGTCAACACAATGACACACCACAATCATCCTTTCTTGCGGGAGCTAGTCACCCGCGGAGGTATTGATCTGCTCTCCTAGAAAAAAAAAAGAGAGAAAAAAACAGCAAGAAGTAGAGGATGGTTCAGCCAAACTCAGTCTTGAAAGATCAGACTCGGTCTGATCATTAAAATTGCAGACCAACAGTCCCGATGCATTTTAGAATCCTCCTTAAAAGGACTGACAGCGATTAACAGGCTTAGCTTGGTAACGTGCTCCCAGATTCTCGGAGACGGATTCCGTCGGAGGGGGAAACAAAGAGACATCGGAAGCGATTAGCGAGCCGATGAATAATGGAGCAAACACCAGTTCTACCTTCTTGAATAATTAATTATTTTGGGAGTGGTAGTGCTCATAACACTGCACAAACATTCACAAACAGTTTAGCTTGCAGCGTGGTTAGGTAAACAGTTGATTGATAAACAGTCCGACCCTAAACCTCTTGTTTTTTGTTGTTTTCCGTTTCGGTATTCTTGCATTATTGGTACGGTATTTTATTTTATGGAGTCAGTTAGGCTGCCACCTGTTCAGTAATTGAAGATATGTACAGGTATGGTGGAAGCCTAGTGGGGGGAGGGGGAGGGGTGTGTCGAGTGGGGGGTGGAGGGATCAAAATGTATATTTTATTCCAAGGTTGATTTGGACCACAGACTTTCACTAGTTGAAGTGAATGTAATATTTGACTCCACACATCCCTGTATAAATGCCATAATGAATGATAGGTCATTTCATCTTGTCAATTTGCAGCTGTGAGTATCCTTTTCTTTATTGAGTTTCAGTTATTTGAAATGTTAGTTTGCCACAACACATTATGCTTTATTTGTTCCTCTGGCAGAAGTATTTATTATTGCACTGGGAATTGAATAAAATATTGTTTTCGTGTGTTTGAACAAGGCTATTAGTGCCTAAATGAAATCCCTGGACCATTTAATAAACTGCTGTCTTGTTATGTGTTTGAAATTACCACAAACTCTCCAATCACCATGGGCGTCGCCAGGATGGGGCAAGGGGGTGCTCTCCCGAAAAGCATAAAAAGAAGAGGAAGAAGGAGGAAAAACAAGATGACGAAGTGCGAAGTGATATTGCTGTTAATTTACACATTTAACAATATGGGCGTCCACAGGTGTGTCAGTGGGGTGGGGTGGACAACTGTCGTGGTCCCCCCCCCCCAACCCTCGAAAAAATGATAAATTGATAATTTGCTAGAGAAAGTACAAGGATTTTTTTCATAATGTGCTTTACCCCCTTCTAGAAACAAACCTGGGGACGTCCATGCCAACCACAAGAAAGTGTTAAGAATCAGATGACCTATCCTTCTTCATGAACAAGACTGCTTCATTTAAACAGATGTTTACATTTTGATCATAAGTGGCATATCTTCATCCACTTTTTTTCCTACAAAAGGCCGACAATTGCTCTAGAGCTTAAAGGGGCTAGCATAAGATTTCTTTCAGAAAAAAAAAAGAACCCCTTTAACATATTGCCAGCCGTTCATGTAAACACACGAATCCTAGGAAACGATAAAACATTAAGCCATCAATACAACATCAAGTTCGCACCTTGTAGGAAACCCCCAAAAGCTACCCCCTAAAAAATGATGAAAGAAAAACACAGGTCCGCGTAGCCCCTGTAATGATGTTCAAACACAGCTCAAGGAGCCAGGAACACCTCTGCCCCACCCCAGGGGAGTACCCCTTCCCCTACCTCCTCAGGGGACTACCCTTATCAACCCATGGGTCCCTATCATTGACATCAAGTATTCATGACGTTTCACACTCTAGCCATGAGACACACAAGATACAGTGATATACACTACATGTGGTGATTCGAGACAGAATAACCGCATCCAACCATATTAAAGCGACCTGCCAAGATATTATGAATTAACAGCTAGAATAATGACCTCATTAATGGCTCATTTGCAGGTGTTCCAAGCCTTAGTTTTTGTTTCAGCAAAGGATAAAAAAGGATAGACGTGTTATTAACTTTCCATTGAACCATCGTGCCAAAACGGTCTCATCTTTATGAACGGCATCAAATATGTATTAAGAATTAGGCACTCCTCATTCCAACCGTAAATCAATCTTCACGTAATACACGGGCCTACACGGTTCCCAGCCACTCTGGGTATCAGAGGAAAACCGTGAAAGAGAGTTTCCATATTTCCAGTCCGGGAAAACACACAAAAAATATGGGAAAACTCAGGGAATTTGACAGTGACCCAGAAAGGAAATTTGGTTTCCGTCAATTTGGCGTATGTGCGTCTTGTGCTATGTGTCCAAGTTGTGTGCGTTGACTGTGGTGGCTTTTAGTGTTGATGCAGTGTGAAGTATCTTAGTTGTGTTGCTGCAACCGCTCTTGACTTCCCCGCAGCCTCGTTAAAATAAAATAATATTTCTCATTGAATTTTGGAAATTTCTCAGGGAAATATCAGGGAAAACTCGGGGAAATTTGTTTTCATAAAGTGCCGGGAACTCTGTAGGGCCTACAAATATTTTTGGAGGGCCGAATGGAGTGGGTGGGTTTCTTTTGGGGGAGGGGTGGAAAAGCAGTTTTCTCCGTCAGAAATCAAATTATTAGTAGAATTGTTCAGCAGAGCACCGATAGGAGATAAATCGTACCAAACTACGATTTGGTCACAAACTTGAAGCCGTCAGATCGCCCCCCCCCCAAAAAAAAACCCCGATATGTTGACGTCATTAATTCCTGGGGATGCCTTTATTAAATACAACAGTGTGTTACATTGGCATTTTTTTCAAGAGCGCATTCGCAGCATGGTAAACAACTTACCATGTTGGTAAACAACTTACCATGTTGCGAATGCGCTCTTGAAAAAAATGCCAATGTAACACATTTTCTTGATTAGGAAAACACGTGTCGTAGTGGTTTGCCTTACGAGCATCATCAATAACCGAACAGAATGTCCTACTAGTAGGAAACAAATGTGCATTGACTCCCGCTGCGTGTTGTGCTAAGATTGCCCTCGCGATGAATTTTCATGAATTAAAATGGTTAGAAGACTCTCGTGCGCATGCGTAATTGCGTAATTATATCGTGAACAAATTCGTCACGGAAACAAAATGAACACGTTACATGTACATGACGCCGTGAGCGTAGTCGACACTTGATAAGAAAATGTGTGATGCAGCGGACTGCCGTAAAATGTTTCAACACCACCGAACTAAAAAAAACACCACAAATCTTGGTCAAACTTCATGTAAATTCAAACGTGTTTGCTAGCTCTTCACAAATTTCAACGATTGTGTTTGGTCGGGAATTTCATTGTGGTGTGGGCCTCTTACACTACTCGGTTTTTAAATCGCTGTCGGAAGCCACACTAGTCACTTCCAGAACGGTAAAGTAATATAGTTTGTTTGGATTAAACATTTATTATACATCCGTTCATTCTTGTTTGTGTGAACATATTGTTACCCTTATTAAAAACTTCCTTTCATTACTCGTAGGCAACACCATCAACACAATAATTCGATATCAGAAAGCGGGATCGATACTTTGTGTTCCGTGTTATTCGCTTCCGATATTGCAACACGGGCGTCGGTAAAGTTGTGAAGTGTCGAGTAGTCGGAAATGGATCAAGAATTCTCCTCCTCCATGTGCGCTTTATATGGATCTGCGTTGGCGTATGTTTGATGTATTCGCAATTTAAAAGCGCATTACAAATTGCCATCATTTTGAAGTAGGGAAAAAGATCATCTTGAGCATAATGGGGATTAGATTATCAAGGCGACAGATGCCTGTTTCGCATTGACAAAAAAACACACAAGCCCCCAACTTATTGTCCAGAACATCTTGATTTTATTCGGTTGGGGACAAAAGGAGTTGGAGGCTAATCGTGTTTATTACTCGCCGAATTAAAACCCTTCTTTACAATTCGGGAGGATATGTCAGAGGGATTTGAATGGGGAAAAAGACCGAGATGGTTTCCTGCCACCGCGTTTATCGATCACTGCTTGGTGGGGCCGAGACGGCCGGATGTTGGGGGAAGAAATGGGGACTCGTCATTGGTCGGAGTGGCGTGATGCGTTGTTGTTGGCCCTCTAGATACGTGTTGCAGGTGCAACCTGTGGCTTAGCGAATGGAATTAGGTTGAAATCAGGAAAGAATTGGAAATGAGGGGAAAGTTTTATAGTGAGAATTAAAACGTCATTATTGATTTGGAATTAATGAGGATCATATTGATTTAGTAAGAATATTAATGAAGGACTTCTTTGTTAAGTGAACTGTTTTTCGTCAGTTCTACTCTGAAATAGGTCGCAAAAAGGCAGAAAGCAGTATTTTATTCCGTAATTTGAATCTACAAGTACGGTATTCTTTTTAGGCTACAGGAAGTGTGAAACTTTGCCTCGGGGAAGTCATATTCTGCCAAGTGTTTTTATTCCTCCAAGGTTCTGCCAACATTTTATATCCCTTTTTATTTTGAGAATCGGATTAATCTGGTTGGCAATATCAAACCACATAATCCCACCGACTACGCAAAATAGCTGTCTTTATTGTTTGTTTCCTGTCGTTAAAAAAAGCAGACTTTATCCCATGCAGCAGAATTCATGATTTGCGTTCGAAGCTTTCCCAAATCGTTTCTCAATCAAAACTTATAGTTTGTTTGCAGTCAGGGTGATTGGTAGAAGTCGTTGTGACGCGGCCAGCCGGCGCGGCGAGCCGTCGCCACGGCAGTTACACCGGGGGAATTCAGCGGCCACCGACGGGCGTCTGTAGCCGATCTGGGGCCGGTCTAAGCCCCAGTGCGCGGTGCCGAATGGGGTGAAGTGTCGTAATGCTTAGTCCAGTCTGTTTGTGTGTGGTGTAACCTTCCCCGATTCAAACCCAGGACTCCGTGTTAATCCACATCGATCTGTTTTGGGCTTTGTTTGGACGGACCACAGTGGACAACTAAAGGATAGACACATGTTGCGGGCACAAATCCGCTCAATAATCGCATACCACTGTCACCTCGCATCTTGCCCGAGCCTAGGCGACAAACAAGAGACAACAGGGAGAGTGCCACACTGATGAATAGGCAGGGCGAGACGACGCGTCCGGTTACCCGTAAACAAGAGCTTTACTGCACGGGGATGTTTGACATTTTCGTCGGGTTTAAAAACTGTGTCGGTTTTCTTTTTCGTCACTTATTCCGCCATGGTTAAAATGGTGCCACACTGGACGATCCAAAGTTACTGAAAGATCAACTTTTGAAAGGAGTGAATAAAATAATGAGGATTAGTGGTTGTCTCTCAAATGCGTGGGGTAACAATCTTGGTTTCAGGAGTAACCTTTAATACTGAGGAATCTGCTGAAAAAAACTAGGTATTTTGTTTCATCTTAAGCAGTGGCGTAGCAAGGGTAAAACTTCGGTGGGGGGCACGTACCTGGGGTGCACAATTTTTTTCATAAGGGGACACTGAAGGCATATTTTAACAGTGCAGTGTTGTTGAATTCAATAAAATTATTTTAAACGAGGGGCACGTGCTCCCGTGACCCCCCCCCCCCCCTCTCGCCGCCAGCCTGCTGTGAATTCGGTTTCCTTGTTGTTTGTGGAAAATTGCCGAGTGCGACTTGGCCCTTACAGGCCATACCACGTTTTACCATCAGGTTGTACTATAAAACCACCGGTAGGCTTTTTGCAATTACCCGGAAAAGGCTACCGATTTAACGAGAAAATCCATGATCGGAGTGACTGGTACCAAATACCCTGGGAAGTTATATTCCGCCTGAAATGGTATTGTTTGGAAGAAAAGTAACTTTTAAGGTGGTTTTAAAATAGGGTGCCTGCACGTACCGACACACTTCTTTTACGTGCGTTAGCATCAGATTCCAGTAATACCCGACTCAGAACATTGCGCAAACAAAATGTCCTCTGTTTTCTCAATATGTATATTATCCACTGCGCTGAAACTTAGAGTAGTTTTGCTGCTATGCTTCAAACGAAAAAAAAAATGTGGAACAAGAAGCAAATGATCGAATGTACCTTTCAAAAGGGTTGGGTCTGAATACTCCCCCCACCCCTACATTTTGAGACATCCCCGCTTTTTTTTTTTTTTTTTTTTGGCGGGGGAACCTTTGCGAGTTTGTCGAGTGCACATTTTTAACACAAATTTCCTTAAAATTGAACCGTATTCGCGCTAAAATGCGACGTTTTCGACGCGGGAGGAATCTGTTGGTTTTCCACATGCAGCGGCCGTGTAGAGGGGGGAATACTCTCAATCACTGACGGAACCGTAGAAGGAGGTGGCATCTGCCCCGCCCCTCATCCGGCTGTACGATGCCCCCTGCTGGCTTTTCAAATTAAAAGCAGGTATAGGAACATGGAAATTAACCTATATGAGAAAAACCTTGTTTCAAAGTAGAATATGGGACTGATGCCATGTATCCAGAAATGGTGTCGTTTGGAAGAAAACAGGTCGTTTTTTTAAGTGTTGACGAGCACTGGTTTTTTTCATTGGACGTTAATCGTTAAATACTGTGATTAGATACTGCGATTACCCATCCACTGTGACCTCAACGACACATACATAAAGTGACTGATCGAGAATAGTGTCCGTTGTGCTAATTAATTGAATCTAAACGAGAGGGGCGATTATGCAACAGCAGCAGTTGGATAGGGAGTGCTAGAGCAACTAAATGTATTGCGAGACCCAACATTTGTGCACAGCTTTTCTCTGGTTTTTTTTTTCAACCATGTTGTTCAACGGAGCCCGCACGCTAGCTCCACAACCAAGCCTTGCTATTCCATATACTACCCTGTGGTATCCACAGAGCTGAACGCCACAAGGTGTTTTATTTTGGCACCCTACTTAACTTTTTGAGCCAAACATGCACAGAAAGCAAATGATCTTATTTACCATGAAGGCAGTTCGATATCCGTGGCAGTGGCCATCCCTATACCCGTGCCTAGCAATATGGAACCAACTTGCTCCAATCTCTCCAACCATGGAGCTAACACACCGGCTATAGCAAGGGTCCTTGCGCTATGCTATAACCGACCCCTTATACCGACCGACCGCCGCTCATAACTCCAATCAATTTGCGCCGTAGGTAGAGTGTTTTCATTCCTTGAGAGCTAGGTAAACGAAACGGCGCGGGCCTCGCGCCATAAATCTCGGTCCGTAAGTGACTATTAGATATAAAGTCCGCGATTGTATTGAGGGGAAAATATCGCTTCGGTTATCGCATAAATTCCCCCACTCCATTATTTTGGCCGGGGAATCCAAAGGATAAACAAGCCTCTTTGGAAAGTCTATTAATATTTCAAGGGAGTGCAGTTAACCTTTCGCTTTGAGAATCGAATGAAAAAGTGATTTAACTACTTTTTGTTCTTTGAAAAAAACCAACGCGTCATATGCGAAGGGTTTATGGACGCATATATGTGTTTCTTTCTTTTTTCATTAGACCATTCTTTCATAATACTCTCTTTTTACGTTTTTTCCCCTCACGCTTGCCATCTCTGATTTGATCGAAGACGAAACAAAAGTCCTTACTATTCCTTTAATTTGAAATGTGGCAACCCGAAAAATCGGTACCAACCGATAAATTGATGACAGGAAGTTGTATAGAGATATGCGAGTTGTGAGAGTGCTCGAATCGCTCTGTAAAGGCGAAATTCACAAGACACCATGGGTCAAAATGATATTGATGTATGGATTGACAATTAAAAGACACTGCGTGTCGATGTCATTTCACAGGATTTGATATCTCTGCAAACTCTTTAAATATTTTCCAAAGGAAAGTGGTTTATATACTGACGTGACAAGCATCAGATATTGAGAGTTCGAAAGTTCGTTTGCTTTAGAAATTCAGTATACAGGGAAGGGTATCAAGCCTGTCATTTGGGAAAGTACGACTTATTATACGTGCAAGAAACTAGTCATATCTGGTTTATGGAGTAAAAGTCTCTATCTAAAAGCACCTGTCTCAGTTTTGGGCTGAGATAGGTGCCTATGATGGAGACAGGACGGTGGCGGGGATATAATGGTACGACTAGACAAGCGGCGTACGGAGCTAATGATGAGCGGAGATAGTCCGGAGACGTACAGACAGACTGCCTGACGGGTGGAAAGCTAAAAGAACAACGGGACGATAGCGCCTGGCGGCCCGTTGAATTATCTTGCGGTTTACGGTGAAATCAGACGTCCTGGACGTGCAGTCACACTGACAGACAAGACAGGAGAGTTGAATCTCCCAAAAGAAAGATGAACAAAAAAATATACAGGATTAAGACGGTCTCGGAACATGGATAATTACAAATAATTACCATGGTTGAAAACCACAGACTTAATTTACGCAGGAGTAACAAAATGCTGAAAACAATTGGGTATTAGATATGGTATTAGTCTGGACGTATTGAATAAATCTCGTATTCCAATCCACTTCATCAAGGTAGATTAACGAGGTTTTGAACTGCTCTCTGCAGCTGTCAAGTGAAAAACGAACCGGTCATTGAGACCGTTATTACGAAGGGTTTGTTTCTCGAGTGGATAGCACGACAGGACCCGGCACCGCACCGGCCGGCGCGGCTTCAAGCCACCGTCGCCGCTCGCTAGAACCTCTTGACGGCTCCGCGGCATTCTGGACGAAACTCGGAGTTTGGGTTCATCAATTCTGCAAACCGCGGCGGCAGCTCTCGAACTGGGGAATGAAAAAGCCATATTTCAAATTTCGCCTCGAGATTTATATGATATTTTGTTTGATTAATTGATGCTTTTTAATAGGGATTTTGCCGGTCTGATATACGGGAAGACAACCGATAATTTTCCTCGGGTGATATACACAGGGTCATACAACCATTCAACCTGAGATCGCTCACATTAAAAAAGATAGTTACTCGCTTGTTAGGAGAACCTCCTGGTAAACTTTTTTGGTCAGAAAACAAAACACAAATGACGTGTAAAATGTATTTTAATTAATAATTATCAGGCGTACTTTCACCTCCAAAATTAACATATATCCCAATCCTGTTTTCCAAACTGTTTCGAGATGGATTATTATCCGTGCAAATCATTTCTTCCAGCACCCCCCCCCTCCCCCTGTTTTTGAGGGAGGGGTGTGAGGTGGGGGTTGGTTTTGTTCACTTCCCAAATCATACAAACGAAAACAAGAAAATCTATTGAACTAGGATTCCTAGTTCAAAAGAATGAAGAACTGGCTCTACATTTTAAACTCGGTTAAAATTGACGTGGTAATATTCTGTTATTGTATCTCTGGGTTTCCGTACCTGCTATTACTCAAATTCATGTTTTTTTCTTCGGTAAAAAGGGCCATTTTTTCCGGACTAAAAGCAAAACTACATCATCACTCCGATCGCTCCGAGTGCCAGTGTTTTAAAGCCCATCGTTTGGTGGCGGGCTTTCCAGCCAACAGTCAGCCGTCCAGCCAGGCATTAATGCCCGTGGCATTCGCGCTGCGTATTATTGGGAAATAAAAAGTGCACAAGACACGAATGACCTAAACGCGAAGAAGCAGTCGGGCATTATTTGTTCCGAGCTGTGAAAAACCCAAAGGCATGTTTCTGTAGGGCTTTATTTAATTGTGTGGCTAAGCAGTGAGAAAAATGCAGTCGTCAAAGGCTTTTCAGAGAAATTCCGAGTCTTGAAGCCAACTCCTGGCGCGCTTGTGAACAAAAAGAAAGGACTTAGGACATCGAGTTGACAATCACCGCCAAAATGAGTTGGATAATCCATTCATAAATCGGCAGGGGCGTCATCAACTTGCTGGTACAGCTTGTCAGTCACGAAGACCGTGTGAGTTGTGATTGGCTCCCTGCCGGACAGGCCCCGCCCATTTCCCGTCCTCATGCATTAATGATTGGCTGAGTGTGCTGGCCAGCTGACCTCATACCGTGTGTCGGTGTGTGCACACCAATTAAAGCTGGATAGTAGGGAAAATCGGTTACTATACCTCAGCAATCCAATCAATTACACTCTTCGAAGCGGTTGCGCTGGACGGCTCTCTAAATATTCGTGACGGACTTTAACTACCGGTGGTCAGTTCGGCAGTCAACCATTACTGCGTCCAGTCCAAGAAATAAAACAAGAAACTGGAGCTGTACTTTGATGCTGCTCTCTGTCTATTCTACAAATTATAAATAAAACTGAGGATCATTATGTCAACATTGACGCAGTTTGTTGGCATTTCACACCAACTTGGCAGTCAGGTGAGTGTTTACATTGTTTACAGACCGAAAGTGCAGTCAATGATTCGAAACAGTTCAAGAGCACAGGTCCATGCTAAAAAAGACTAGTGTGGAAGTGAAGTGGGGTTTGATGCACTTCAAAAAACCTGGTTGGGTAGATCATAAAGGTAGGAATATAGATGTGATATGCATTTTTGATCTTCCTCCATTGTAAAATGGAGCAGATGTATTAGACATGTCCTAACTTTTGCCAAATATAAAAAAATCTGACGCAATGATTGCAAGCCTGCTTTGGCGGTATTTGTGGGTCTTGTTTAAGCATGCGAAAGTACACGTGTGTACATCAAGTGTTTTCCGAATCTGTTTCTGTGTTTTGTGGCACATCGATTCCTGTATGTAAATTTTTTGTCAAGTTGTTCTGACTACCGCTTCAAAATATCGGAAATATTGGTTTTGTTCTGGGTAGCGTGTGGATACTTCAAGCAAGTGTTTTCCCTCAATTTCTACAATAAAATTGTCAAAACATACGCAACAACAAAGAAAACATACAGCTACTGTTTTTGATGTCTGGTACAGCTTTCTCCGTTGACTGCAACTGCACCTGTGAGCTCACGGCAGTGCCCCGAGACAGGTCGACCGGTGATGCTTGATCCCCGTACCGGGCAATCGGTGTGTTGTGCCCCGGCGGAGAGTCGCCCAGCCACGCTGCTTCACCCAACCGTGATGGCGGCCTCGCATCACGGAGTCCCCGCAGGAATGTACTCTACCGAGACAAACTCGGTCCCGTACGGGGCCGATTCGCCGATGTTCTACCCACAAGCAATGGTACGATTATGTCACTCATAATTTTGGTGGAAGCTAAAAAAAGATAAGATTGGCAATTATGGTATATACATGTTTAAAGAGAGACGTTGTTGTTCCACCAGTCTTCTTTTTTTTGGCCGAAATTGCAAAAAAAAAAAAAATAGTTCTCAGTCGGTCCCAATTAATACTGGTTTCTTTTTCAATCTTTCAGTCCAAATTTGTTGTATTTGATTATGAAACAAGTAGCGCCACAAAACTGCAATATTGGTGTACTAAAAGTGCCAAAAAAGGACATTTTTATGTAAAACAATCTAGTGCATTTTTGACGGTGCTAAAAGTCGTGAAACCATTAGAGCAGCACATGTACATGTGCTAAATCTTTGCTAGAAGCTAAAATCGGTCTAAATTTGCACATTATTAATAGTAGATATTGACATGAAAGATGCATAATCATGAAAGTGTATATGATTGTCGAATCACGCTGGAACGACATACCTAAGTATTTCTAGAAATGAAACAAAATCTATGAAACTCTTTTTCCTTTGGAAGGCTTACATATTTACCACGAAGTTTTGTCACCTTGGTGGACGATGTTTGTAATTCTCAAACTTGTCTTTGTAATTTTACTCACAGGCAAGCGGCAGGGCTATGTGTTATCCGTACGACCTGTTGCCGGCCCAATATCCATACTACGGCGATGGGTAAGTTGGGATTTGGTTTTATTTTATAAAGTGCTATCATGATTTAATCTTCATACAATGTAATAAGATTGTAAAACTACAATGTTAAATGTAATGTTAACGATATGACTTGTTGAAAATATATTATTGATCTGAAATTGTCTCGAATCCAACGATTTCACTCTGGTTGAGACGCCGTCTGTACGGCCTTGTAAATATTGTAATTATCTATAGCTTACTATTTGTTTATTTGATTGTTTGTTTGTTTGATTGATTGATGGATTGTTTGTTTGTTGTTTTTACCGAATTGGATTTACTGTCATGTCAACACAATTCTGCCATTATCGGAGGGAGATATACTCTGTTTTGTAGGTTTTATTCACTATTGTTAACATTTTCATGTTTTACCGAATCAATCAAACAGTTTTATTCCTGCAACAATATATATGCTTAGTGATAATCACCCAAACACTTTTTGTGGTATTGTGCAGTTATGGCGCGATGGATTTGAACGGCGCCAGGCGCAAGAACGCCACCCGCGAGACGACCAGCACGCTGAAAGCCTGGCTGTACGAGCACCGCAAGAACCCGTACCCGACCAAAGGCGAGAAGATCATGCTAGCCATCATCACCAAGATGACACTGACCCAGGTCTCCACCTGGTTCGCCAACGCCCGCCGACGCCTCAAGAAGGACAATAAGATGACCTGGTCGCCCCGCAGCGGTGGCGTCGATGATGACGACCGTAAGGAAGGCTACGAGTCCGGGGACGGCGAGGATCGTGACGATAGAGACGACGGTCTGGGATCAGACCTGGAGAGTAGCCACAACGACCAATGTAAGTTGCTTAGTTTCCTCTCAATTCGTTGTCTAGTTTCCCCCGACAAAACTTTTCAGATCTTTATATCGCCAACCTCTTCAGATTTGGAACAGTATTAGAATTTACACAGACATGCAGAGAAATTTCGTGTTTAAAATATCCAGGAACCTCTTAACCGAACTATTACATCAATATTTTAAGGTATATTCAATTACGTCACTTCGATAGTTTTGTTATCCCGAATTTGTCCTTTCTGTTGTTGAGAAAAATGATATGTTTAGACACTTCTGATAATAACCGCCAGGTACCAAGCAGCAGGAATGCTTTGTTTTATCTCTTCAAATAAATGATGAAATTTATTAATATTCTCGGACATCGGAGATAATTTTGTTCTTCCTGTACTAGTATGACCGCATCGCAAAGTGCACTTTCCCGGTTTTGAAAAAAATCTCGCGTTTTTTGTGTGTCTCATGACCAGAAAGTCTCAATTGGGCAGAATTTGCGAAAATTAATTTTTCGTTAGCAGGAGAGCGTGTCAAATAAGCCGCACTCGAGTAGGGGTCTGATCCGGGCGACGGGCGGAAGGCTTGCTTCCGCTCGGCTAGGCTTCCTTGGCCGTGGCTGGCGGCCCGCGTGAACCCCCGAGGCCAGCTCGGCCCAAAGTAGCTGCAATTTTCAATGGCACGGTCAATATTTATTGCCATCACGAGTGAGGATTTCCTGACAAAATCGTCTCGGATTATTCCCTCCCCAGCGTGTGCCGATAATAGAATGAGATTTTTCTCGAGTGGACTGCGTTTATAGGGCTTGTAAAGTCACCTAAACAATGGGCCGGTGTAGATGACGGTGTTTGTATTGCAATGTGAGGTATCGCAACGTGTCTTTCAGTAGCGGAGACGACACAATCATTTTCATTTACCCAAAAAGGGGAAACGATAAATCATTACACCGGTAGCCCTAGACCTATTGATTCATTCCGATATAATAATGGTCTGTTTTAATGCAACATTATATCAACAACGCCACCTAAGTTAATGACAACATAAACGGGATGACGCTATACACTTCGTGTAAGTATAATTAACGTGGTGACACATTGTTTATAGACTACCAATAATTTTGAGTGACTCATGGTTATTACTCAGACGAAGCACTGAAAACGCGCGGCCTTTTGCATTGGTTGTTTTGTTATGGTTGGGTTGCTTGTTTGCTTGTTTGTTTTTTACGGCGGTCATATTACTGTTGAGTGGAAAAGTATTTCTTTCTTATGTCCAGACAGAATTGGATATATAAGGATTCTTAGTACTTGGATTTCATTAATTTTTCCCCATTTTTTCTTCTAATTTTTAGTATCAGATTTGGAGGAAACGCCAGACAAAGTTTCAGAAGAATTGAAAGATGGAGACTTTCCTGTAGACTGTAGCAGTAGTAGCCATGAAGGTTTACCGCGTATTGAGCCGAGGGTACCGGCTGGGTTTGTGGGTACCACGACGGACAGAGACTCCGCAAGTGTCACGGTAGATGAGGAAAACGCCCATCATCATCAAGTTCATCACCGGTCCAGGGAACTTTGTAGTAGCCCCCTCTGCCACCGGAGGAGTCCCAGCCCCGCCCCTCTGGCGCCCTCAATGATCCGAGCAACCTGCCGACCTACCTCCAGATCCCCACCGTGCGAGAAGCCGCTGCCGGCCTCGCCGCCCCGGCAGGTCGAGAAACCCAAGATCTGGTCGCTGGCGGAAACGGCGCTGTCGAAGGAAAACCCCGAGCGGTTCGTGCGAGTACCGTGTTACAACCGCAACACGAGCCGGTACGCACCCTACAACTCCCCCATGGACTCTGCTGCAGGGCTTGCCATGAAGCGCCTTACGGCCGTTGCACAACATCACCAATCTCCGTATATCAGCCAAGCACGACCCGTCGGCCAGACTGCCAGCACATTGCCGTCTTTCATTCACCCAAGCTTTGCAACTGTCGATCTCCACCAAGAAAAAGGTAGGTTCATTTTCAACAAGGCATTTACTTCTTCACTCCCTTAAAACCTTTCAGTTTTGTAGTCCAAACGGGGCTATGTCTTGGTCATTTATGATAAAATAATAATACATGTAGTCCACTAAAATTGTGGACTTGGCAATATTCACTTTTAGCGAAATTTACCTATGATGTTTTCTCCGAGAAATCAGTCCCTTAGGGTGCGAGGCAAGGGCGCCGTCCGAGAAGTTTACTTTCGGTCGCTCGGGTATCAACAGTTCAGGTCTTAGTTTCTCGCTGCGAATCAAACGATCGTTAATCACATTGACACTTGCTGCAATTGCTCAACGACTATCAGTCCCCACGCGCACACAGCCAGTCAAAAGATATACCTTGTTGAAGTTCACATCGCTTAAAAAGAAACACTAATAAAACTTAACGCTGAAAGTTCCTGCTGGAAGGATAAAAACACCTGTTTTCCAAGCGGGGTGTTGGCCGGGCGCTAGAGCCGAAATCACCCTTCGCAGCTCTCCCTGGCGTCCGGTGATTCGAACACCAAGGGAAATAAAACTTGAAGCGTCGCGTCCATTGCGCTTCTTTTTACTCATTTTGATGAAAATGCCGGCTTCAGCGTGAAGTCAATTTCAGCTGCTGTCACCCTGAGCTGTTACTTCTGTTAGAATAAAAGTTTACCCCTTGTCTGTTTGGCTTTTTATTCACCTCTCCAGCGGCCAGGTTCAGCGCGACATAACGGCGGTCGATGAGAGGCTGACGGGCCGATAAGGGGCAGCTTCCTAGCCGGTGCCGAGGCGATAAGAGGTAAGGATGATTTCCCTCCCATTTCACTCCCGTACTCCAGGCACACCTGCAGCGGTACCGTGCCAAAGCACCTCTCTCGCGACGGGAACAATGCGGCTTCGCACCCCTCTAAGACAGACCCGTCACCCCTCAAAAAGAATGACTGATGTCCCGAAATAGGGGGCAGATGCAACTTAACCAATTTGGTGTTTAGTGTATGAATTCAAGTGCCAAATTTATTGGTTTAGAGCTTTTACAACCTGTGAAATTCAAGTTGCGGGAGAATATTTTGTTTATTGGACGTCTTCCGTGAAGTTCGTACTATTGTATTAGTCATTTGTGACTGACCTTTTGCTGTGCACTTTAGTGCGTTTATCTAGTACTATCCCAACACAATGTAACCACAAATTGCACACATTGCAGTTGCAAATATACCAGATGAAGAGTTGAAAAAAAATAGCGAAATGTTGATGATGTTTTCAGTGTGATGTTAAATTTAATGTGCTGATTTCTTTACTTAAATGTTTTTGTACTCGCTTTTTCCCCTGTCATTTAGATATGCCTCGGACATGTGATAGGCGAACGTGGATTGACCTCACCCGTGGTTGACATTGAAACGAACTACCGCCTTCAAGAGACAACGATCAGGTGTACATGAAATAGCCGTTGATATTACGCTGACACCAACAAACTTTGCAGGAAAATTGATGCCTTAAAACATTTTCAAAATGTTTCAAATTTCAAAACCTCGTGGAAGGAATAAGTGCAGTATTAACTGATGAAATAAAAATGGAGTTTCAGTCTCTCGGAACAGATCTGCGACCCGCAATGTTTTGCAACATAAAACGATATGAACTGATAGTTCAGATTACATAAAAATAAATGGCAGACTAAGAAAGCTCATCCCCCCCCCCCCCCAAAAAAAACTTTCGCTCTAAAATGTTGTTCAGAAGTGTTTATTTCTTTCTTGGGTGAGGGTCTGTTAAGTTTGATCGGGCTTTCTGTTGACTGTTCTTGTAAGTTTATCGTCGTATGATATTGAATTGAAACGAATGTTAATCTGTGGGTAGTTGTTATTTTTGAAATTATGAACCTAAACCTTGACGCTTGTTTCCTTTGGAGAAATACAGACTTATGTAAAATGTACTTTGTGGGAAGATAGTTTTGTTTATTGCAGAAAGATTCATGTTTTCAGTGTTAAATTATGTCTTTTAAAGGTGATTGTTGAATATTTTGATTCATAAATTATATTAAAAGTATTATAGTATCGTTAAAAAAATAATTGGTGTCTTACTTTGAATTTATTTATATTAAAATGACAGTCAGTATTTTTCAATTAACAATTTGACCACCTCGTGGATGCACATGAGAAATGAAATGTGTGCTGCGTCGTCCTGCATTGGTTAACCAGAATAAGACGAATCCTTTACACTAATTTCGCCAGTAGTTATGAATGTGTGTACATGTACAATACATTCGTGTGTAACAGTATGGGGCAAGTGGCATGCCGTATGGAAATACATGTACATGTACTCGTGCAATAGTTTAAGGATCATGGTTTCCGATTCAAACTTCAAAGACTGGTTCGTACCTCATTTCTGTTGTGCGCTGCGAAATCACAAGTTGGTGAAGGAAAGGCGAACCGGGCTTTCGGTAGAAGAATGGATCAGTCCTTAAATTGTTGATGACTTGAACTTTTACTGAGGGACACATTTTGTGCAGATTTGACATCCCGTTTTGGTTAATTTTATTGGAATTTTCCATGCTTTTCCTGACAACACTGAGGGCGCTTTTGCTGTGATATCATTCTAGGAATTTTCTGCAATGTAAACCCAAAAATGTGCTCGTCGAAGACATTTTTGAGAAGAGGTTGCTCACAATTATTGACTGACTGTCATGTACTTACAAAACAACGAATCACCAAAGAAAAGAAAATTGTTGACTGCTCAGCAAAATATCCAAAATTCCGGCAACGTTTGGTGCTGAAATACATGTACACGTAGCTGCATGTAAATTGAAGTTTCTGCCTAAAACAACATCATACGTTTGCTCATGAATATGGAAATTCGCATTAGCATACAAACAAAAAAGCGCCAAAATTACCTGAAGAATGGCAAAGTGGAAATTGAAAATAAGGTTAAAATGAAACAAAAGGTGCATTTTCAAGGATTGCATTTAAAAAAAATTACATTACATGGGTCATCCTCACAATTACATGTAGAAAGAACGCAACATAACGTACATGTACATTCAGTTGCAACAACGAAAATGAAGGGAGGCATTAGTTGGCATGATGGCGGGCTTTTCACAACACGCATCAAAACTTTTGACAACATATCGGGATTTAGACTATTCAGAACACGCAATCACTGTACATTTTGTACACGATGAGGCCCCCTTCAATGGCGAAAGCATTGTGCCAGCTATAGTACATGTACTAAGCAACTGCCCTGTTTGATGGGTTATAGCTGGCACAGTGTTTTCTCCATTATAGGGGGCCTCCGTCAGAGCGTGATCGGATTGGTTTATAAATATACCTTTGTAAAGGGTGGAGTGGACCATGAAGTTTTCAATGTGGCACAAAAGTAGGTCGAGGAACAACATGGATTGTGTTAAACATGACACGGTCTTCCTCTATAACAACACCAGATGTGTAGACACAAACAGATCCAGATGAGGGGAAGGAGGTTGATAACTCCTAGACTAGCAGGTCAGGGTTAACAATGAACGGTGACAAGAATAACTCACCTCTTCGCACGAGATCTCCATGTTGGAACAAAAGTAGAAAATGCATTTTGCGAAATCATAACTTTCGCGTCTTGTAGGTGTGAACTTTCTTTCGTTTGTTGACTTGAGCGCCATTTGTATGGACTGCCGCAAGGGCATAATTTTCGCGTGGTTGGCAACAGATTTTGCCCCCCAAAATGCATATTAACACCCTCCTTTAGGAAAGAGGCACTTAAAAAAAGTCTTTACATATCATACCCAGGATTTGAGGTCGAAACGGTATCAGGGAATGGGCCGATCCAAAAGGGCAAATTCGAAAACCGGGGTTTTTTTTGGGGGGGGGGGGGGGGGTTAATACCTAAGTTGCCGCCAGGGGGCGCTTATCTCCAGTTGGTCTTCGCTCATACCCGCCAGCAAAGTCCTGTTTGCAGGGCGGGGGGTTCTTTTAATATTTTCCATACATGCCACGAACCCGGATGGAAAGCGGATAAGTAGTCAACAGCGCAAGCGTGGAGGCAAAGCAATATGATCACGTAACAATGACACTTAGTATCTTCCTTCAAACAATGCACGCCAGTAGAAGGCCCGATGCGTTTTTGCTATTGAGCATTTTGTTGGCCATCAACTTGAGGGTTGGTTAAAAATAAAAGATGGAAGCCGTGAACAAATTCGGATGAAATTGGGCCCTAAACTGCTCTAAGTTTGCAACTTAAGTGGAGCGTAGGCACACTTTTTCAAAATGGCGATGGGTTTCATTATTTTAGGACTACTATGGGGATCATGTCATCCTTGTATTTTTTTTACCAAAAGTCATCGGTTACCCCTCCCCCAAATAAAAAAATGCTCAATCGAACAGAAAATTAAAGATGATCAAATAAGTGTTAATTTTTTTCACAAGATGGAATTTGATGTGTCTGAAACACCTTGGGAAGTTGTAGTTATTTTTCGTAATTATTGGAAGTGGGCGTAATTATCACTGAGGTATATAGTTCTGTTTATTATCAACAAATATTATGTGAAAGAGACAGTCAGCGCAGCGAGAATGTTCGTCAACAGAGGGCGTTGTTCAACGGCTGGGATTTTTTTTTGTTTTACTATCAAAACATGAAAAATGGCGGACGCCTCGAATCCGGAAGTTGACTTTTCCGCGGAAGGCGTCCGGAGTTTCATTATTAAACACGGTGGAAAGGTCAGCAATGTCGCCGTGGTCGGGCACTTTATGACCTACCTGCGGCATTCGGATAAGGAAGTCAGAGGTAGGGGTTAATTATCATGATTGTGCGAGGTAAAAATGTGATGAAATATGGGCAGATCGTTATCAAGGCAAACTCCCATTGACCAGTTAAGATATTTCTAGTTCTTAGTATTGGAAAATAAGGATTGTCCAATAGGCCTGCTTCAACTTTGATCAGTGGACATGGAATGATATAGGCTAGTATCCCGATGCCACTTTGGTGATATTTTTACAGGAAAAAAATGTTGCAACCTGATGCCACTTCCGCCATATCCGCGATTGTGTACAAAATTAAGGCAGTGGATATTTTGCCGGAGACGGCAAACCTTTAGTAAACTTTAGTTTGCCGGATATGCACTGAACATGCGCAGTTACTGTTTTTTTGTACTTAAACATTTTCCGCTGACAAATTTTAGTCTGGCTCCATGCCAATATTATCGTTGTAACCTCGTATTCACAAGATGGGATTCAGACCATTTTATAATTTCAGACTTTATTTCCCTTTTAAAAAAATCCTCCAGAGCCACAAATCTGAAAAAGAAAATGTAATACTCTGCAATAAAATGTTTGAGACATAATAAAATAATAAAAGAAGAATATTCTTATTTATTTGGGGATGGGAAAAAAAAACGTTTTAAATGTGGCCGCGATCGGATTCGAACTCGAGCCATCCCGCTCACTAGAGCTTCTGCTTAACCACTACACCAAAGGTGCTACACAAGTTTTGATGGGAATTTAATACATCTTATAATTCAGCCCTATCTTAAAGAGTACAGCGCCCTCTGTTGATATGAATTGCCGCCGGCAAACCTTTAGTAAACGCTAGTTTGCCGTCATTACCTCCGGCAAAATATCCACTATCCAAAATTAATGGAGAGTCATGAACATTTTCTAAGTATTTCCTAACAAAATTGGAAACGAAGTGGCTATTGTTACGGCAGCCGTTGTTTGGCGCCCTCTACGATACTTTATTGATACGCACGCAGGTATATAATTGTTGGTTTTCCCCCATGTTTTAGCGAGCAGTGCGACAGCTCAGTCGATACAGGGTAGGATTTTGCACCGCGAGGTTAGCCCCACTAGTGTGGCCGTCGGTATGCTGCGCTGAACCAAAGGCCACACACCGTGGTACCGCGTGCTACTGAGGACGAAGTTTCCTAAAATCTGCGGTCCGTTTCTTACATTCTCGGTTTCTTACTTTCTTATGATTGTATTCTATGATGTCTCACCTATCACTTCTGGGATGCTTAGGTCTAATGATGTTCCATTTTCCGAGATATTCTTCAATCTTTCTGGAGCCCATATCAATATGCACTCGTGAAACGTCTGGTGGTGATGGCAGCCATTTTGAATGTGACAAGAGATGACCTCAAGCTGTGACGTTGCGTTTATGCAAATTGCTTGTCGAGCGCGCGAGGGCGCGAGTTGCAAATGCGACAGCTGTTTCCTGTACCATGCATTTATCGTCAGGGGGCCACGTGCACTGATCTCTATTCAGGATCTACGGCACAGGAAACAGCCGTCGCATTTGCAACTCGCGCCCTCGCTCGACAAGCAATTTGCATAAACGCGACGTCACAGCTTGAGGTCATCTCTTGTCACATTCAAAATGGCTGCCATCACCACCAGACGTTTCACGAGTGCATATTCATCATGTTCATATTGATCATGTTGATATGGGCTCCAGAAAGATGGAAGAATATCTCGGAAAATGGAACATCATTAGACCTAAGCATCCCAGAAGTGATAGGTGAGACATCATAGAATACAACCATAAGAAAGTAAGAAACTGAGAATGTAAGAAACGGACCGCAGATTTTATGAAAACTTCGTCCTCAGTAGCCCGCGGTACCACGGTGTGTGGCCAGAGGTTCAGCGCAGCATACCGACGGCCACACTAGTGGGGCTACGCGAGGTTGCGGGTTCGCATCTCAGTTTTACACTCGAATTTTTTTCCTTTTCTAACCTGAGGCTTTGGAGGATTTTTTTAAAAAGGGAAATAAAGTCCGAATTTCATAACGTTCAAATTCACTTTTTTCCTTCTAATTTTATATTTTCTTCTCATGTTTTTACAAAAGTTGCAGTCTACCGTAACGATACAAAATGGGAAATGCGTTACGGCTGCCGTAACAATACCCACTGCGAATTGGAAATGTTTCTCAGTCCCAAATTCATGTCTTATCATAATTTTTGCAATGAATGACCTTCATTGAGGTGATATGAAGAAAAAAGTGGAGTCAGGTTGCAACATTTTTTTCTTTTTACAAACTTTGTATTGTACAAAGTCTGCAGGGAGTGCAGGGATCCTGAGAATTCCATCCTGAATCCTCATCAGTGGGATATTTGAATAACTGGTCCCCGATTGTTTTCAGTATTGTACTGACACCGCTCTGAACATCTGAACATGCGCAGTGACTGTGTTTTTTTACTTGGACGTTTTTGCGTAGACGAATTTTGGTCTGGTTCTGCGCCAACCATGCCAACATTGTCATTGTGATTTTGTGTTAAAGAGATGGGAGAAGAATGTACTTAGCATGCTTAGTAGTAGCCTATTCCAGACGCCACTTTTTGGGTTGTATACATGTACAAAGTCTATGGAGAATTGAGTGCATTTTCAAAGTATTTTCTAAAAAAATTGGAAATATTTCTCAGTCCAGTGGTCAATTTACCGGTAGATGGGTGCACGCATGCACTGGTGCATTTACTTTTTCCTCTGGTACAACGTGCACACCATGTATGTACTTTCTTAGGCCTAATTACGTACCTCGTCAGTGTTCTCCACAGACTTTTTCCTTGGGAGGGCGGCATGACGTCATCGGAACTGGCATATGGCCAAAAAAAATCGGAAAATAGGTCGAACAAAAATACGTGTCCGAAATCTGGTCCACGCTGCCATTACACACATGTACATGTATACTGTACAATACACTTCATGCCCAATTTCCGGACACCAACTCCTGCTTTACTTTCGATTCAAACAAAATTTTACGATGAAAAAAAAAAAGGTCAGTGTTTTCATTGCATAAAATGCCTGAATTACGGTTAGAATAATGGAGTCATCAATAAAGGAGTTCACTTCTTACTTGAGAAAGTCGAGGGAAAAGTCCGAAAGAAAAGGGCACCGTTCATGGTGCTTCAATCATGTCCATGATTCAACCACACAACTCCACTACTACACTTGCATTCATACGTGGGGAAAAATCAGGCATTATCGTCTTTCTGTTCCAGCAAATGCCAGTGAAATGTTTCGCTAATGCTCTCTTCGCTATCCTCGAGATAATCATCATGATTTTTAAAGCATTGCATTTTGTACAACTAAATATGAAACCTCCGAACTTCGCACAACATAATGATTTTATCCACTGGATCGTTCACAAGGCTACCCGTTCCCGACCGGCCATGTGCTAGCGGACGGTATGGTGCGGTACGTACGCGCCGCTGGTACCATTGCATATTCGCACGCACGTGCGACACAGTGATTTTTCCATGTCGCCTGTCAATGTGTAACCTTTTGTCCAGCCGCAGAAGGCTCTGATCAGTGTTATGCCCTGTGTTTCTACCGATTAAACACTCCACGAACGACTGGTGAAAGAGATTAAAACTACGTTCGCGATGATTTTAACGTGCCATTTCCATCGACTTTTCTTCAAAATTATGATTGAGATAAAATGACATTTTGTGAAAAAAATCGTTAGAAAATCCATGATTTGTAAAGTTTTTGGCAGGGCGGTCAATTTTCTTGGCAGGGCGGCCAATCCTTTGGCAGGGCGGCCTTAATTCTTAGGAGGGCGGCCCGCCCTCCCAAAACCTACATGTGGAGAACACTGCTCGTATATATTGCCCTACGTTGAACAACTTGTCACAACGCGCACCTGATTGATTTGATTCAATGCAACGATCTACGTCAGCGCAGCCCGGCCCGGCCAGCTGCTGAGCCTGCAATACATTTACGTTTACGATATACCACTCAGCAGCGCAGCACGATGCCAGTACGTATGTGTAGGCCCTACTGTGTGATAAGGCGGAGCATGAAAAACAGCTATAAAAAAGACTAGGGGTGACGCAATTGAGCAATTGCATACCCCTCTGGCTGGGCAATCGCTGCATGCTGTGTGTAATGCTATGCTGAAATCGGCAAAGTAAACCTCACATTATTGTGACTGTTTGAAAGTTTTTGTATGTTGTGTAAAGTTTGCATGCACTTATAACAGCACTATAATAGCTACATTGTAAAATTTCACAGATGAAACTGGCCTATGGTGCTTTACTTTATATTAACTCTTAGGGGGTTAATAAACACTTAGGCCTACTCATTTCGCAATGGCTATCGAGTTAATAAAAACCATAAAAGTAAAGAAACTTTTAACACTTATGCTTATGGGTCAGTTGTATGAAAAATCATATTACAATTGGAGTCAGGACAGTTGGGGTTAAAAGAACAAAATGGTAAAAATTCTCACAGTACAGATTCAATCCCGGGCAAACCCTCGGCATGGTAGTCCAACGTTTAACCAGACGAGCTATCAAAGCGCTCTGGTTGGGAGGGTAGACAGCAATTCACAATGGTGTTTTTGTAATGCCATAACGATAGCAGTCGAAAATCGTGTACTGCTGCCGTAGCAATAGCCAATACATACTCCGTTTACTCCCAAATACTTTTGTCAGCATGAATTGTAGAATCTTATCACTGTACTACTTGTACCATTGAGCATATGGTGAAAATGTGGTATACATCAGAAAACTGCTTTCTACCCCGATTCATTAAAAAAAAAATAAGGTTAGCCTGTACTATATGAGGTTTTATTTCTCAGTTAATTTTCCTTCTTTTTCAGTTTTGAGTGTAATTTAGTATAAAAACATGATTGATTCATTTATAAAACATGTTTCTTTGTGTTCGCCATGTTAGGGGCTGTCCAAAGTTTGTTTAATATCATCTTTACACTATCTAAGGGACAATGAAAGTAATGTAACTTTGTACCTCTGTAGCACTGGTGTAATTAAAGAAGTACTTTTCATTAAAACATACCGTATCTACGGTACATACAAAAAAAATTCAAGTAAACATTCAAAGAAACGTTTCCTTATTGTAAAAAAGTTATTTTAAGGAAAATAGAAGGGAAAAAAAAGAATATTGAAACTAAATTTTCTTTTGTACTGCCATAACTCCCTCCCCGACCCCCCCCCCAAAAGGGTTTCACTCTAGAAACTATAATGCATTTAATGCCAGGTGGAATGATTAGGTACTTTAAACATGGAAATCCATCAATGTGTGTACATTGTACATTGTTCATCATGACATTGCCACCTTGTGTTAGATTTTTTATAGCCAGGCCAGCCCCCCACCCCCTGGAAAAAAACTGCTGCTGTATGTGAGGTCCATCTCTGTTCAAAACTTCTAGTGCACTCTAAGTTGAGTGAAGATGAACTAGTTTAGCAAAGTTTTCCAGCACTCTTAATTGTTTCAGTTTGAGCAGTTGTTAGTGATGAGTAAACCTTGGTTGGGAAGCACGTAGGCAAGAGTTGAAAAAAAAACTAGAATGATGGATAGGCATGCCATCACTGGCGTACGGCATGTCTAAAATGATTATGTCTGTCAAGAATATGTCTATATTACATGTATGGGCTGCAAAAGTGGTGTATAAACGTATCCATGTGTGCAGGTACTGAGTCATTGGACGATGAGTTGAAACATGACAGGGATTGAAAATGTTAAAACACCAGACTGTTAGTTTTTGCAGGTCCCAGAGGGCATGTAGTGTCCTTTTTTGTAGCTATGGCTGTGTCCGAGTTCCTTGGCTTCAGCCAGCAATTACACACGTGCCTGTGGAAGCGATTGAGACCACTTGCCATTGACTAGTGCATTGTTCCCAGTGACTGACTGACTGATTGTCACTTGTGACAGATGTACAGACTGGTGAAGCATGGGGCTAATACCACTGATCTCTATATAAAGACTGGATAGCTAATAAAGAGCCGCACAATGAATGAATTTGACGCCATATTGGTGAGACCGGCTGGTGATCTACAAAGGACAAGTTGCCGTTTTTATAGACAGCATGATTTCTTTTGTAACGTCGCGGTTCACTTGACTTATATTTTGACCACCACCACTGACCAAGGTTAACTACAATTTTTCTAACGTCGTGGTTACTAAAATGCTGCAAATATCACTTTTTCGGCGTTTTGAAATAATAATCACTACGGAAATGTGTCCCTTTTAGAACATCATAATATGTGTACGTGACCAAAATGCGCGTCAACTGTTGATACAACGCGCGCGTATTTACGCGTAGAACATTCATATTATACGCGGCCATCTTCGTGAGGCCGGGGGCGAATTGGTCAATATGCAAAGTCTACTGTGTGAATGTTGTATGCATATCCGCTATAGAGATCAGTGGCTAATACCTCTATGGGTGAAGAGAGCCGGGCAGTGCCATCGTATAGGATTACCCTGTAACACTAGTGAATGGGCTAAATCCAGCCCATCATGTAGACCAGCTGCATGAAAAGGCTTCCAGTGACTAGCCAATTTGAATCAATGGAATAGAATTGTGTGCACTCTGCACAGCCAGTGCCCTCTTTATGCTATTTCACTATTTCACTGACTGACTGTCACTTTATAACTTAGACTGGTGTTGTACCAGCTTTACTGACTTGCCTTGTCTTGTAAATTAAAGGAGTTGGATCGTGCATACATCCCTTTTAGGCTCTAAAGATGTCTGAGAGGGCTTTTAAAAGTGGTGGTCACCTAACACATACAAGAAGGTGTTAACAATTTCAGTGGATATTTTTTTATACTTTTTGGGTCTAATAATAGATTTTTTTTTCTCAACAGAGGAAAACCGTAGAAAGTTCAAGGAGTTTATGAATGAGGTAGCAGTGGTCAAGAAAGACGAAAAGGTGAGCTTTCAACAAAATTGAACAAGGCCCAAATACAATGTATTTTATAATGTACAAGTTTTAACAGAATAGCAGACCTGACTTTGAGCTGAATTTTGAGTTAGCTTTGAGTTTACATGTATGCTTGAATGCTGTGTCTGTGTAACATCCATCAAGATCATCTCTTAGTTATTATTCAGTATGACTCGTGTACAAATCTGTTTAAATTTTGGGATACCTTATATATGCCTTGAGTCTGATCGCTCAACAGTTAACCAAAATTTCGTAAACGTGAATTTGAATGCAGCTGTTAAAATCAATGCTTGACAAATTATGTATTACCCTTTAAAAGAACAAGTAGTGTATGTACGTGATGCATGATACATGTTGACAAATATTGATAATTTCTATTAACATGGGGGCTTGTCACACGGGGGAAAAAGTTGATATCTCGAGGGACGGTTGAATCAGCAATTTGGGTCCCTTCCAAAACTGGCGTGACTCACCTTACTTGACACGGCGCGGCCTTGAAAAGGTGCCATTTTGGGGGCCGGGTGAATTGGACAGTACTTCACCCCTCCATGTCACCCATCATTAAATTCTAGGGCCCCCCCCCCCCCCCGAGCCTAACATTCACCAGGGGAGGGGGAAGGAAGTGCCCACTAACTTGACCCCCTGCTGTATCTGGTGGATGGTGATGCAGCCCCTGTATGGGCTGGAGTATTATGCGGGCGTCAGGAATGAATGGCTTTTATGATTGGTTAAGACGGGTCAGGATACTGCCCCCCTGTATGCGAATTGAAGAAGGTTGATTTTCGATTGAGTGAAGAAAGCCATATTCCATTAAGTTATGAAATTAAGACATAAAGCATTTCTCGTACATCTCCAACATTGCCACCCGTTGCTGTCGCAAGTTTTGATGAACTCCTGAAACCTTTTATTGAAGTGACGCAGAGTGTCCACAAGTTACAGCTGGTGATGGTGGAGGATGACCTATTATTCCAATTCTTCCCTCACAATCAAGGAAGTTTGATCCATCCATGTCGTAAAATGTTATACAGGCCTGTGAAACAAGCTTTTTACTTACATATTTTGAAACTTCATGTTAAATGTAATGGAGACTGTTTGCAAATATTCAAAAATGGAACTGCCAAAATATGAAATATCCTACTTGATTGCAAGAAAATAATAGGATCAACATCCTGCGTTATTAGTGAGCCTGGTTTGCTGTCATTTTCAAGAAAAGAAGAAATAGTATGCTTTATTTCCAAGTGATGGTTCTGACCGAGCCATCACAAGAATAAAACAAATTCTTTTTTTCCAAATGTATCCCCGAATTGACCAAATTGGTTTAATTTACAATCATGTTTCAATTTACCTATTTATTCATGAACAAAAATTATTTTCCTGAGTGACAAACTGGGGATCGTATACCACAAGAGGGCGCAAGTCAAAACGCATTTCCGTTTTGGAAGGGAAGGCTTTCAACGGAAACCTTGCTTTGCGTCCAGAAAAAGATGCATTTTCACAGTTTTCTAAAAAAGCATGATATCCACTGAGCTGAAAATTTGTTAGTTTTGTAATAACCTGCTTCATATTTTTTTGTATATGGCTATTCCAAGAATCGGCAAAAAAAATTGCTAACAAATAGTGTCCTTATCCTTACAAACAGTTGTTTTTAAAGTCGGGTTTTTAGCACTAATGCTTCCAGTCATCATACCGAATTTGATTTTTTTTTTCCATCTACATGTAAAATCCTTCAAATTGATTTTACTATGAAAGTTTTCTCATGTTTTTCAACAGTAATCTTTGATAATTTTTATATGGGCATGCAATACAGTACATGCATTGTCGTCCAACTGCTGTAGGCGCCGGTAGGCTCTGTCATTTAAAGTGGTGTACAGTACTTGTATAAAGTCCCTGGAATGTACTAGTACGTTTGTTTGTGGTGTAAATTGAGGATTTTCTATTGTTCCTCTTCCCTTTTCCTTTGTTTATACTCTTAACTTTTTTGCAACAGCTTTCATTGGTTTTGTACATGTTTTTCAACCGAGGAGTCCTCCTCGATTTGGTTTCTGTCCTCGATTCATTGATGATGTTGAACGTGTGTGTCCTCGATTTACACCATAAACAAACACGTATACAATACATACAGACATACCTGGTACTGGTACATTGTACAATAGTATGCATTATGCATCATGTGACCCTTGACCTTCATAAACATTGGAGGAAGGAAATGAAACCGATTCTTTTGTTTCCAGACCCGGATCGTTTACATAGCACACTCAAACAGGAAATCTACTTGCCTGAAAAGAATATTCAGTGTGTGTAGATCAATTGGTTACCATTCTTTGCAGAGCACGATTCCTCACTTTTTGGATATTGTGGATATATGTGTCGGTATATTTCTGGTTCTATTGCCCAGCCATGGACAGTGATAACGAAGAGATTGAGATTGTGGTAAGACATTGTAATCAATGAGTTTGTAACTGTAAGTAAATAGCTCCATAAATTTACTTCAAATACTGGACTTCCTCCACATTGTGAGCCATTCAGCAATGATTGCTACATTTCCTGAAAAGTTGTTTTCCCTGAATTTGAAATCTAGACTGTTTCTTCATTTGATATTCACTATTGACGCTAGATGTACATGTACTTACCTGGTTAAAAAGCAAGAAAAATCAAATACCCTACGGTACTTCTGTTATCCTTTAGCAAACTTTATCCAGATGTTCCATCTAAATTAAGGCTAACTAGACATCTAGTGGTACAGCTTTTAATTTATCCTGTCAAACTACATTGTAGGTACATGTATGTAGCTTCCATAGCGAATATCAAGTGAAAAAGAAACACTCTAATTTGGGAACACAATTTTTTCAGGAAATTTAGCATACACTATATGTCGCTGTGTGGCTCACATAAGTCACAATATGGAGGACGACCTGTATTTGAGACACATCTGTGGGGCTAGTCAGTAAAGCCAGCTCGCATATCCCAGATTACCAAATTTGTCAGAGACAATCCGGTTTGGTGCCAGTTGTAGCCTTTCCAATATTATAAGGGATTATTGTACGGATGCCCTATGAGCCATGCTGTCACTGTTGCATAGTTGTAGATTGTTCAGGCAGGCGCTTCCTGGGCTCCAGTCCTGGGCTGTTAGACCTGTCACTGTATTAAGCCCTAAACCTCCTAGATTCTACGAAATCCATTTTGAAGTTCTGGAGGATTTGGGAGTTTTGGGTAATTACTTTGTTTAGAGCTGGATGTCCCTGGAAATCTGCCATTGGGCAATTCCATGGTAATTTGCATTACGTTGAAAGGGGGTTCTTCTGTCAACGTTGTGCTGTTATTCTATAGAAACAAAGGGTGGATTTTCCCTTGAAGTAAAGTGACTAAACTACAAAAAGAGACCAACAAAATAAACTTCTGTTGGTTTGGCAATAATTTTTTTTCAGTAACTCGCTTTACGAAAACCGATATGGCAAAACTTTGAATGCCTTGCATTTAAAAGTTTCTTCATATACCTGTATGCTGTGCAATGTTGGAAGAATCGTTTCAGAGTGTGTAAGTCTACCTGGTACCATAAAGTTATTAAAAAATAATCAATCTTAAAATGGCCCGAGGGAAACATGTGTACTTCAGTTACTTGCATTACGGTATTGTGTTACAGTTTGTGCGCCCATCTTTTGGTACAAGTTAAAAACACATACTGGTATTAATAAAAAAACCTCTTTTCTCATAGAATATAAATCTTTCTCTCTGCCTTAAAGGGAAAATACAACATTTGCAAACATCAAAAAATAAAACTACCAAATCATTTTGAAATACCTTGCTGGACTGTTAGTGAATGACAGTGTAAAGCATCCTGTAAAATCATGGCACCTGGTGTACTGTCATTTTCAAGAAAAGTGGTATTTTTGTATCAATTTCCAACGCTGGTCGGCCGACCAGCGTTGGAAAAAACTGGCTTTTTTTTCAAATACTGGCCCCAATTGACCATCGCACTTGTTTGCAATCGATTACACACTTATGAACGGGTACAAGCCAGCTAGACTGGTTCCCTGACCTTACAATTCCCCAATGTATGTAAACTGCTCTGTTTCTTCTTATATGGAGTCAGGGAACCAGACTACAGGAAAATGATTGTTTTTCTTGGTTTTTATAGCATTTTCGAACCCAAAACCTCAAAAAAGTCAGTGTAACTATATTTGCTATAGGCCCTATATTTCCAACCCCCCCAATTCCATCCATTTCTGAAAATTACAGCAAAAGCAAATGATGTATATTCCCTTTAAAAAACGAAAAGTTACAATAACAGTTGCATTCTGCATGTGAAAACAAGATGACAAAATGACTACCTTAGGCCTAATTCCACAATAATTTTACACTTTTTTTGACAAAAGAAAATACACTTGACCATATTCCATCTCATGGCACACCACTCATCTGAAAGGTCGTGTTGTTCCCTTTTGTTTGCAGATTGTGAATTTGAGACACATTTACAATACATGTGCATAGGGGGATCAGGTTGGCGTGGTGGTACTTTCCTCGCTTTCCACTGCTGTGATCCAGGTTTGAATCCAGCCTGGGCCAACATTTGGATTGGGTTTTCAGTCCCTGCCTGATTCCGTGGGTTTTTCCCTAGAATATCATTCCATATACCACCACTAAATCTGTAATGTCCTACCGCATCCTCTACCAAGTCTTATCCGTCCTGTTGTGGCACTTGCGTTGTTAAAAGTTGTCCAAATAAAAAAATAAAATAAAAAAATGACACAACAGATTTTGCCTCTTTATGGCCACACCTTTACAACAGTACCGTATATTCAGTGCTGTGTAGGTAAGACTCGTACCAATGACGTCAATGCAGACAAGCTGTATACATGCGTTCTCGGTTATTTTACACAGTAATTTAGTAACAATGAATGTACGGAAGGTTCTGTCATGCCTATCCAAATGATACAAAACCATTGTCCTCTGACAAAGCATAAGGTTTATTTGGTTGAGAGACTGATTCCCCTTTTTCGGTCTCCGAAGTTTCACAAGGTCCAACCATAGTTAGATCTGTGAGTGCATGGATGCCTAATTTGTTTATTTTATCACTTTTTATTTACTGTCATATTATTTTGTTTCTCCACAGGATGATAAGGTCGTTGTCCTGAAGAGAAAAAACAAGGACATCAATTACAGGGACTTTGTGGAGCTGCCTAAGTTGGTGGTCTTTCAAGACAAGGATCATTCACAGACCCCTGCGGACACCTCTGAATCAGAGCCCGTACCCCCTACCAGACGGCCCAAACATGCCAGGAGGAGCGTGGGTAGTGAGGAGGCGGAGGCGGTTGCCGTAGTGACGGGGCCCCCGGTCGAAGACAAGGAGACGGAGTACACAGGACCCAAAGAGCAAGAGGATGTCATCAGTGTAAGTCTGTTTGAAAAAAAAATCCCAAGTCCATAGTGAATAGCCCTGTCCTTAAATCTTTCTTCTGCTGCCGGTACGTCACAGTGGTAAAAGAACAACTTGCAAAGTTTTTAGGAAATGTAGAGTTTTACTTGAACAGTTGCATCTTATGGATTTCATTGAAATTTAGTTTAATTTTGTTCCACAGAATTTTTTTCAAATTCATCTCATGTAGAAATTGGTGTTGTATTGAGATTCCCTGCCTATTCCTATACCCTAATGACCTGCTCCTATGTTTTTAATCTTCACAGGACCATAGAAGGTCAGTCAGTCACAATTGATTTGTCCTTTTCCTTGGAACTTCCTTTAGGACTTCTCACTATCCTTTTATTTCGTTATTCTTCAAGTAATATTCATTGCCCTATTCCCATCAAAACTTTCTCCTTGTCCAGTCAATTCCCATTCGTGTATACATTCTTGCTGTATTTTGTTTGATGCTTCTTACCATATTTGATATTTTCATTGCTGATGCTTCTTACCATATTTGATATTTTTATTGCCCTATTCCAATACTGTAATTCCCTTTTTCCAGTCATTTCCCATTCGGAATCCCATATAAATTCTTCCTACATTTTTCCCAATGCTTCCTCCGTGGTATTCCAGACCAAAGAAGGCGAGCGGATCATCGACCAGAAGCGGCAGATCAAGAGCGTCAAGAACTTTGCCGACATCTTTGACCAGGAAGTCCAGTCTCAGAAGGAGGAAGTCGAGAGGTTCAAGTCACCGGTCAAGACGGTGCCCAAGACGTCTGAGAAAGAGACCAGCTCAGAACCGGATTCTGAGGTAGGAACTGAAAGAAGGAATGTTGGAACTTGTCAACAAATGGGCTGATGTACATCTGTGAGAGTTAAACAGTGTGCATCATTAAAGTTATAATCATCAAAGTTATAATCATCAAGTGGATTTTGATTCTGATAAAAGGTATTAGTTAATTGCTACAATGATTTAAAAAAAAAAGAATTATTCAACCTTTTTACTATACTTTGGTTTGGAAAAAAACACACACATGGTGTTGGATGTACCCAGACAAATAGTTGGGTTTTTTTTGTAGGGCCTACCCATTTTTCGATTGCAAGTAACAACCGAACTGTTGAACAGAGTTAGAAATGAACTATACATATCAATAAAATGCCAGATAATAAGCCTCAAAATAATATACATGTTTCTTTTGAACAGCATTTGGACGTTTTGAAATTTTAGCTTTGAGGTTTATAACTCTGTGGAATTGACCAAATGCAACCAAATACATACATGTATGACCTCACTGGTGACGCTATGGAGGTTAGGGGCAGAAAGGGGAGGCGGTATTTGCGCCCCACCCCCTCTTCCCTCCAATTTACCCCCCCCCCCCAGTGTCCCCCCAAGTTTGCACTACGTCTTGTTGGTTGCTGAGGCTTACCTTTAATTCCCAATATTTTGTTCACAGCCCCCATTTCAGGTAATTTGGGTGCCAGTAATGGTCTTGTAAAACATGGTTTTCTTTGAATTAAGCCTCCTTTTTTCATCATCTGCCTGTCTCTAAGACTCTAACCTTCAATGCTTAGTTATCCCTGGAGCCTCACCACAAGCAAATGAGGGCTGATCACAAAGTGAATTGCCCGACAATGAAGCGGTTATACTGTCAGCGTCAACAACACCATGAAATATTTACAGCGCTCATTTTTCATTCCCCTGGACGTAAATCTTTGATGCTCTCAGCCTGCAGCTGTTGCGAGTCACTCTCTTATCTTGCAAAACCATCATCAAACCAGACAGCGTGACTGATAAAAAAATAGTGAAAATTGATAATGATGCAAAACATTGCAAGACGAAAGGCTATAAAACCCGGGATAAGAACACCAGTGTTATGATCATTGATGTGATTCCCGTAGACGTGTTTTCCCAAATATATTTTGAGGGAAAGATTAAAAAGGAAAGAATTATCGGTTACATGGACATCCCACTTCTGTTGGACAGATGTCGGGATGTGTCGGTCTTTTCGTCAGCGAGGTTTTTTCTTTCTTCAAGAATCCATAACGGTGTGAAATCTCATAAATACTAAATGAAGCTCCCTAGTCCTCTGGGAATTGGCATTGGCTAAGCAGGAGTTTGCATTGCCTTGTATTGTGTGTGGGCTTGTCATCATTTTGTGCTGCAGGATTTGGTGTTCTGTAATTAGCTAGGTGGCTTTTTTTATTTGAATGGGTGAAAGGGGCTCTTTTTTATTATTAAATAAGAGGAAGGGATGATTAGGTGATCTGTGTATGCATGATGACATTGATAATGGTTAGTGCGGGTGATGAGGATCAAAAGTGCATCAACCGTTTCATGGGGGGGGGGGAGAATACATGAATCAGACTTTATCTGAAACGGACAAGAATCAGATATGTCTAGGCCTGTCCGTTTTAAACCAAGGTGTTTGTGTTTGTGTGTAAGTGTCATTGTCACTGTCTGGCCTCGACTTTTTTGGCGTTCTTTGTTTTATATACACAAGTTCATAAGGAATTTGCTATAAGACTAGGCATTTATAGAAATTTATATACCGGTATGACTTTGACTACAGTTAATTTTTTTTCTTTGGAGTATGCGCAAAACAATATTTTCATGATTATGAGTACGAGTATGATTACTTTACTACAAGCACAGGTGTGGGTAATTTGTTTGATACGATGATGACTTTAAGAACATTTGCATGGGTACAATGCAAGTTTGAACAAAAAAGTGTTCAAGTGTGAGTACGAGTGCACGCAATACATCACTTGCACACAATATTCAAAGTACAAAGCCATGATTTTTGTTTAAATAATTTATCGGATTTGTGAAAAAAAATCTATTTGATGGCATTTTTTCAGACAAACAGACAAGAAGAAGGATTGAAAGAGGATGAAACCGCCCCCCTCATCTCGGTGAGTAATTCTTATATGTATGTCACATTTTCACAATTGAAGACACTGTTGCTGGTTACTATTTTGTTGTTGTATACCCAAGTGACAAAATGAAAGATTCTACTTTACTTTGAAATTGTAATGAGTAAGGTCTGGCATTTGCCACTTTTGTATCCAGCAAATGAGTATGTGTGTGTGTGCAGTTGTAATTTGAATGTTGCTGTGAAAAGGAAAGGAATTTCATAAACTGGAATTTTTGCTGATCTTACTTTTAGAGAAGCTTAAAAGTAGTAAGTATAAAAAGGGTTTGTTTTTTTAAAGGAAGGTCACTTCTACAATTTTAATCAGAATTTGTAAAATAATCAAACCTCTTGAGGGGAAGGCATTAGCCATTTCCTGGCCAAATTACCCTATATTTCCCCCTGTTTCCGAAATGGATAAACCGGTCCCAACCTGATAAACCAGGCCATTGATGATCCAGAGTGATTCAGGATTCAATACTTCATCAGTATTCATACCGTGGCTCCCTCCATAATTCTGGCCTGGTAATGAAATGGCTGTCAACACCATCGCCAAGAGCTAGCCAGGAAGAAACCCAAGCGTGACCTCATTGCGGTTGGCACTTTCACACGTCCAAAGTTGTGAAACGGTGTCCCTTCGTTCCTAAAAAAACCTCCGTCCCCAAACGATGATCCGCTCTGATCCAGTCGCCTTTACAAAAAGTCACGCGCCAGCGATTCCTGATTGCAACTCGTTCCTCTCATTAGATCCAAGCGACTGACTTAAGCCCCCTCCCCCCCCCCCACATCTAAAGCTCATGACATTCTGAACCCCATGCAACGTGATTTCAATTCTAATCGTCGCCCCTCCACACGCACGTCTTGACACGCACGCGTCGACTCCTTGAACGTGTCAAAACTCGCGGGTGCTTGTCATTTGTCAGATAGTGCCGAAACACGTGTTGGGGTCGGCCTGTTTTGGATACGAGTGTTTGGAATCTGAGAGACAGTTCGGGGATTTGGGGAGGGAGGAATCTTTGGAGATGACACTGAAAAAATTAAGAAAGTTTGTTGTCTCTCTTGGGGACCCCTCCACTGGAGAGTGAGGCACATGTGTTGACGATTATTTCCTGAGTCATTTTTTCAGACGTCTGGCAACTGTGGTGTGAATTACTCGTTTCTACTGCTACCTCGTGTTCCATGCATGCACTGTACATAAGTGCATCTACATTCAACATTAATGTTTTTCAGTGAGGGCGGTGTCCATGGTACATAAATGATAATCGTTGGTAAAAGTTAAGGGCTTAGTAACAGTATGTAACTAGTTTTAGCCTTATGATTGTCCTTTTGTTATTTTGGACACTCAGGGAATTTTCTTTTTCTCATTTTCATGTGAACAAACAAAAGATCCCAATTCAAAAGTGTCATTTTGCAGTTTGGCTTACCTCAGTCCTTCATTTAAAGAAAATCCAGGAGAGCTATAAATCACTCTCCTCAAATATTTGAGGAGAGCAAATCGCTCTCCTTAAAAACTACGGATAAACAGCGGAAAAACGACGGGTTACCATTGTTTTTGTTTTATTTTGAATATAAGGATTTATTCAAGGGGCTGCATTATTATTAGTTTTTGCATAATAACATGCTCAAGTTGCGTTACTTTTTTTGTTTTTGTAACTGTAAGACAATGTAAAATTTATTTTAAAAAACTAACTAAATGGAGATTAATAAAAGGTTTGACTACTGCTTAGGCTTTCATTTTTTAATACAGTTGTCAGTTGGTTCATTACTTGATTATACTTGGAAAACGGAGAGTTAATAAACGGCACATAAAGCAACTGAATATTTGCTTTCAGATTCGTTAAAATTATATGAAATTTTCAGCCTGAACTATTTCAGTTGCTCTCTGAAAATACAAAAAAGGGCCTCAAAATGACACAAACTTGCCTTAAGTTTTATCGAAAATATCTGCCGTCGATAATGTTAAAAATAATGGAAAATGCAGGTCAAGTATGCCATATACACAATGCTAGTCACGACGAGAAACTGGCCAACAACGTCTGAACTTCGCACTAGTACGGCGTTTGCAATGCACTGTGTGTGGTGGGGTATAGGATTTCGGTGAAACACGCTGCATCGTTTCACTTCACATACCAGTAAAACTTCTTCAAAATAAATTCATGAACAAGGGAAATACATACACAGACAAGAGTATCAAGTTCTGTGAATAGATCGTCCTTCTCAATCGTTGTTTTCTTGGCATTTTTACGATGTCTATTCCGTCCGGCCTGCACGCAAAAAACACGGCAGCACAGTGCATTGCTGTGGTGACTATTTTATTGACTGGTTACCGCATTTTAATCATGCCTTCATTGGGACTTAGTGCGCGGCGCAGCGGAACCAGTCATTGCTGCTACTATCTCGCCGGGCCACGCGTTTTCATGCAGCTCTAGCGATATACAGATTGTGCACGCACAGTATACAACCGCTGAACACACACGATCTTATACGGTGTTCGTTCATTTTTAGCGATGTCCAGCGGCATATTAACGTGAGTTTGGGCATTATACCAATGAAAAATACGTGTAGTTTAAGACTTAAAATCCTTTACGTTTTTATCACTTCTTATTTTTAAACTTCCCGTGTTTGACGAGCCCTCTTTTGGATTTCTGAGGAGCGCTATTTTTGGCGCTCCTTCGAGACAGTCGAGGAGCGCAGTAGGAGCGCCTGCGCGATCGCGCTCCTTAAAAATGAAGGACTGTTACCTTTTCTTTGGTACCTAACCAGAAACTTGCCGATTTTATGAGAACACCTTGTTTAAAGTGAAGAAAGGACTGTTACCAGATACCCTGAAATTATTCCATCTTAAATGCAACGGAATCAAGTTGTGACACCCTAAAAGTTGTGCCTATGTTTTCTCTGTTTTCTAAAATGTATAGTAACCACCGAGCTAAAACTTCAACAGGCTAATTAGTTGTTATTGATAGTGGTGTGTGTATTACGGGGAGTACAGGAACCGGGAACCCTAAAAGACGGGTACCTGTAACAGAAACCCAACCCAAACATTCAAATTGAACATTTGTTTGAAGGGCTTTATAGGTTTACGGTGTAAACTGCAACTTTTGCGAGCGTCATCTGTTGCGCGTTCAAATACACATACATGTGAAATCTGTTTTGGTTTTCCAGGTAGCCTGGTTTTGCTTTTTGAAATTCCCAAAAAATGGCATACGTCGGTGAAGGGCAAAACCTAATATAAGATTTACATCACTCCGATTTCATCTTACGAATAGATTGTCTGAGAAGTTACTTTGAAGTGATTTATAAAGTTGGTTACGGGTACCCAATCCCATCAGGGTACTAGGGTACCTGGTTCTGATGAACACCCCTAGCTATGCACCCTACTTAAGATTTTGTACAAAAAGCATGTATTATCCTAGTACCTTTCAAAGCAATTCTTGTATTAAGCAGAGGCATGTCTTGTGAGTTGGGAATCAAAGACAAGCAGGTACTCAGCAGTTACTCTTACCCCACATGTGGGGTGGTGGTCCTTTCAGGACATCACCCCACATGTGAAATCTACAGAAAAAAACATCATCCTGGAGGTGCAATCTTTAGAAAAAGGGATAAAAGAAACACAATGCCATCACCCCAGATGTCCTTCCCGTTGAGTCGGACTTTCTAAATATTTCGTTTTTAAAATTTGTTGCCAAGAAGCCCAGCTCTCCCAGGAACAGTCGGAGTCCGAGCTGTGAGGATTTGTTGATGCCACAGGTAACCAACATGGCATGCTGTGTTTGCACGGAGCTACATGTATTTGTGGCAGTTTGTCAGTATATTGTTGTATGCTATGTAGTAGTCTGTGGCATTCTGTATGCCGAGGGGTACAAGTGGCACGTTTTAATTGAACAGTCCAATGCTTCAGCCTTTGATAAACTCCACATTGACATGAGCATGTGAAGGGTAGCATCACGTTCCTTCTGCATGTGAAGGGGAGCATCACGTACCTTCTGCACCTGCGCAAAACAGCAGGTACTAAGACATTCAGTCTTTGACAGAGATCAGGGTGATGCTCTGGGGGTAGCATGTGATCCATCGGGTCATCATGCATAAACCTTTGCAGTACATGTACGTGTACATCACTTGAACAGTTCTAGTCCAATTAGAAGTTTCTCAATTTTAATACCATGACATATTAACAAAACATTTTGTTCCCTGAGTAGACTGTTGCCTACGGTAGTTGTCGTAGTCTCCAAAACACATAGTTTTTACCAAGATGTAAAAAAGAGTTTTTCTTCCTAGGTTAAGTTGTCCTAGGTGACCATGGAGAGGCCCTTTTTTGGGCAATGCATTGTAGGGGGAAAAGTCGACATCAATATTTAAACATGTATTGCCACATGGATGCGGTATTTCTGTTTGCTTTTCAGTGATGCACAGTTTCATTTGGATATTTTTCAGTGAACAACCGTGATTGTCACTTAGGAGGCTTCTGCATGCATAAAACCTGTATATTTTTCTGGTATATTTTTGTTGGTACTGCAAGTTAACAATGAAGAACGATTGATTAAAATGAAAGGAAGTTGATTGTAGATGTATAGTGGACAAATTATCAGTGTGCCTGTGTATTGTGAATTGTTCCAATTGTTTTGTAGTTGCTGTCCGAGTAGTTGTTATTAACGTACATGAACATGTAGTATCACTACTGACCGAGTGTGATTCTAATTGTATGTTTCTTTCCCCTTGCTGCTGGTCATAGCCTGGACTGCAGTCCAGCGGCACTATGCAATCCATTAGCAGCGAGGCCAGCACCTCGTGTAGTACAGATACTGTAGTACATTGGCATCAGGTAAAGCCACATCAACCACCCATAGCCTGCTGCAGTCAGCCACCCCATCCCCCTCCCCCAGGCCCCACCCATCACATCACCCCAACATGCCTTATATCTCTTGTTGTTTGTGTTCATGTTTTCATCGATTGATGTCATTTCATATGCATGCAAGGTGTGTTCCTATTTAATGTTGATGCTAGCTTTTTACCAGATCTTTCAAAAATGCTTATAGACCATCCCAAGTAAGTTATCACTGTACGTGCATACACGGAGGCCCCCTTTAATGGCGGCAGTATTTTGCCAGCTATTGTTCAGATAATTGCTTGGTGCAATTGCTGGCGCAGTGCTTTATGCCATTGAAGGGGGCCTTCGTGGTCTTTGCCAACAGTTGTAAGTTTATTTTTTGTCTGTGAGAAAAATCATGGTATCAGTGTTCATTCACATCATACAATTGTGAGGGACAACAAAATTGGGTGTGTGTGTTGGGGGGGGGGGAAGGGGGGTTTCAGGCATTGAAAACATGATTTTAAAATAGTCTTGTAATTCACTCAGTTAATCCAACTTTATAAAATCATGGTTTTTTGTATTTCACCATGCCACAGACCTCAAAATCTAACTTGAGCTTTGTTTTCAGGCTGAACTTGTTGCGGTCATCATTGCATGCTTTGAAAAAAAAAATTATTCTAGCTCAAATTTTTTCAACCTTTCCCATTTACTCACTTTACCCAAAGTTTGCTTAGTTTTGCCTAATTTGCTTCGGTAACAAATATTTGTGAGGTTCGTGTGATGCATTCATGTTTCTGTGTAGTCTTGGTTCAAGACATTGCTGTTGCACAATTGGTGTCTGTACTCAATTCTGACACTCCAGCATTTGGATGGCATAAAATTTACAACACTTCAGTCTTGAACTAAGGCTGGTTTCCCTGTTGTGATAATGGTGAGTGATATGGAATACTATTACCAACATCAGGCCAAAAAAAAAAGTCTTCAGTTTCTGGTATGGAGCTTGCCCCAAAAGTGGTGCGGCGATGCGGCTTCCCCCCCCCCCTTTTTTTTTCCTTCAAATGTCGGCTGATAACTGCATATGGTGCCTGACTAAATTTAGTGCAAAATATATATGGGAGTCCAGAGAGGCCACATAAAGCTTATTCTCGATCGTAACCCCATCTAAAAACACGTTAAAATTGTGGAGCAGCAGGATTCCAGTCAAACCAGTGAGTTTGGCGGTTTGAGACATTATCTTACATTGAAAAAAAAGGTTTTAATTTTGCCGACGCGCATGGCTACGGCGACGCGCGCGCAGACCAGAAACCGGAGACTTTTTTTTGGCCTAACCACCAGTTGGCCTTTTTTTTGTCACAAGGGGGTCTGAGAATCACAAAGCAGATGCATTGTTTTAGACCATTATATAAAGGATGTTTCAATTATTTTTCTCATACATGTGGAAGTTATTTACCTGTTATTTTTCAAATGCTTTCATTGTATTTTCTTTTTAGAGAATATGGTGAGGGATACATTTTGTTATGCAAATGTTTCAAACATGGGTTTGCATGCTGAGTTTTTATTCAAATTTTGAATTTACCTCATGACATCGTTCTTTGGTTTTCGAGCATTATTCAAAGTTCTAATTTTTGTAGTTTCAGTGCTTTACCATGTGTTTCTTTCAGGTAATCATTTTCTCAATTTTAGCATTTTTGGCTGTTGTTGCATTCACATGCGCTTTGATTGCTGTTAAAGTGTTGTAACGTTGCCACACTACGTAACTTGTCATAGCTACATGTATGGCCCATTTGCCCCAAGCTTGTTTCAATTTCAGAACTCCATTATTAACAAATTTTCATGGGATTTGGCAAATTGAAAATATGACGCTTTTAAAGATCATTTTGATGTTTATCGGCATGGTAATTGAAAGTATCATGGGTCTGTCTAAATGGTGAAGTATTGTCAGCTTTTGAGAAAACCTTGTTATTAAATGTCATCGTAAATATCCATCTTCAGCTATATTCTCTCATACATTTAAAAGAAATTTAAAAAGAATCCATCATTCAACAAAGTGTAGATTTGTTCTTTTTGGGGGGGGGGGTTAAAAATATTTTTATCTTATGGGATACTTACCGGTATATTGAAAGATCCACGTGTGACATTATGTTTCATGGTATGCCCTAAGCAAACACTGGGGAGAATGAAAGATTCCTGAAATCAAAGTGGACTCCATTTTGAAGCAAATATTAAAAACTTAATTCAGTGACAACCACACATTTTTTAACGCACTTCAGGAATCAAATTCTTCGTTTTCATGATAGTTGCTGGTGAACCCTCACCCTCTAAGCTCATTCAAAAAAAAACCTCTTTGGGGGTTTTCAAGGATTTTGCAAAAATTGAGGATCAAATGGAGCCTGGCCACTTTGACTTCATTTTGAAGACCATTGGATGTTTTAACAGTCATTGGTTTCCTTCACAGTCAAGGTACATGTAGCTTGGTTAAAAAGGATGTAGTACAGGGTGATGATGTTTGCTTGAATTTAAAGGCATATGATGACTTGGTATGGATTGGCTTGTTTCTCCCTCAGCTTGATCCATTAGAGCACCAGTGGATGATGGAATCAGCGAAGGCCAACCTGGCAGCATTGTCAAATCTTCTCAAGCAAGACATCAAGCTGGCTGGCAAAAAGGTAAACACACTTTTTTATCTTTCATTTTTTTTTTTTCAATCATAATATGAATTTGCCTTGAGGCCGTTTCACACTTCATGCGAATGTGAATGCGAAGCGAATTTGCCATTGTAAAACATTCGCTAAGAAATTTGCTGGAGTTGAAATGTGTTCAACTTATTGCGATTTTGCAAAGCAAAAACTTGACGTGATTTGGGGGGAGGGGGGGGGGGAAACGTCGTGGTTGTGCGAGATGTTTGTAAATTTCAGTCAATGTGTGATGTGATATGAAACTATTGAAGTTGTTTCAATATTGTGTCCTATCCCTTTCTTCTATATGTTTCCTGCTTTTTTTCTATTTTTTTTTGCTGCTCCTTTGTCTTTTTGCCTTTGAGAAAAAAAATTGGTAGAATAAAAACATCAGGGCCTTGAAATTGTATTATTTGTTTTACAACACAATTATACAAGTAGCACTATACAGTATTAACTATGATTCATGTACGTTTGTTTGTATGATTGTATGCTTCACACAACATACATGTAGATATGCATGTAGTTAATGGATTGCATTCAGTTTATGCAGTCGTGTTCATAGTTGTCCCGCTCTGGTATTTAGCAGAAATTTGAAACGGATTGGGTAACTCGGGAACAGAAGACTGTGCTTGTACATGTACATGTACACATAGCTTCTGTTTCTAGATCAATAACCCACAATGCATTGAGACCACCTGTTGCATAAAGCATAATTACAAGCAACTGACCAAGATTTTAAAAAAGTAAACCATTTGAAGCGCCAGACTACCCTTTCATCTGCACATTCTTGTCCCCCACATTAGCGAATATATTATTCATGAGCTAATTTATTATTCATGAGAAGCCCCCTCCCCTCCATTGAGGTCTAGGTGATTAATTATTCATAACACTCATTTCCGGTTATAGACCTGTTTTGACAAACGACCAACACAGACTACATAACATCATTGAGGCACCACTTAGATTCTGTGAGATTTGCTTGGATAATCACTTAATCCATTATAGGATTAAATTGGTAATCTGCATGCGTTTAAAGGCCATACAGTCATGATATTTAAGAAGGAAGGCGTGTACAATTTGAGCTCCTAATCTCAAAAAGGCTAATGTACCATTTCCCCCACTCCCTCCTGCTCCCCCCCCCCCAATTGACACCATACAAGTACAGTTGCCTGAGCTTACCATATGAACCCCCTGCCAACAGACCTGTCCATAAGTTCCAAATTTGACAGACCTTTAATTGGGACTTTGCCATCCCATTTATCACAAAGTTGTGGTCCCGCCTCCCAAACCTGCACCCCACCCAGTCCCCTCCCCAACCTTCCCCCCTCCTTTGATAAATTATGTCACTGGCCGGTAATTGTTTTGTAACCAAAGCAGGAAATCGCTGGTGTGAATTGCAGACTGGCCGACTCTGCCGCGGATTATAGAACCCCTCCACGCTTGCGGCTCCTTATCAATGCCTGTCATACCGTGACTTGTGGCCCCCTTTGGGAGTCGTGTCTTCAAAATGTTATCAGTTCCTCGCTGGCTTGCTTTCCTCCTTTACAAAATCCCCCGTTGTCCCGATAATGTCAAACTTGGACAATTGTTTCCTATTACACATATTGTTCTGCTGGCGTTTCAAACTTTTTCTGCAGTAGATACTTTTTTTTGGCCTCCAAATCTTTTAAAGTAGAATTTGATGAAATTTGTACTGTATATTTCTCATGTGGCGAATATTTGGAAATAATGCATTTAAAATGTTTTTGATAAAAATAGACACACTTCAATTTGAAAATTGGAATTGTGTGATACTACCGGTACTTGTACTGCTGTCACACAGAGCTAGTGAAACAAAAAAACTTCCTTACTTTTTTCCCAGAAGTTTCAGTAATCACTTAAAAAAAGTCCAGAGTTGATGATTTTGTTGTTCTTTTCCACACGACTCATAAAATGTGGTTCAGCTTCACTGGTGTGACCAGAAGTCTTCCCTCCATATTGTTAATTGAAATTTACAAAGTCAAAAAAAACTGTTTTACCCGCTCACGTAGTCTTCCCCTTTCCACAACTTTAAATCAGTGTTTCCTTCAAATACCCCCACCTCCGAATAATAATAATCTAGAAATCGGAGCTCATACATTTGCACTCTATCACCAAAACGTGACTAATATTTGCTCCAAAACTGCAAACAGGTTGGATCTAATGTCCCTATAGATCTCAAGCAAATCCCTTATCCCTTGCTCCAATCTCAAGCCAATAACCAGTTCCGTTGAATCTTACATCTTGGCATGAAGCAGCGGAAAAACCTATTCCTTCTTTCTGCTGATGGCCAGAACGAATCAGAGATATCATTTCAAAACTTTTCCCATGGCACAGTCTGAAGCAAACATCAATTTCCCATCAGAAATTTTCTTTTGCATCTTACCACTCGAAATGGAGTTTTCACATCTTCTTTTCAAATCCCGAGGGTGATTCTGCAGTCAATAAAAAAATTGTGAAGTTTGAGGACAGTATTACTTGGTAAAAATTATTGAAGAATAAGAACATTCCGTCCAGTAGTCAGACCCCAGGGTTTTGGATTTGCTTGAAATTCAATCGGGGTGGTTGTTTGAAGTCTGAGGGTGCCATGTTTGCCGACACTTGCTCCTTGGTGGTAGGGTTTGTTGGTTGAAGCACCTGTATACCCGTTTGCCTTGGCAAATGGACAGTGTTGACCCACGGTTGGCTAGGGACTGCTACCGTAGTTAATGAGAACTGTGCGGAAAGTAGCATTGATAAAAGGGGCACTCGATCCGTTCATAAAAATCTCGGTTTTTCTTTTTGCCGTAAGCATTTCTGTTTGATTTTAGACATTGAAAACTAGAGCATTTGGTCAAAGTTGCAGCCAAATAGAAGATGTTTGAGAAAATGCCTGTCTTCCTTCATTTAGAGTGAGTCTTGAAATGCCAAGCCAGATTCAAATTTATGAATTTAAAAAGAAGGAAAATCAAAGATTAGTCATGATGATGGTTTTCAGTGGACCAAAAAGGACCTGACACCCTAAGCATGAGAATCAATACATTGCATTGTGGGCTTTGTCCGTCAAGGGAAATGGAATATTTAAGAATTCTGCTTGACTGTGTGATTGATTTAAAGCGAGTCTGTGAGTCAAGATTAATATGCTACGGGTTGCTTGACAGACTGGAGGAACACTGGTTATGAAAAGTGAAAAAGCTGGGATGTCCATTTGGGTCTTGCCAAGGGTAGAAACACAGAGGCACACATGTACCTGTACGTTCTTGAGGGTACAGTGTAGTATGGTGCTGGCAGAAAAGCTCCTGCTCAGATTGCTTCTTTGTCCTTAGCCAAATACATGGAAAAAGTAGTTCAGTTGGCAGTAAGAAAAAAAGAAAAATTGAGGGGGAGAAATCCAAGCCAGACAGGGCTAATAAACCATCTAGCATCACATCTCCCTCTCTCCCAATCACTTAATGACCAAGTCACGCAAAATGTATGATCTTCCTGCCTTTGTGGGACAGGAAATGAAGGCGCGCCGCGGGGGAATGGATAGGGGGAGCTCTCATTGCAACGCAAACAGGATCAATATAAACCGTGGCTTAGCGGTAAAAAAAAAAAAAAACGACGACACAAAGCCCGACAGTCCTTGCCTTGACTGAAGTCGTAAAAAAAAGAAATGTAAAACGTTAAAACTGTTGCGGGTTAGGCTTATAATTACCACTGGAGATAAGTGCTCACGAAACACGTGTCAGCAGTTGTTGTTGGCGGCTGCGGGTAATTCCGTGTTTCCTGAATTGTACTAATTGTCAGAGAGAAGTTGTGGGTATTTAATCGCAGACTTTTATTGTGATGGATAGTCCGGCTATTTGGAAACGTTGTAGAGCTTTAAGCTTGATGTGGGCTGCCAGAATTCAGTACTTAGGGTACAGTTGAGAAGAAACAATACACATGGCAAGTTATTTTGTAAGATATGCCTACCTATGCCTACCTATTAGCAAGACTAATTTGAATGGTGGGCAGGTGGTTGACAACAAATTTGCCGACAAACCCTTCGTCCTGAAATGTAGCCAGGAATTTGTTTACTGGTCAGTCGACAGTCGAAAAAAATCAAAGGATTGGGGGAGGGGGGTGGCTGGACATTATATAACTATTGAAGGCCCTATTCGAAGCAGACCATCTTAGACTCTATAGGTGGCACTCTTTCAGTCTTTGTTGCTGCAAATGTGCCAACAGACACAATTTGCTGACAGAACGACAATTTTGCTGACTAGGGATGAGCCCTTGTTCTGTAATTTGTTTTGGTGGTTCATTTGCCAAATAATGGGGGAGGGGGTGTTTGGCATACATGTAAATAGGCACACAAAGGCATTTTTATACATTCATGTACATCTTCTTATTGATAATTGTCTGACATGACTTGTGTACTTCTAGTATTGGTGACTCGTGTTTTAAAACTAAAATCTCACATAAAAATCTTCTTTTTTTTGGGGGGGGGAGGTTTTTAAGTTTGATGAGTTAATATTTAACGACAATTCTCCAATATTTAGATAACAATTTAGCTGTACATATCCTAGCAGCCATACATAGATAAAAAATATTTTGGAAGTGTTAAAATAATAAATTAATAATAATAATACAAGTGTTACTTTGCAGTTTTAAATGTTAGCAAGTATGCAATCATCTGGTGTAGTGCTGAGATTTTTTACATTTGGTTTGTATTCCACTATGCGCTCCGTTCACAAGTGCCCCCTCACCGGCAAAGAAAGTACAGTTGGGGGTGACCGACCGACGCCATCTTGCCTGACTGCAATTTTGCCATGACGCACGGCCACCACTAGCACTGCGTGTATATTGTACAACTGAATCCCCTGGTGTACATGCGTCAAACACAAGGAACGATGCGGTCAATCAGCGAAATGTCCCGCCCATGGGACGTTGTTGCTAGGTAAAAGGGCGCCCTCTTTCGTTGGCGCACGAAAAGTTGATAAATTTTTTTTTTGACACAAGAAAAAGAAAATATCTGGAACATCCCCCAAAATGCTCCATGGTCTCTGATTATGATCGCATTTACTTGCTAATGGTCTCCTAGCCTGCTCATTCGACTGATCGGCGAGTTCCCATTCATTTTTTTCACCGTTACAACTTTTGTGTTTTTTTTTTTTTTAAAGGCCAAGTGGTCAGTGAATGTCACTAACTCGGCTATAGCCAGTCATGTGAAAGGCAGAGCATGCGGCACCTCACTCGTCACTTTTTGTTGGCGTGACTGTGAACTGAATAGGAAGTTCCAGCGAAATCAGATAACCGTTATTGGGTTTGAAAACAAACAACTGGATTTTGAAACCTTTGTTTTCTCTCCGTCATTAATCTGGTGTCTATTTTTTTTCTTCAAAAACCTAAACCCGAGGAGTATGGAAAACAGAGACTATTTCTAGAATATTACCATTTTTATACAGTCCAATAATTTGTTAATTTACAAATGAGTGATTTTTTTCTTGGAGCAAGCCTTATTTGAAATGAGAACAGGCACTTCTCTTTGTATATCTTTCCTTTATTCAATCACTCATTTGAAATGTTCACAATGAAACGTCGGGAGGTCGATGTGCACTTTGCCAAACACATGCTCACGCTCAAACCAGAATAATTATTCATCGTCAGTGTTTTACTCCTGCTGGGATAGAGTCAGCACACTTTCATTACCACAATATTTGTCCGACCCATTCACGACAATCTTTTATGTATAGAATTGGACAAAATAGAAGCACATGTATACGGATGTATGTAACTGATAAAAAAAGACGATTATTGGGTCCCAAGAGTTTCAAGTGTGCGCTATCAACGTCTTATCTCGGATGTGACATTTTGGCGTTATCAAAAGATTATTAATTATCCCTTATCGGGGTTGCAGGGCTTATCGGTACCCCGCCGATTGCATGTCAATCAAGTTGTTGATACGGGCACCGACTGATTGTGTTGTTCGGACATGTGTTTTGCTGGGTGTTTCTCCCCCGAAACAAACAAGCTCGCGGTCCTCGTGTGCGTGCGGGGAGAAACGTGACGCTAGGCAACGTGCAACAGACCGAGTCTCTGTGTACTTTCTGTGTATGGAGCTTGACTGTGAAAGGAAAATGTGTTTTTTTGCCTTCATGGCAAGATGGATCCTGTTGATTGCATTGAAAAGAAATAGAGAAAAAAATTAATGTGTTTCTGGGAATATTTAAAAAAAAATAATTGGAGGTTAAAATTTTAACAAAAATAGCCTGATTAGTGCCTGAAATACTCACCATGTAGATAAATCTTACATGTAACTTATCACTTATGACCCTGGACCTGTCACCCTGTCAGTGAACAAACAAGAACATGGCTTAGACAACTGGATGGAATAGCTTGACTTTCTGCTGCCTCAAATGAAAGAAGAAGAAGAAGAAGAAGACCCTGGACCTGAGTTTTCCAATACTACCCCTTCTCTTGTACCAGGTATAAGGATTCACGTACAGTCCAGATGAGCTTATTCCAGGATTGTTATGACAAAAATCCATTTCAGGGACATGGACTTGAGTACAGAGTATTCCCTCAATGCTGACAAAAGAAGAGTTTGGCTTGGGGAGGCTACAGGGAAGGGACATGTATTCATACTGATTGCTGATGATGCCTGACGCTCATGGCAAGATGCTAAGAGATTGTGCACATGATTCAGTGTTAAACTAGTCGTGTCTGCCCTGGCCTGCATGCACGAACCAGTACACGCAAACGTGTGTTCACCGTCGATCGTGGACGTCCTATTGTCCCTTTTTTGTTTGTACTCTAACTTTTTAGGAAGACTCCCATTGGTTTTGTACACAACCCTCTGGTATTTTTCGTCCACGGTTTGAAAAGATGAACACGTACACACATGCAGTGTGTCTCTCACTAAGAGCCATGTATACTGGTCATGCTTAGAGTCCATTTGGGCACTGAACCCAACGTTATTGAATCAAGGCGATGAAAATCCTAATCTCAGGACAAGTTTAATCATTGGCACATTGATCTCGTTGGATAGGTGGACCCCACCCATACCCCTGCTTTGTGTCACGTTCAGCCGTCCCCTTGACTCTAATTTTGTGAACCTCCCAGACCTATCACCCTAAATACTTAAGCTATTATTTTGGTTCCCAAAGTATTAAATCATTTTTGGATTCCTAGCTCGTACCTTTTATGACAGAAGGGGCTCTGCTCATCATCATCTTAAAAAAAAAAAAGATTAATTTTTTCATCTTTAAAAATAAAAAATAAAAAATTGGCGGGAAATGAAGGAGGTCAGGTATGCCAGGACCAATCATGGTTGCCGGGACTCAACTCATAACCTCCAGCAGTTTTTAAAATATGCAGGCCCCTCTCGTAAGTGGCCAAATCCGTCACCATTCATATCAAAATCATAAATCACAATTATTACTAAGCAACCCAGTATGTTGTGTAAAAAAAGGAACATCTACCCCTTACACTAACCCCCTACACCTTCAGGTTAGCTCTGTAGCCCACCAAACCTGGGAGGGGGGGGGGGACACTGTATGTCCGTTGCCAGACATTTGGAAACTGGGGAATATTCTTTTTGGAACTCCCTTGGGAGTTTACAATTGACAGTCTATCATTTATATTTTTTTTGCCGTCCCTGCATGCTCATGTCAGCTCAGGACAGGAAAAGGAAAAATTGGTTTGATTTGATGCAGTGCCTGGTCATGACATAAACCTGAAATAGCACATGGGCGGGGTGTGTTTTAACAGCTTTTTTGTGGGCCATACATTGTACAGTGTACAATGTACAGGGTGAGAAAAAAAAACGAAACCCAAATGCCGGGGCAATTGTTTTAGTGAAGTTCTGCATGTAGTACTTTCTAAATCTACCATATGAAAGCCCAATTCATGAGCTTCCTTTTAGTACAAGAATCATTCAAATCACCTATGTACTTTTCAAGCTATGGGGTTTTAAACGCAACCATCGTTTTAAAATTCTGTCCATGGATCACACAAAAGGTGTGTGTTCTTTCAGCAACATGAAAACAATTCACACACATCCTTATGTGATTTGTTTTTGTGTTGCTGAGAGAAAAGTGAACTTTTTTGGTGATCCGTGGACAGAACCTTAAAACGGCGGCTGTGTTTAAAACTCGGTTACTTGAAAAGTACATGACTGATTTGAATGATTCTTGTACTAAACGAAAGCAAATGAATTGGGCTTTCATATCCTAGATTTTGAAAGTACTACATGCAGAACTTCACTACAAAAATGGTCCCGACATTTGAGTTTTGTTTTTTTAACTCACCGTGTATGTTCAATTGTACGTCTATTTTAGTGGTGTGTATTGTTGAATAATTGGGTGATGAGGCTCAACCCCCTTCACTCTTTGGATTCGTCTTTGCTGTTTTTGTGTGTGTTTTTTCTTCTTGACAATAATTCTCCGTGGTTTTCTTTCAATGGGACAATGCATGATCTTCAAACTTCAAACTTGGTGTGAACATCGACTTGCCCTGTTTTTTTTTTTTTGCATTTATAAACATTTCTACAACTGAACTACATAATGTCAAATACAATAGTTCCTTGCCCCATCACCCTGCGTTTGTCTCAAAAACAAACTCCATATATCTAGTTCAGTATTTGATTATTCAAACTTGGAGTCGAACTAATATTCGAATACTCGAAAGCGTCGGTCAAGTTTTTCATGCCTCAGCCTAAAGAGCGTATACTATAGTCGGGAATTGAATGTGCCACCGATTAAAATTTTGCATGCGCCTATTAGGCCCAAAAAAAAAGTCTCCGGTTTCTGGTATGCGCGCGCGTCGCCGTAGCCATGCGTGTTGGCAAAATGAAAAAGTTTTTTTTTGCAATGAAAGATGATGTCTCAAAACAGCCAAACTCACTGGTTTGACTGGAATCCTGCTGCTGCACAATTTTAACGTGTTTTTAATGGGGTTATGATCGAGAATAAGCTTTATGTGGCCTCTCTGGTCTCCCATAATATTTGCACTAAGTTTAGTCGGGCACCATTTGCAGTCATCAGCCGACATTTGAAGCAAAAAAAACAGGTAAAAAAAAAAAAAAAGCCGTGTCGCCGCACCACTTTTTGGGCAAGCTCCATACCAGAAACCGGAGACTTTTTTTTTTTGGCCTTAAGGATGTCATGTTCTTTGAAAGCTCATATACATGCAAATCAGAGCTCGTAATCTTCACAGAAGCTGCGTGGAAAGTGAGAGTGTGTGCGCGCTTCCACTTTTAGAACGTGTGCGACATAGGCGCGAACGAGGTTCCTCTTAAAAAATGGCTTCTTTTTGTCCTGATTTTGTTTTTTGAATAAGCCAAAAGACAAAAGGGTTGACTTTAATGCTCCACAAGAAACGCAATGCACATCATGTGCACGATCGAGTGTTCTGATGCTTTGTTTTATTTTATAGTTTGTGGGTTTCCCCCAGCAATGTTATCTTTGATGTATACCTACTCCTACTCTTACCAATGAAAAAAAAATGAACTGCAACTCCATACAAAACTCAATACAAATAACAGAGACAGCCCCTACCTTTGATGTACATGTATTCAAATCTTGTGTTAAAAACAAAACAAATAACCTAATTGCCAGTGAAATATTCATGTGTTGACATCAATAGGCACAACATTTTAGTATGTTTATTGAACAAATGTTTTTTCTCTTTCTTTGTTCTTTCCTAATCATGAATCTTTGATGGATGCCGCTTGTTTCTTCGCTTGTTCTTCTAACATCAACAACATTCATCATGGAACAGGATTTTGTCACGGTAGGTGATGTTTTGTCATAACTGTTTTTACGCACATTTACAGTTTACATGCTAGTTGTATTGGGAGAGTGTGGCCTAGTGGTTAGGGTTCGTGACTCGTGATCAGAGGGTCAGGGGTTCGAAACCAGCTGCTGGCCATATGTTGTGTCCTTGGGCAAACCACTTCCCCCCCACTTGCCTCTCTCCTCCCAGGAGTAAAAAGGTTACCGGCATTAGCTGGGAAGTAATATATGCGATGGACTAGCATCCCATCCAGGGGGAGTAGAAATATTCTCAGTTGTTTCATGCCAAGGAGACTCGAGATAAACTCTCTCAAAAAATATTTTCTATATATTTTCAAATGTGTGGATTTCATCTCTCTGTACTAAACGACGTTATCAACTTCCTGTCAAAAACCAATCTTTGCTAAAGTCAATCAGAAGTTGTTTTTTTTTCCAGATAAAATCACAATATATTTTAATGAACCACAATAAAGACATTTCTTTATGGTTTGACTTGTGGTTTGACTTGTGACAAATGTAGCGTTGGTCAAATTTTGGTTGATTTCCTTCCATGTCAGAACTGGTCAGTCAACAATCCAAGGAATATGTGTTTTTCCAGGATCAAAATTCAACCACATTGTTTTGATGGCACAGTTTAGAATGCCCTTTGCACATGGGGTTTGTTGGGGCGTAGAACGGGGAAACAGATAGGGTTCAAAAGGTGAGGGATTCTGTCCCTCCCCCCCCCCATTCCAGGAAACAATTTGGGCATTCCTGACCCCTCCTCTTGAACCTGGACCCCTGCAGTTTCCCAAAACTTGATTCTCTTGATATGGTTAGCACCCCGACCCTAATCCTGAACAAAATCATCTGTCAGTCTTTTTAAAACGTGATTGACATACATGTACATGTACATTTATAAGAACAGAGTTGAATATTGTCATTTTGTGGCCTATTTCACGGCCCTGCTTACCTCAGAATTCTGTACTTAGATTTGTTTGGTCACGAACGATGTATCTATGCTATCAACCAATCATGCTTCGCTATCGGTCAATTGTGCTGCATTATTGGTCGGTTGTGCTGTCATCAGTCGATCGCGCTGCCATTGGTTGATCAAATGATATTGCAAATCCACCAATTGCATAGGCCTACAACAGATTCAATAATCTTGCGCTTATGGTGCAAGCATCCACGCACCTTAACCATCCACGCACAGAATCCTGAGTTGCAGGATTTATTCATTCACACAAGACAAAATTCCTTGCTAACTTGTAAAATACACTGTTCCATGTTAGTTGGCAACCATTCATTGCTCATGGTAAACATTGGGCCCAGTTGTTTCCATGGGGAGGGGTTGAGGGCTGCATGCCCCTTCAGAAAACTTTGACCAATGCAAAACAAACTGCATCATCACTGTAAATTGTACGCCGCCGTACCTCTGATGAACAAGAAGCTGAAAATAGGTCTGCAGAGTACCTTGTCCTGTCTGTTATGCCCCTCAGGATTCTGTCAAAAACACGGCGATGAAATGGGCCCACAAAATCACCCTAAATGAAAGGGAAATTCCAGCAAACCTGACCCACATGTAGGTGTGATCACGTAGGAAGGAAAAGTGTCATTAAAGCCTTGTTTTCACAATGTACAGACCTCAAGTTTCCTTATTTTTGCTTCAATTTCAAGTGTTTTCCTTGGGCGTCAGAGCTGCGAAAAAAAATGATTAGCTTCCTTTTCCCAGGAGTGGTATCGATCTTGTACTAAGGAAACCGATCTTCTTTCTTGGCACGTTTTTCGGAAACTTTGACAGCTTATCTGAAGCCATAACTGTCCGACAAATTCAGGATGCCCTGAGGCATTTCATAAACTGTTGAACTAGAAGCGATCGTTTAAAAAAAAGTCTTGTGGTTTCACCCATACTCTGTCTCTGTCGTTAACCCTTCCAAGCCGCGGAAGTTTCACTTTTAGCCAGCAAGTGGTATATTCATCTGGGGAGGTTCGGAGGTGTGCGGCCCATTTAGCAATTAATTAATTAAGGTTGTTATTTATTCACTTGTATTTTTTTTGTAAGGAAATTAAACCACCATCATCATCATCCATCAAACTGGTACCGGTATAGTGGTACATAATACCCCCACCGCCCCACTTCTAAAAACTTGAGGCCACTTTTAGTTGTTCAGAAAAAAATACCTATTTGTCCCCCCACCCGAATTCCACTACCATGACTACTGCAGCTAGCAAGTCATGGCTTTAGGATACCAAATTTAGTGCATTATGAAAAGGGGACCCCCCAATTCTGTCCAAGCACCACTGTCCTGCCCTTCCCCACCCTGACACACCCTCCACTCCTCAACTCTCTAAATAACTTTTTTTGTTTGGTGTGAATGAGATTTTTTTTCCCCTACAACCCTCCTTATTTTCTAAATCCTCCAAAGGATTCCAAGAACTTTCATAATGCAGATCCTCGTACATGGTAGTGGTACTCAACGGTGCTTCTACCGGTAGTACATGTACATTGATAATGTGCAATCATGTACAAGAGACTTGACTGTATTGGGCAGTAATTATTGGATGGAAAAAAAAGTACTCTGAGCTTGCACTCACAGTGGATTTTTGGTGGCAAATCTTGCGGCAAAGCATCCACAATAAGTCATTGATGCTTTCTCATGCTGTGTTTTCATTAATGCTCCAATGATATGAAAACTCACTCATCAGCCCTGCTTCATTTAATAATCATATCAAGAGTTTCACTATCATAGACCATTTCTCTATGATAGACTGAAAAACCTCGGAATCTCCAAGAGATCTGGAGTGTGTTCGTTGGTTGCGAAGAGCTGGATTGGGGGTGGGGATGGAGGGGTTGAAAAAGACGCAATGTCTACTCATGCCGTTTTAGCAGCAGAGCAAACTAATTTGGACAGAAATAAAAGTGCAACACTTTACTACAAATTGCCTCTGTCCACCCAGGAGTATAAATGGGTACATGTACCCCCAGTACCTGCAGGGGTAGAGACTAGATTGAACAGATCTGAAGCCATGATGAATGGGGGAAATAATTGTGAAGCACTTTGAGACTTTGACGCCAAGCATTATAAGCACCACATTAGTATTCAGTCATCTAGGTTTAGTCCCATTCCCATGAACAATACAGCAAATAGGAACATGTCGGTAGGGGAGGGCATGTTAAAAGGAAGGGGTGTACAAAGGCTCGGAAATATTGCAAACAACTCTTCAGTATCTCTACTCATTGACCGATCGTGCTGTCCACACTCTTAACTCCCAGACTGTATTAGCGCTTGTAAACACGTTTTTCTGCTTGTCCAGCAGTTTGTTGTACATGTACTTTTCCTTCCCCTGGCCCCGTATGCCAGGGTGCGTGGGAACCCCTCCATCTGCTGATCGCAACACGACTTCTCTCTTTTATTGCCAGCTGACAATGGACGACATATATTTGGAGTGTAGTGCATGTATTTGGCTTTTGAAAAGTACACATTGCTGCAATTTTTGTTATCTCATTGGGAAAGGTCACTAGCACTTTCTATTGGAAGTCTTAACACCCCCCCCCCTAAAAAAAAAAATTGTGAGCAAGTAATAAACATAAAAAACGAGCACAGTGTAGTACACGGGAAAAATTGCAATTATATTTGAATAATTTTGTTGAACACATGTGCATGTATTTGACATGTGTTCTCATAGGTTGGATACTGCCGACACAATGAAATGCTGTTAAAAAAAACCCCAAAATAGGCCAGCACAGTACAAATATCTGAGTCTGCAGTCACTAAGGCCATGTCTAAAATTATTATTTTGTGGCTAAGGCTTAAATTGTTTTTGTCATTGACATGCTACAGTAGACATCCACAGCCATACCACACATTGGCCATTTCAGGCTTGGCTTCATGAATGTAGTTGCAGTACTCAATTTTTTTCCAAAGTAAATTAATTTAATAAAATCAAATTTTCTTGTTTTTTCCCTCGTACTTTCTCTGTCTCTGTCTTCTGTCATTTCTTCTTGGTTTTTGTTTACCATCCTTTGTCTTGAATTCCATCTCATCTGAACATTGACTGGGTGATCCCTGCTTGTGATATGTACCAACATCTGCTGTCCGCAACTGACCGTCGTCTTACAGGGGGTAAGTGTCCTCTCTGAATATGCCTAACTATTACAGATTTGAGAGAAATGCATCATTTCCATATATCGGGCATTGTGGTTTCAATTCCCAGTTTTGTCATGTTTTCTTATATGATTACAGAAAAGTGAATTGAACTTAAGAGTCAATACTTTATTTTTCTATCATGGCATTTGAATCTCAAACTCATCCACTGATATGACCATTGTGGTGTTAAAATCAATTTACTTTAAAAACAGCCGTAACTTTTTTTGCAGTTGTCTTGTCCACAATGCGTTCCAAAGGGCATTTTATGTAGTTTGCACAAATGCTGGAAACAAAAATCAAGAACCGTTTTTATTTTTGTTTTGTGATCCCATGTTATTGCTGCTGCTTGGTGCTGAATCAATATGCTCATCTCGTGACTTTATTTAATGTGCCTGTCTTCATCTTCCATCAACAGTTTGTAAGTACAAACATTTCTATTATTTTTGTCTGTAAAATGTTGATTTTTATGTGCATACTACTTTATTTTCAAAAGTATCCGCTTGAGTTTTACTATTGGATTTGAACATTCAACCTATGTGGTGAGCAATTACATATATAAATTTTTAAATTGTCACAATAGACAAGATTACTTTAATACTTTCGTCCCTGACTCTAACATTTTTTTAGAGGGAAAACAAACCATTCCCAATGTGCCCCGTTGTTGAATTAAAAAAAAACAACCTTTACACTAGAAATTGCTCTTGTATGGTGGAGGGAAGTTTTCTTATTAGAGTCTTTGTCAAGGATCGACAACCTCACAGCCTCTTTAGGCCTTTTGACACGATCCAAAATCTCTGTTTTTGACCGGTTTAAAACCCTGAGATTTCTGGAACTCCTTTCACACTAGTGAGAGTCCAACACGGCTTCTACATGAGTCTGGTGCTCTACACATGTAGAATCCAACCCTGGTCAGCACTAGGGTTGAGAGACTCTATACCTGGGTAGAAAATCCTAAATCTATACCTGATCCGTGTTCAAAACCAAGATCAGTGTGAACAGTATGCCTCGCCTACTGGTGTTCAATCAGACCTGATTCTCCTTAGAGAAGACCCCTGTTGTTTTCAACACGGGTAGGCCAGATGTTAGTGCGAAAAGGCCTTTGGTTGTAGGTCTTACAAGGTGTAAAATCTTACACATGTAAGTTTCCAGTGCTTTCCTTTTCGACATAAAGCGCATGAAGACCAGCTGGACTGGAAGCTGGCAACATAATCAGTCAATTACCAGTTTTATTATTCTAACATGGAGTACCTTACACATCTGATATGACCTCAGGCGAGGTGCCTTATCGTGCCATCATATTTGTGAGTTTGCGGCACTATTAAATTGCGACCAGCCCAGGGCTTCATGTTTGTCAGGGAGCCAACTTCAATGAAAAAAGCCTCTCTCACATGTTACCTTAGCAAGTCAATTGTTCAGTCGTTTTATCTAAATGTCAAATGTTCTTGAGTTTTTGCTGATGCCGTTCACAGGCATTCAACTTTTCCTTGGATCCTTTTACTTCTCATGAATGCCATTACAAATTGAAAAATACTGTACAAAGTCCTGTGTGGTTAGGAGTTTCCTCGTTTTCTCTTTTTTTCTCCAAATTCCCAGTTGCATGTCTTTGTTGATGAAATTGATTTTTACGGTGATGGTTTCAAACTTTGTGTTCATTCTGGAATGCTTTGGAGAAGGTCCACTATTTTTTGGCCAGGGCATTTGGCCAGGGCATGCCACTGGCAATGCCCCCTCCCCCCTCAGTAATTTATCCCAGTGCATATAAATGTTTTTTTAAAGTTACCTAAATCCTAAAAGTATTATTTCCACCTTGTCATGCCACCATGATATTGATATTCCAACACCTTTTTACGTAAATTCAACAGGAATGGGCATAAAACCTGTAAACGTACCCACGGTCATGTTTGAACACCTCCCCCTATAGTCAGTCGGCATCCAGCTTTTTTCTCAGGAAATTCCACCACCCTTCGGTACTTAATACACAAGTTACCCAATGGTTGACCTGATTCTCAATCGCTTTTTTCACGTGTAAAACGATAACCTTTTAATCAAGAATCTCTTCCTCCTTTTCATAAGAGATCGCCTCAGGCTGTGATGCTTGGTTTTATTTGAAGTTATCCGAGATCTAAACCAAGTCTAAATTTCACATACTTAACCACAACCTTATTCCCTAGTGTCAGTGCAACACAATCTAAGGAAGGATTTCATATCACTGTCAGTATTTTTGTAAAGGGCTCATGAAATGGAATTCCAAACACTGTACTTTTGTGGTCCATTTTAGTTTCATATTTAGGTTGTTTTTGCAAGATTAAAGGATTTTCAGTTCCGGTTTTGGTTTTGTTTTCTTGTGAATGTGAATTTCCATATTCATGACATAACTGGAGGTACCGGTAGTATTGCCAGTTTAACAGCTACTTTAGCTACAAAGGGTTGCTTAAAGGGAATATACGTCATTTGCTTTTGCTGTAATTTTCAGAAATGGATGGAATTGGGGGGTTGGAAATATATAGCAAATATAGTTACACTGACTTTTTTGAGGTTTTGGGTTCGAAAATGCTATAAAAACCAAGAAAAACAATCATTTTCCTGTAGTCTGGTTCCCTGACTCCATATAAGAAGAAACAGAGCAGTTTACATACATTGGGGAATTGTAAGGTCAGGGAACCAGTCTAGCTGGCTCGTACCCGTTCATAGGTTTGTAATCGATTGCAAACAAGTGCGATGGTCAATTGGGGCCAGTATTTGGGGAAAAAAGCCAGTTGTTTCCAACGCTGATCGGCCGATCAGCGTTGGAAATTGATACAAAAATACCACTTTTCTTGAAAATGACAGTATACCAGGTGCCATGATTTTACAGGATGCTTTACACTGACATTCACTAACAGTCCAGCAAGGTATTTCAAAATGATTTGGTAGTTTTATTTTTTGATGTTTGCTAATGTTGTATTTTCCCTTTAAATTATTAGTACATTGTTTTTGTGTTTGTTTTTCTTTGTTCAGTGACAGATCAAACTTTAGGAGCAAACAATCAAAGTGAGGAACACATTAGGTTCATTATTTGTACAGAAACAATTCCTGAAACTGGAAAATGAGTTCCTAAACTAAAGTGGCATCCAGAAGCAGCAACAGCACCCAGTTGTAAATAAAATAGATATTGACAATAGAGCAAGAGGGGGTCTGTGAAAAGAATGAAACCTTTTAAGGGGCTACAACAATTTAGTTTAAGAAATTCAGAAACAGATTATTTGCAATTTTATTGGCAAGAAATTTTAGTTGAAGCAAACAATTTCAAGAAGCATGTTTTAGTCTGAAATTCATTTTACCGGCTCTTGAAGTATTGGAAACAAAAGGTGGATTGGCATGTCAGATTTTTTTTTCTTCTTTGGTTTTGTTTTGTTTTGCAAAATGTCCTGTCACTATAGATTTTTAGATTAGTGTCCATGGGGCGGAAGCACTTTTTCTTAAAACAAGAAGAAGTGATATTCTCATTGGGACTGTTGGAATAGAATGGAATCAGTTTCGCTTTGTCACTTACACCCTCCTGAGATTGGATGTCCAGATAATATTCGTTTGGGGGGCCACGTGAAAACATGTGTTTGACACAGATTCCTATGATGGAAATGCTGATAATAGGACAGGGAAAAAGAATTCAGAATTGCTTTCTTTTGGTTGGGAGAAACATTCGCTGTAGTTAGGGTGTGCATCGGAACCAGCTTATCACTACCTGACCACTGATGTCAGGAACCGATGCCAGATTATGGGATCTGCAGGGCCCAATTTCACGGCGCTGCTAAAAACTCCATAGGGTTGTCTAAGGGGCGTGGCTAACTCGCAAACGGCGATAGGTCAATTGCTTTCATGTAGATATTGCCTTTATTCATGTTGAATTGTTTGATACCTGTACCTCTTAAGAGTCATTTGCTCATTAAGGAGCAGTCCTAGGAATTCTTGAGACAGTATCATGTAAACATCTCCATCCATTTCCCAGTGGGCAGCAAATTCCAATCCCATTTCCCCTCAAGGCTGTCAAAATTCTGTGGTCTCAATTTCACCTTGCAGACCAAACAACAACAAGCCATAGTGATGTGACACATAGCCCCTTTAATTACCACTGACTGAAAGATACACAAAAACTAATCTTTAACATCCCAACACAGTCAGATTCAGTCACCACTTAAATATATTAAAGGGGACACCCTAAAAATCCTTGACTCTTAAATTCCCTTGGGCTGTTAAGACACTGACACCATCTACTCCCCGCTGACCAACAATGTGATGAATGTGGACCTGCCCATCTCCTTTACATTAGACCAAGTAACAAAAATATACCAGTTTCTCATCCCGCCCGCATCCTCGTTCTCTGCCTGCTGGCCTTTTTCCCCTCTTTTTTTTATATCATACATTTGCAATGTATTTTGTCTTCTTGTTTCCAGCAAAATGGTAGCTACATGTATGCAAGTTCAAAATATGGCAGAAAGGGTGACGGCTCATTAGGACACAAAAGTATCAACCCAAAAAAGTCAGGAAAATTGAAGAATCCATCCGCCCTCTTGGAAAATCCACCATCTTGGGGGGGGGGAGGCTTCCTGCTGTGTTTTTATCTGTAGCACACATCATCTATGGATCATGATTATTCAGTTTGTTCGATGTTTATTCATCAGAAAATGACAATGATGTTACACCAGTGCTATCACCATGGAAGAATAAGAACTGTTTCCTCCATGCTATCACTCAGTCATGCACGTTAAAGCATTTCAAAGAACGGCTTTCGTCGAGCTGCCACAGTGACCTAGTGGATACTGGAATGAACTATGGATCGCAAGATTTGTGGTTCAAACCTATGTCCATTTCGATCAAATGTTTTTGTTGGATAAGTTCAATTAAAGGGAAAACACTATGAGAACCTAAATGTCTTCCATCCACACAACTTGATAAATTTTCATGTTAGGGTGCATGATGTGATTGGTTAAAATACAATGTATGCTGCGAAAAAAATATACATGGGCTGCCTCCTCCCTTTTTGAAACAGCCCGTACAAGAAACAGGTTTTTTTTTGCTTGGCCTTACCAGTACCAGACATGACTTCACACCCAGCAAATTACAAAATTACAGCACGAAGATGGTTTCTGATAGAATTTCCCTGGCAGACTTTGTCCAGTCAGGGGTAAATTTAGTTAAGGGGGACCCAAGGACTTTTCATTCAATGATCAGACCATGATGATATCCTGAAGGGGGTTTTGTGGACATCTGCAACTTGTATAACCTAGTTCGGTGTCTCAAAGCAAATTAAATTGCTAATTTCCACAATCTTTGCTCTAGCCATTCTATAGCCATCATAATCAGGTTAAGAAACTTTTTACCCACTTGAGAGTGCTTGCTCCACACCTTCATCTTGTAAAAGCTATCTAACATGTGATTTGCCTGTAGTTATTGTGTGAGATCTTAAATTGCAGTCTCAGGTTGGTGTTAGCGCAAAAAGGAAGAAAATGGTTTAATTTAAGGACTTTCTACTGGACATGTAGTGTACATGTATTGTATGTAAGGCTTAAGTATTCATGTCTAGCACGTAAGTAAAGTAAAGTCTGTCACCCAGCCAATGTGGCCCATCAGGCTGGCATTTATCTCCGGTTTCAGAAGCTTGAAACGACTGAGAATATTTCTAACTGAGAGTATTTCGGGCACAGGTTACTCCCAGAGTCCCAGCTAATGCCGGTACAAACTTCTAAACGGCATATAAGGAAATTTCCATTTTTCACAATTAAGCCATTTTTGTATAGAGGAAGATTTGTATTTTTATGACATTATTAAAAAACTAGCTTCGCCCAGCTGCCTGGAAGTGTATCTCTTTACAAAACATGCCACATCTTGGAATTTACGATTCATATACAAAAATCTTGAATGTAAGTCACCACTTGAAACACCTCCGCTTTTCATTTAAATTCAATCAATTTTCAGCAAAAGTCATACAGGCTGTCACAGAAAAAAATGAAAGGAATTTATTTTTCTGAATCATCACGAGCCATACCACAACCAAATCATCGGAAGCATTCCAGCGCATCCATCATTACATTGCCACAAACATCATCATCTTGTGAGCCCTCTTTCTCCAACCTTACCCCTGTTGGCGATATGAATTATCATGCAAATATTGTGAAGGGAAGTCCAAACACATCTCTGGGAAATTTATGATTTGACGTAAGACAACCAAACTTGTCTTTCTTCACAGGAGAGGATTAATTTTTTTTTTAGTTAGAGGAGATTGATGACATTTGTAAAAACAGGGCCTGGTTTCAGTGCTATTAAATGTATTGTGGAAAAGTGGCCAAGATTTCGGCCCTTGGAGAATGTTTTTAGGATGCTCAAGAAATCTTATACTATAGCGGTGTAGCTAAGGAGGGAGGGGCACCCCCATCAAAAAATTGTCCTCCCCTAGTTGCTCCCCCCCCCCCTGGAAATTTGTTAGTCCTATAAGTGACCATGGTTAATGCATGGGTTTAACAGAAATCCCCCCACTGTAACATCCACCTCCCTCCCCACTCCCTCCCCTCCCTCCCTCCCATCCCTCCTCCCATCCCTCCCCTCCCTCCCCCTCCCTCCCCTCCCTCCCCTCCCTCCTCCCCCTCCCCTCCCTCCTCCCTCCCTCCCTCCCTCCCTCCCCCTCCCTCCCCTCCCTCCCCTCCCTCCCCCTCCCTCCCCCTCCCCTCATGGTGAGAACGCTGGCTCAGCCCCTGTTGTACTTGTAAGGCTTTTTTTTTTATTTCTTGCAATCAGGATATATACATGTAGGCCTACAGTTCTTTATTTTTACACTTTTTTAGATTAACTAATATTTGGGTTTTAACAGGGCGTAAGATTACTCTACTTACAAAGCAGTCAAATTACCCTCCACTCAGTTATTGCTTGTGGCGCACTGCCAAATTGCCTAACTGTACATTCCCCAGCTTGATTCTGTGTAGGGGGGAAATCTGCCTAACTATGCTTTGCCTAGGCTTTATACATGTACCTTCATGAATAAAAAAAACCTGCCTAACCTTTCTTGTATGCCACATCTTGTGTGGCTGGTGCATGTCATATCTTTTGATTCCATTGGTTGGAATGTTTTGAAATAATGAACGAGCAGCGGCAGTATGTAATTTTGCATGATTGATTGAAAGTTGTAACAATAGAGACAGCAATCATATTTTTCCCCCCAGATTCACAGTCATGTTGGGCGCAACAATACCTTGTTCATCAGATTCTCATAAAACGCACAAATTGAATTTTGATTAACCGGATCTGGCGGGCCTATCCCATAAATTAATAATATGAGATAGCTTTAATAGGAATGAAATTTAGTATAGATGGGGAGATTCCTCGCTGTTTATCACAAAGGCGGTAATAAAAATTTGAAAAAAGAAAAAAAAGAACAATGGTTTCTCAGCGTGCAGTCATGATATTGGGCTGTTCTGTCCGCACGGGCGAACAGATACCCGGGAAAAAATAGATTGTCTCCCTGTTTGTCCCTTGTGTCAAAGCCGATACGGCAACATTGGCCCAAATCGCAGCGCTCATTGTCGGTGCTTATTTGCTTGCCTCATGCTGAGCGTTTGACAATAACCTCTTAAGAACTGCACAGCATGAGTTGGGTCGAACATGCCTTTTTTTTTTTAGCACACAATACTAATACGTTCAATTACATTTCATACAAAATGCCTCGCTAGGCGAGACTTTTTGCCTTTTGTAGCCTCAGAGGTGGGAACGTAAATAAAAGGAGTCATTTAGAGGGAGTTATGAACCTCTTGCATTCATTGAGGTAACCGCAGAGCTTTTGTGACGGTCGTGACGCGCTAACTCATGCGTGTGGATGAGAGGGCAATACGCACTGATATGCCTCATTGAATTCACTTCGTTTGTAGCTGGAAAATACAAGACACACATACTCAAACATGTTGCTCAATCATATATTTTCTCTTTTATGATGAAAGGGTGATGCTTGTATAAGTCTTAGTAGCCATGGATGTTTGTCTTTGGTGTTTTTATTTGAAGCAACACATTTGCTCAATCTTATGTAGGGTGTATAAATTTCTGCTGAAGTTGTAGCTCGGCTGCTACTATATTTTTTAGAAAACAAGGAAAACATGTGTACTTGTCGTCTGGTAACTACAGATTTCATTGCTAACACACATATTTTCAAACCGCCATCAGTGATTGTTTTTGTTATATTGAATGCATTTCTGTCGGAATAATTTCACATGGTATTTGGCACCCGCCCTATCTTAATTCTGAGCAAGGTTTAAATCGGTAGGTATGTGTCTTGCTTATTACCAGTGTTTCTTAGTTTTAAGATATTATATGGACTTGATATGGTGATATTGTACACATTGTGGGCTTATGTTTTTCAGGTTATTGTAGGAATCGAACTTCCAAAATTTTGGTTAAATATATAATTTCATATCATATTATATCATGAAATATTCACAAATATGAATCTGCAGAATAAAGTCAACATAATGAAACCAGAGTAGGAGCAGAGGGTTTGTATATACAATCCCTAAATTCACCATTTAACAAAGTAACATTTGGAATAATGGACTTCTGCTCAGCTTTTTATGAAAACAAAATACTATTGGCTTTATTTATTAGGTGTTGCGATTCAGCCTTTTACTCAGTTTGTAAATTTTCAGCGATTTGTTTTCAATAGTCGTCAATCAAATGCATCTCTTTTTTAAAAACTTTTTACAAAGCTCTAAACATCTATGAGCTGAAAATCATAACGTGTTTCTCCGAAGGCTGTTGAATGAGAATTCCCCTAAATCAACTAATAGTTACATGTAAACAAGTGTGTGGGAACCCAAATGTTTTTCGGCAAGAATGTTCTTCCGATTGTAAATTTCACCCATCTGCTGTAAACAATTTAAAAAAAAACGATAATGCTCAAGTTTGCGAAGCGAAGAACTGAATCAAAAATCGCCGACAGCTAGAAATCGTAAATCCACGATCCTGCCGGTTTGATAACATCATTACATGAGGAAATCTGCCAACGGCAAAAAGTGATTTAACTAATGTTTCCCCGATGTGGTCGTGTTGCCCTTAGCAATAAATAATATCCCCGCATCCAAATACCACATTGGAGAACAGTTATTCCTGCACATAGCTCACCTCAGTAGCAACAATTTTCACTTTGTCACGGTGATTAATTTTGCTTATAAACTTCACACCTTGCGTAAATATCAAATGCATACTTTCTGCAAAACTTCACATATAACCTTTTATTGGAATAATATTTCATATGTGAAGAATGTTATGTTGGATTACATATCGTCATTTCCCCTTGATGAATCACCTTGTTGTCAGTGTTAGGACGTCTGTCATTCCTAAGAAAAAATCAAAAAGAAGGCAAAACTGGTCTCAAAGCCCACCAATTCTATTCCACTGATTCACGATTCTGTTCAGCCGATTTCATGAAACTGAAAGTCAAGATGCGATAATGTTTTTTTTTCCTTAAAGGTAATATACAACATTTGCAAACATACGTATTAGGTATGCTTGGAATTTCCTGGGAAGTGTTGCCAATATTGCCAAGACTGGATTGATTCATCTTGTTGGTAGCAACCTCGCTTGCCAGGGACCGGCCAAAGAGGGGACTAAAATTGAACTCCAGTCTTGAATGAAAATCACGAAATTGAGCCCCAGTCCCTCGCTGTCATTAGTTGTCACCTCCACTGAGACACATCAAGGGTTTTAAGGTCAGAGGTCACAGCCAAACTGCTCTCACTGGGAAGAGAAACAGTCACCTTGTCATTGCTCATTTCCTTTGCCTCTCAAATTTGAATTTGAAGAAAAGAAAACTTGACCCTCCCTTGGCCTAATCTCAGGCCCTAATGTGACTATTGGGACAGGGGTGTTTGCAAGGTCGGCAAAAGCTCAAAGGTTTATTCAGTACTCAAACAGTCACCATGTCATTGCTCATTTCCTTTGCCTCTCAAATTTGAATTTGAAGAAAAGAAAACTTGACCCTCCCTTGGCCTATTCTCAGGCCCTAATGTGACTATTGGGACAGGGGTGTTTGCAAGGTCGGCAAAAGCTCAAAGGGTTCATTCAGTCCTCAAAACCCACTGGAGACCAGTGCCTAGAGTTAAAGGAATGGAAGTCCCCTAACTGTCAGGTGAGACTAATCTGTGAAAGATCTCCACGCCATCTGGGGCAAGTTTTTGCTTAGAATTTTAGAACACCAACGTTGTAGATTTTTTTGTGAAAATGCAGTCTTCAAAAAGGCACATTTGTGTCCGGTTTAATTTAACCTTAACCTTAACCCACCCTAATCCTTCACCATCCTCCAGGAGGAAATTTAGGCCCCCCCCCAAAAAAAAAAACCCCAACATTTTAAATAGAATCAGAGAGAGTGAGAGAGACTGCTGGAGAGAGTAACCTTCTGTAATCAAATCCATTTGACATAAAAATAACTTTGCTCCTTCAAACAGCTCAGAAACAGGGCCGTAAATCTTGCGGCATCTCAGCCTCTGGACCCACTTATTACCACATTAAGTTTCATTTGGGGGCTGTTCTCTGGTGAGAAATTGCTGCTAAATGCAGCCAGATATTGCCTGTATTACATCTGTCAACAAGGCCATTTGGGCTTAGAGGAGTTATACTGGTCTTAGCCAGCGCTCCCAGTAGGACCACAATTTGGTCTCCCTAGGCCCTTGAATTGATGTGTCTGATTTTAGAGTAAGGAAACAGAAAGGGCAAGTTCCTGATCGGCCAGAAATGCATTGAATTTTGGAAAGCTTGGTTTGGCTTGATAGAGGTCATTTAGTTTGAGTGGTAATCATTTAAGTCCAGACTTTTTGTGGGTTTTGTCTCTTTCCTGTGGGTCTTTCCTCAGCAAAATGCTGGCATTGTGAGGCGGAATTTGTAATAATAAATTGTAAATTTGATATTTCATGTGTAAGATATTAGCTCTTCTACTTACTAATGTATGTCACACTTTCAAACATCCATTTCTGCAAAAGTAAACTTTCAACAGTTAAGCTTATGTGAAACCGTAAAAAGTATCTCAAAATGTAAAGAAATAATTGTGTGATATCACTCTTTTCTGTCTTCAAATCTATTCCAAGTAAATATCTTTGCTTGAAGCACTACTTAACTCCCTAACTTTCTTAAGGCCGGTTCATATACTCAGTGCAAAACTAAATGCGAATGCAAATTTGTGACGTCACTTCAAGTTTTGCACTGTGAATTCACAGATGTTGAACACATTCAACTCCTGCAAATTTTGCAGCCAATGTTATGTGACAACGGTTTGCTTTGCATTTGCAGAAAATATGAGCCTTCATATTTCTGTCATTAGCATCCTCTTTTGAAGTTATTTCTTTATAAAACCCTGTTTTCCCATCCCCAATTTTTGGCAGCCTACTAAGAGTGGTTTAAATATATTAAACAACTTCCAAAATTGCATTTTCTCATTCTTCTCTGCATTACAGAACAGCTTGGTTTTTAAATGTGAAAGTTCATTATAATCATTCATTTCCAAGAAATCTGGTTTTGAATTTTTCCTTTGAAATAGAAATCCGTGGCCTGTTTTATTTCATGCCTTCAGTTCCTGCCCATTTGACAGTAACCCCCCCCCCCCCACATTTTGCAACAGTTTTTTTATGGCCTTGTCTAGACTCTTGTCACTAATGTGGAGCTGTTTTGGTGCCGCCCATTTCAAGGGTAACATTTTTATGAAAGTGTTTTTGTCAAGAAGAAGGGAGAAATATTCTGAGACTGTTTAGTGCTCTGAGCAGCAGCAAATGGCCTCTGTGTTAAGTTCTTTCCCTGGGGCCTGTTTCCTGTAAAACTCTTCTTAATCTTAACCCCGTGTTTAAAATTAAAAAAAAAAAATGCATTTTTCGTGGCCAAGGCCAAATTGAAGAGGAAAATTAAGTAAAAAGTGTCTTCAGTACTACATGTACTTCTTTACCACCAAGATGCTGGATTGTCCAAGATGGCGGACGGGTTGTTCCATTTTCTCAGCACTTTTGCTGATACTTTTGTGTCAAGACACCGTCACCCTTTTTACTATAACTTGCATACATAGCTACAACTTTGTTGGAAACAAATAAAAAATATATATATGGCAAATGTATGATTGAAAATTAAAGGAAAGCGTTAGGGAAAAAGGAAACGGGTGGGGGCGAGAAACTGGTTTGTATTATTACTTGGGTTTTTACTGCTAGTGGGTTAAGGGAAATTCTGCCTCTGAAGTTGACATGCTCTTTGTTTTGCTTGCTGCTAGTTACTGTTGGAGGCTCTATAAGCATAAAATAATAGTCTTAAAAGTTCTTGGATTGAAATTCAATCAAACCAGGCCCTGATGGGGTATGAGAAGTTTATATGATGATGTAGTACTTTTGGACAACGAAAAGGTAACCTGCAGAGCAGAATTCAAACCAATGATCCTTCGAAATTGGCTGCGTGAATTGGATTACAGTGTTTTTACACATCTGTAAAGACGACTGACAGTAAGACCAATGAAGAGGTGACAATTTGCTTAGGTTTGACAGTTTGGTTGCAGGATATTCTCAAGGGAGCTCTTCAAAAAGGGCTTGTTGGTATGGCCTATAAGAAGGCCACATCTGCAGACATAGGAGGAGACTTGAACTGAATTGATGTTGAAGTGTCTCACTCCACACCTGCATCCTTGAGCTGATTTACAACCCTGGCCTTGCCTGGGAAGTTTGTGAGAAGGTCCTTGGAAGCATGGAAGAGGCTTTTGGATCCAAGAGCAAGAAATCCTATGGTGTGGATCCTATAGCTTCATGGCAAGGTAGAATTGATTTGGTGCACGAATTCCTGGCTCATCAGCAGTGGAGTGCAACTTCCTTCCTAGGGTCTATACTACTTTCAACCTCCAGACAATGTTTCCCCTATATTACAAATAAATTAGTGCTGAGAATGTCTGGCACTAAGACTCGGGGATGGAGTCATATGTCCCATGATATGAGACGGAGGCAACCCCCCTCCCCTCCTTTGTGTTCACGGTCATTGTGTTAGCAGAATCTCAGGAATTCTGTGGAGATATCTAGGGGGATGTGTTAGGTAACAATAGTCTAGGGTTTGCATAGGGTATTTGGAGATGGGGGGTGGGGGGTACCCCTCCGTCTCATATCGTGCTGGGTATAGATGGAGTAGCAGGCGTCAGTTTTGTGTTAGAACATGAATCTTGAATCTGGTGAAGGCGTAGAGCTATAGGTGTGGAATCCATGCAGATCTCATTGACTTCTGCCTCAAGTTTAACGGTGATTAAATATTGACATGGTGCATGAATAGAAGATGGCGTACACTTGTGACCACTTTCCAGTGCATACAACTCTCCTTACATACAAAAGCCATTGCACTGTTCATTTTTCTGCTGGGTCATATCTTTATCTGGTCTGGCAGTCTGGCCTGTCCAGCCATGGATGACCCAGTCCAGCCAGAAACAGGTCAGTCCCTCTTTTTTTTCTTTACAAACCAGCCACCCATTAATTACCTGAATCACCTGTAAGGGACATGGTACCAATCACCTCCAATTAGACCCAGTCTGGTTGTGTTGTCATTGTTAATCATCTTTACAGTGTGCAATGCTTGTTTTACAAGTTCTGGTCAAATTAATGGAGAGGGGAGAAGCCATTAAAATAAAAACAGTCTTGTCTTGTCCAGAAGAAGTTGGGAGGGGGCTGTGGTGTGTCCTGTGTCCTGTCTGGAGGTCACTTGTAATTTGAGATTATCTGCGAAGTTTAAATAGTTCAAAAGCTAAATTTAAATTACCCCTGGAGGGAAATTTAGGAGAAAGCTGATTGGCTTGAGTCAAGCCAAATTTTGTAGAGGTGCTAAGCACAAAACACTGGGAAGGGAGTCAAGTTAGTCATCAAAAATTTGCTGGCAGCTTGTGACACGCAATACTGATTGTGTGACTTCTGGGTTATGCCATAAATTTAGGGTCCACTTTTTTGCTGTTCCTGTTACATCTGGCATCTTTGACTTCATAATTCTGGACGCACTCCTTAATGTATTTTCCTTCAAGAGTGAAGCAAAGGACTTACTCAACAAATACAAAACTAGTTTGGAGTCATTCTTAATGATACCTGAGCTGCAAATTACAAAGTTCAAAGGTCATAGGGACAGAAAAAAAGTCACATTTTGAACCCGAAAATGTATAGAATGATTCAGCTTTTGACTCTGTCATGTTCAAAATAGTGTGAATCTAGCTCTGTGTTTCTGTTCCTTGCTCCATTTGTTTTGTCTTTAAATTTTTCACACAAAAAAATTGATCTTGAGCTGCCATCTACTTAGGGTGAACTTGTTTATTTCTCTTCCAGAAGCTTGGGTTTTGATTCCAGTTGATTTGAATTGTTTTTATTTAGGCTTGCTTTTAGACAATAAGTATGAGGTGTTGTCAAGAAAAATAAATTTTCAGTCTCGCTCAAATTATATTGAATTTTTTCCATTTCAAAGCTTTAGTATCAGTGCTTTTATCAGTGCTTTTATGCTGTCCGACTATTGAGGGCGCTGTGTCATGTTAGTGGAAGAGGCATTTGTCCCAGGTTCAGCTCAGCCCATTTAATATCTGTGCAAGTGTAGAACATGCGTTTCTTTTCTTTTTTCTAAAAGGTTCGAGAGTTAATAGTTTCAAATTTGTCACTTGAATGTGGCCTTATGAATTCAACTGCATGTATTGCACTACTTGCATATTAAATTCCCCTTTTGAAGTTATTTGAAAATTTAATGTACCCCCTTTGTCCCCCAAATTGCTATTTTTAGGGTAATCAAGTTGATTTGTTTGTTTTTCCCCTTCATACTGTAGAACCGCAACAAAATTTATCTTCTTTGTTTAGTGGAGCAAAACATTTGTTGTCTATTTTTAATTACTGCCACATAAGCCATCAACTTACTTTATTTGCCTCTCCTTGACTTAAATTATTATCACAAAATAAAATAAAGTATATGGTTTTCCTTCATACGTGATTCTTTTATTTTTTTTTGGTGGCTCTTGAGCAGTCCGATAGAAAAAGTACAGTGCTCCTACTGTTTGGTAATGTCTGTCACAAAGTTTATTTTCCTGAGGAGTTGCGAACAAGACTGGAGTCTCGGTGTCGGGCCCAGCGTGGCTGACGACGAGCCCCAAAGACCAACTACTTGAGCTGGGTCAGTGGGAGAGATCAACAGTTTTGCCTGAGTGCTGAGAGGGATATGGCGGGGAGTTGAGTGGTGTAAATCATACCCAGGGAAGGTTTGATTGAAGGATTTGGATGGGCATTGTGGCTGGAGGCTGATAAAATAGGGCTAACTTGGCTGATTGGGTCGTCTTCTTGTTTGATGCTTATACAATACTGACATGTGCCTCTAATCTGGAAAACAAGACAAGAAAGGCCTGGTAAAGATGGTCCTAGAGTGCACAAAATTGTTTTCAATTGATTCAGAATGGCTATTCACTGGAAACATGGGCGTCAATCCTGGGGGGGGGGGTACAGGGGGACATGCCCCCCCCCCCTCCACTTTTTGAAGGATGGGGGACACAATATCAAGTGGTCACCCCCCCCAGATTTTTGAACCTGTATGTATCATTTACAGGGCCCTTTTATATATACAATGCCCTTTGCTAAGAAAAAAAAACAGGTTAAAGTGGTCAGAAATTGCCTCAGATCTCGCCAGAGAGAGCTTCTAGAATCAATTTTGCTTCGCGCTCGCATTAGTTCTGATCAAGGTATGGCCCCCCCCCTACTTTTGAGAAGCGATTGACGCCCCGTTCTTTTCCTGCATGTGGTCTACACAATGGGCTCGATTATGGCGTACTCCTATACAATCTGAGACAAGCCAAAGTTAAGAAATGAAGCAAAATACAGGATAAAAAGTGCACTTATTCTGAGAAAGAAATTGGTATGTTTTTAAGTGATGTAACAATTCTGCGGATCTGTCGTTACAAAGCCTAGCTTCATTGACTGTAAAATTTGATCAGTTGCTGCTGTGATGAAACAAAAAAACAAGTAGGCCCAGTTCATAAGGCTGACCTCTAGCTTAAATAGGTCGTACAGAGACGGAAGTTGACAAAGTAGAGTTAGTTTTGCTAATCAATCAAATTAAGCCAATAAAATTGTACTTATCCGAGACTATTTTTCCCTTCTGCGTAATTGATAGAACGGAGCTCAAGATCACTTTGACTGATCGGGGTGTTGTAGAATAATTGATTGACTTTAGGAAGTGTTAGAAACTTGGAAGCGCCCAAATACCAGGCAAGATGCATGACTCGGTTTCGCAGACGGAAACCCCGGCCTTCCATTTTCCCACGTGTGACCGCAGGGGACATGTGACATGCAATCCATACCAAGTTCACAAACGCCTGAAGTTTTTGTTCATTTCTTTCCTTTTTTTTCTTTTTCTTTCTGTTTTTCCGCTTCAGAAGTTCAGAAGTGATATTAACCTACCCGAGGCACAACAGATGCATTACTGCCACGATTGCGAATAATGTTGCGGAAGTTTATGGAAATGGCTTTTTAATTAACCTCCTCTGGGAATGGGTAAAAGTTCGTGCCCCAGTACAAGCATGAATAAATCTGACTGATGAATTGACAACTCGGTCTGATACTCCTTCCAAACCATTCCCCGAACAAGAAATTAATGTTAAGCGAGTAAATCCTGCTGGCCAAACTTATGGTGGGAGAAATCGGAGAGTTCAAAATCCGGTTGTTCTAATTTTTGTTTTAACTGAATAACAGTTATCTGCTGTCTGTCCTCCAGAGCTGTAATGTTGAAAAAGTGGGTAGGAACACTCTGATCTCTCAAATTCGCAAGCTTTTCATGAACCAAGAAGACCACTATCCAGTGAATGTGGTCACAATCAGAGACCACGGAGCAAATTGGGGGATACGTTCCAGATCTTTTCTTTAGCCTGCAGTGTCACAAAAAATGGAAGGCCTAATTTTTTTCAAAGGTTGGTTTTGAGTATCCGGTTTGCAAAATCCAAATCGAATAGGGAAATCAAAGCGAATTTTTAAAAAGTCCCGATATTAATCCCACTACTACATAATAAATGCTGGTGACCGTGCATACCTATGCTGCCACCAATGTGGTTTTAACATTACCAGCAAGAAAATGTCAACGACACGCTGGTGTACGTAATTCAAAGACTCTGTTTGTCTGATATTTTTGTCGTAACAATGTTTTACAGCTCTTGTGGTTGGTTGGAGTATTTTATGGGGATGTCCAGTGCATGCATGAGTTTTATGAAACCTCGGCGTTGCTTTGGCTTCGGCTTCACCTCTAGTCCTTACTTGTGAGTGCTTGACTTTTGGTGGTTTACACATGTGAATTGGAGGCCATTGGCTAAGTTTTAACACTTGGCTGCAGTTCATAAATTACATTTTTAAAATCGTTGTTTTTTTAGATTCAGGTTAAGTAACTGGACTAAACTGCTTCAAGAAACAGGGTTTTCCTAATGTTGGTTCCCAAAATATGGCGTTGCTCAGTCCTTCAAATATATGGCCTATCAGAAATCTGTCATTAATTTCCCAAAACAAATAGACACACTCCAGATCTTTTGCTTCATATTTTTGGAACTTGATCTTCCTGAAGCAGACACTTGGACCTATTTTAAAAACACGTGGGAATATTGGTAATTATAACCAAAAAAATAACCAATTTAATAAGAAAAACCTTAATTGCTCAAAGTGAAGAAAGAACTAAAAAACTATGAAATTATTCCACCTGAAGAACTGTCCTTTGGAAGAAAAAATCATTAAAGGTATTTTTTTTTTGGATGTGTGTCAGCAGCAGAACCCGTTTACCAGGCTTAACAAAATTGTGCATATGTTTTCTCTGTTTTCCCAAAACATTTTGTAGCCAGTAAGCTAAAACTTCAACAGATTTTATTTGTTTTGTACCCTACAAATTTTGAACAATTTTGTTTATGCTTCTAAAAAAAAAAAAAGTACACAAAGACCAAACGATTCAATGTGCCTTTAAACTGGAGTTCCCAAGTTAATTCAAAAGTTTAAAATCTCTTGAAGCCAAAGCTGGGGGCAGAGCCAAGGTTTCTTAAACCCCACAAGTTGTTGTTCATTGTCCCAACCCTAGTATATGTGATTTATTACGAGTCTCCGGAGAGCTGTGTTGCGCCTGGGTGTCTCCACTGCAGCCAAGTATTACATATCAGTATCCAGAAATGACGTTTAGTGGTGACTGCTCATATTTCAGTCCTCTTGCTGGACAGTGTTAAGACCCTGGCATTTGAGTCTTTTCAAATCTCCCGAGAATTATGACATTTTCAATGTGAACTTTTTTGCTGAAGTATCTTCATGTACACGCATAAGATCCAAGGCATAAGCGTTCACACTTTCATCAGTTTGTACATCGGTTGGTTGTACTACTTGTAGATATGCATTTTCTGCCCCGGTTTTAGGTAGAGCGTCTCAATCCTAGACCTGACCAGGCTTGGATTTCACCCGTTATGAGGACCAGACCCATAGAATTCCTGTTGGATTCTAGCTTGTTTGAAAGGGATTCATGAAAGTTTTGAAAATTTGGGATAGTCTGAAGGGCCCTTTTGACGCCATGCCAACGGCATGGTATACTGACCACTTCATGTGCTTTCCTAAGGTATGATGTGAGCACAGAGATGTAAAATGGGGGGGGGGGGGAGAGAAATGGGGGAGGGGAGCGGAATGGGGGAGGGTAGAAGCTTAATTGGTGGTGTTACTAGTTATCATTTGTAGGTTTTGGCGTGTCGGTTTTGGAGATAGGATTGTAAGAAGAGCTGTCCTAAAATTCTTGCCAATGCTGTGGACAAACAAACTTCTTTACAACGTTTATCACAGAAATCAAATCACAAGTTGGTCTCAAGTCAAAGTGTAAGTTCATCATAAGATGTATAAAGGCAAAGGGATGTCCGTATCACAGTTTGTTTGGATCCGACTAGAGACTGGATGATTGTGATAGACTTCAGGTCAGTAAATACTTCACATGAAGCAAATTTGATGTCGTGAAATATTTAAGTTGACATCTTAAAAGCTGTTCAACTTTTGCGAATTTGCAGCCCGAATACTTGCCGTGACATCACAAGTTCACGTTCACCGTTTCGCGCCAAGTATGAACCAGACAAGTCTGTCTTTACCCTCTTGAAACCCTACTCATGTCAGGATCCAAATTTGTGGCAGCCAAGGAAAAAAAAGAAGATTTATGGTTGTGTGTACATGGCACTCTTGCTACAAGTGTACAAACACATGATACATGTGTCATTACATGGAGTTTGGGTGCTGGGCCTAGATAACTTGTCTCTGGCAGTATGATGTATAATGTTTGGAGTATCCAAGGGGAGGATGGATTGGCCGTGTGATGTAGGGCCTGGGCCAGATGGCTGGCTGGTGGGTGATGATAACGTCAACACGCCCCCCCCCCTTCCCCCCAAAAGGCTGACAGAACACCCCTGACCCGTAAAAGTACAAGTTTGGATAGTTTAGGTTTAGATTACTAGCTATCAAAGAAATTGTGGGCACTTACTCACTGTACATTGGAGAAATGCATCACATATACCTTGACGACGGTTTAAAACATGTTGCAAGTTCACTTTTTTTGATAAGTGCAACATAAAAAGTCTTTTCTTGAGGCAATTCATTGAATATGCAAATAAATAAACGGAGACCATAATCTAGAGACTATGTATGTAAAGTTCCAAATGCAACATATGCATGTATCAAAGTAAATATGATTTTCAAGGAAAATTCCAGTTGAAAGTTTGATTTAAATAGCAGTCCACCGTGAGTTTGTTTTCCTTTCAAACAACTCTTTTCTTCCGCCATATTGTTGTTTGTTTTAAAACTTTTTTCTGAATATCCTACAACTGTTTACTGTGCACACACAAAAATGCAGGAAACAGTCACCGTTGCAGGAATAACACCCATCGATACCCATGACAAGTTTTATGAAATTGCATGCAGGTCTTCATAATTTCATATAAATGCAACAAATCTGAAAACGATTACTTAAATGTATTAAAATACATTTTTAATCTAAAAACAGATAATTTTGGAATTAAAACCAAAATATGTACCATGATTAGTCATTAACGAGGAAAAATATCGTGGAGGAGGCCAAAGGAGGATCCATTTACACTTTACATGCTGGGAATTTGGGCCCGCTTGTTTATTTGCTTGTGTTTTGTTTTGGTTAACCTTTCCTTTGGGAACATTCTCTCATGAAAAGGTGCAGTCTATTTCCCCAATGTTTATTTCAACTGGAAAATGTGGAATGACGAATGTAACACAAATACACAGATTATGATAATGCAGTTTGTCAAAGTTGTGGGCTCAAGCAGTGGGGTGTTTTATTTTTATTTTTGTATCCGGGCCGTAAATCTGTCACTTGGCTGGTGTTTTTGGGAAGGGTAGCGAGAGAGACCTAACATCAACAACATGCAGGAATGTTCAGGTCAGGAGTATGTTGTCGTATTTTCAAAGTGGTGGGAGGATTTCGGTCAGTGTGGCCATTTTTCTTCAGAGAAATCATTCAATGTCATGCCTGTAACAAAATCAAATTTTGGTAGCCTCCGGTCTCACGATAAAGTATTTTTTTGATAATTGTTCTTGAGAATTTCTATAAAAATAGTTTAGTTGCTGTACATTTTGAGAAAATTAGAAAGTTCTTTCAGAGGTGTATTGAATTCAGGATTAGTCTGGGTCCTGAAAAGTTAAGAAGAAGTTTAAAAATCACCTCTAAAGAAAAAAAAGTCTTTAAAAGTTTTTAATTAATTTTAAAGTTGAAACCATAAACCCATGTTATGCCATGTAGCCAGGGATCATGACCAAAGTCGCGATGCTAGCAAACCTGGGAAATAGCAAAACTTCTTTTAAAAGATAAACATTTAGCTTTATGCAGAACTAGGGCTCTTCTGGGAATCACGTAATATTTTTTTCCACTTGATTTTTGTCACTCTAGTTGTAGGTCGAAGTTCAAACATGTATGCTCATAATTCAGATATTCACACATCCATTGTAATGATGGCACATTATTTGAAAAAGCAATTTTGCCACAAAAGTAGTAATTTGCACAAAATGTGCCTCATGTTTATCAATATTTGATTTACACATTTGGACTGACTGCAGGGTATTTCTCAGCAAAAAGTATCCATCGGTAAAAAATAGTACAGTCAACCCTAACTAAAACGCCCTATTTCCAAGTTGTTTTAAAACAGAGCCCAGAAGTAACCAAAAAAAAGTACATCAGTCAAAGTTGGGGTCGGAGGTCAATTACAGAGTTTACTAAACATGGGCTACTATATCTGTCTGTTGTAATATAAATATGTCATGTGCTTGGCTATTACGCTCAAAAAATAAATGCTGCTGCCGAAAGATCCCGAAACACTAGGTGGTCCCTTTCCCCTATAAAGTTTACATTCTGTAATAGTCTTTGTTTTTATTGCTGTTTTAAAGTGGGTGCATGTTATGAAACATAAATTGCAACTTGTATTAGGAACTGGACCAGACATATTTACAACCCCGTGACATTGAGGAATTGCGCCCTCATTTTAGCTGCAACAACCACCCCCCCCCACCCTTGAGGAGCAATTCGACCAAAATAAGAAAAGACAGTGGCCAGTAAGAGGGGGGTGGGGCAGTGGTGTAACAGGGGTTAAGTTTGCAGGGGGGCACTCAGAGGGGCCTCATGTTTTCTAGAGACTGTCACTCAGTGGATTTTGAAATAGAAGGCTAATTTGAAGAGGGTGGAGGGCACAGAGCAGGTGGGCCTGTCTCCTCCATGCGCCCCCTCCCGAGCTTTGCCACTAAAGAGGGTAGTGGGGAGAGGAAAGCATCCCCTCCCACCCCACCCTAAAAAAAATGTGAGCACTATGTTTACCAGCTGGGAACAAAACAAAATTAAGCCACTAATAACATTTTATTATAGCAATTTTTAATTGTAAGTAAGATTTGAGGCTTTGCATGGTGGAGATACTAAATAATGAAGGGTTTGCGGAAACACCACTTCATTGACTCCGCCTTTTACTACTTAAGTATTCACTTTCTTAGAGTTTAGGCACTCTCCTGAAGACGGTCAGAGCATACTGACCGGAACATCGAATTTTTAATTGCTATAATACAACAGATCTTCAGGCAATTCCTAATTGTTTATATCTTGTGCTAATTATGCTTGTGAAGTTGTATGAGTAATTTGAAATCTTTTTTTTTTTTCAAATCCAAATAGACTGCATTACACTGGGGAGCAAAGCATGGCAAGAAGGAGATGATACGATTAGTGGCTGACAGGGGAGCAGATGTCAACTCCAGATCCGTAAGTCATTATCTATTGAATTATTCATGATTACCTATTGAATATTCATGACAATCTGTTGAATTATTCATAAATGACTCGGTGATCTTTGCAGTCGGTGATCTTTGCAATTAGTGATCTTCAAGGATGGTTGCTTCCTTGAAACTGCAAATTGTCGGAGACCAATCATAACGTGAACCGTTCGCTAGTAATGGATAGTTTGCATGGAACTGTGACGACACAGGGACTTGCCTAACTTTAAACCTAGCTTTTTGGACTGTGGTTCGAAATGCCTAACTGTGATGATTTGCAAAGTTAGGCATTATTGAAACCTCTTAAAACAGAGATGGTATTTGTAGTGCCTTTAACATGCATTACTATGTCCCACTTCTGTCCAGCAATTTTGTTTGAGCTTTTTTTTTCTATTTTCGGGCTGGAATGTTTATAACTTAATTGGTTATGTACATTGTTTTGATGTGATAAAAATTTGAATTTCCCCCTGTTTTTCCCTTATTCCACGACGTCTTAAATGATCTCCACATTTCAGCAAGGGGTAAGTCTGCGAATTAATTTTTAAATTGCTTTCTGATCTCATGCTGTTGGAGTTTAAAGGGAATGTACAACATTTGCTTTTGCTTCAATCTTCAGAAATAAATGGATTTGAAGGATTAGTATGTTATAGAAAATATTGTTGAACTGACATGTTTCGCGTTTTGGGCTTGTAGGTGCTGGAAAAACCAAGAAAACCTATCATGTTCTTGTAGTCTGGTTCCCTGACCCCAATAAGATGAAATGGAGCACTTAATACACTTTAGGGAATTGTAAGGTCAGAGAATCAGTCTAGCAGGCTTGTACCCCTTCAGATTTGTGTAATCAATTGCAAAGAAAATTCAGAAAACTAAATATGAAAAATTGAGAACAGTTTTTGAAAAAAGCCAGTTTTTTTTCCAACGCTGGTCGGCCGACCAGCGTTGGAAAAATGCAGTTTTTCTTGAAAATGTCGGCACACCAGGAGCCACGATTTTAAAGGATGCTTTAGACTGTCATTCCTAACAATCCAGTAAGGTATTTCGTGATAATTTGATCATATCGTTTTCTGATGTTTGCAAATGTTGTATTTTCCCTTTAACAAGAAGTTGCTAGATAACAAAGTATGCCTGTGTTATTGACAACCTGTATGTGCTTATTATAACCTTAGGCCGTGTCCGAAACGGGCTTCCAGAGCTACGGCTACGTCTATTGTCAGCACGTCCCCGCGTATTTTCAATGGGCGCAAACCTAGACCTAGCTCTAGACAACTGATTCGGATGCAGCCTTAGCCTCAGACCAAGGGAACTTGGGAGTTGCATATTATTGCGCTTATTCAATTTCAACACAACTTATGGAGAAAAGAAACGTACTTACGTCTTTAGTAGAAAAAAAGTGTTCCCGCATGTTCTTATTCATCACTCCTAATGTGTTACATACTGTTATTATTAAATGGAACGAAGAAATTGACTGGAGTGAGGCTTAAACCCGCTACCTTCGTAAGGTTGCGCATTCAAACCCCGCACCATTCAATTTCTTTTTTTCAACTTTGTAATTATCATTTATGCACCTTATGCATCTTACAATACATGTATGTCATACACTGTTTTAGTAGAGAGCCAGAAAATTATTAATTAAAAAAAAATCTGCTGTCTTCCAACTTAAATTAATTATTAGAATATTCAGGAAAATCAGAAAGAAATCTGAAAACTTAGTCTTAAAATTATTCACCTCTCCTTACATTAATGCACCGAAAATCTCTAACCATACCTGCTGTTCGAATGATTTGTGATGATTTCAGTGATTTTTTAACTTTGTTTGATGATTGATTTCAGGGCTATACTCCTCTTCACATAGCTGCCATGCACAACAAGGAGTCAGTCATGCAGTTTCTCATACAGGACTACCGTAAGTTATTTCTTCACTCAGTCTTAATTGCGAGAAGTCGGACCTACTTCCAACATACTTAGCGAAAGTAATAAGCAGGACAAGTTCTTTTTGAACTAAGCAGGACAGTTATCACAACTAAATCTACTGTGCAACACTTAACAGCTGTTGACTGGTGTGATGTGGGCATGACGTTTATAACACCTGAGGGGTGCATAGCACCCGAGAGGCAAAGCTGAGGGTGCTATGCGCCCCAAGGGGGTTGAAAACGTCATATCCCACATCACAGTAGTCAACACTTGTTTTGCTATATTGTGCCAACAACTCAAAAAGATAAATGGATGTAACTTACTGTGTGAAAAATAATTAAATCACTGCGATGTAACCTTTGATAACTGAAGGTTTTGATGTCCTGCCGGACATGAGACTGAGCATTTGACGTTGCAGTTCTCATCGCGCAAGCTAGTGTGCCAGCAGGTTCCACACGCGCAACACGCGCAATACGATATCACCCTCAGTGTGTGACATGCATTTTTATTCTCCAGACACGTGACCGTTATTACCACATGGTGTTACCACTAACCAAAACTATATCAATACTCCACCATGTGCAAAGCCTAAAATCTTATATTATTTCTTTTTAGTCAATTTGATTTACATTTCTCATATAACTCTGTATTTTCTGGTCCTAGACGGCCAGCCGTGTGTCCTCTTTGTACCTACGGCACTTTGCTGGCTGTGTCGGGATACAATTGTACACTCAAGCCAGTTTTCCAACGATCATTTGGCCTTCTGATTGTTGATTGGCCGGTTGATTTAAACAAAAATGACAACATACTAGGCATTACGAATTTAAAGGATGCTTGATACTACTATTTACTTACAACCAAGTAAACTATTCAGTAGTCATTTGACGATTTCATTTTTGGAGTTTTGCGACTGTTGTACCCCATCTTTAATAAACCTTGCACTGTCTGACTCTAAACAACAGATGCCGACGTCAATGTACGGGACTTCAGCGGCCGCAAAGCTCGCCACTACCTCAAGACGGGCGCCTCCTCCTACATGCAACGTAAGACAGATCCTTTCTCTTGTTACCCTTCCCCCCCTACCACAGACCCTCCCTTCTCCGCCCCCCACCGCAACGGCCTAGCTCACACCCGCGGCGCTTTACATAACCCTGCCACCAACACTTCTCATGCTAGTACTACTCCTTCTTCTGAAGACACCCCGGGCAACTCCTTCACCCGGGCCATGGAGCGACTGTCCTTCCGGCGACCTGCCGCCATCCGGAGGTCAAAGAGCGAGAGGCACCATACGCCTTTGGCGAAGGGCGCCCACAGTGGCAGCGCTAAGCGCTCGCCGAGTCTCAAACGACAGAACAGCAAACAACCTACTGAGATATACCTAGTCTGAATTTGGGAAATCATAATTTCAGAGGCAGCTTCTAACATTTGCAACTGTTATTTGATAAATCACGTCAGTACCTGCCCTTAAAGGTCATTCCTAGTTTGTATTCCTGCGGAACTTCAACATCTTATAGTTGCATTCCACATATTTCACGAAAGCAGCATTTCTTAAATTTTCAGTTCCTAATTTGTTTGAAAAAAAATGTAAATACATTTAGCATTTTTGGTCAATTTTTAAAAATTATACAGGGTCTTTCCATTTTAATATCATGCCTTGATTTTAAATTTTGAGATTTATTTTTTAAGTAGTGTGCTTAGAAAAAAGTGATAATTACACAGGGTCTTTCAAAATTAACAGCATTCCTTCTGATGTTTTGATATCTTGTAGTGAACGTACCTTGAAGTATGTGTACTGCTAGACGAGTGTCTTGTTAGTGTGTAAATTATAGTGATTGCAGGGGTGAGGTTTGTCAGGATTTTTCCTGATTTCAGGATTTTAAAAGAACTCCTTTTGAAACCGGGAATTCCTGAGGTTTTACCAATTTTTTTACCTATAAAGTTTTTATAGAACAACAGAAATTGGTATTTTAAGGGTGCCTTTAGGCAAACACAAACATTTACAATAGACCCTACGTTGCTCTAGGATCCTCAGTCACCCTAAATCCTCTGGTAATTATTTCATGGAATTTTTCATTTTCCCCTTATCTCACCCTTGTGATTGTTTTAGAAGTGAAGATTTTAGACGAATGCAGCCTTAGAATGTAGATGCATGCCAGATAGCATTTGCTTGTGATGATTCCAAACAACTCTCATTCTGCCTGAATTTCTGCATAATTCCATTTCCCAATTTAACACCAAAGAACATTACGCACAGTTCTTCAGAAATTCTATTAATTGTGTGATGTTTCATTACTGACAAATGTAGGCAAATTAAAATTACAAATAAGTATCAGTACACGGCCTAACAATTGATAAATTTGAGAACCTTTAACAGAGAATATACTGTTTAATCAAAATTAGACAATAATGAACCTAGGTATTTCCCTTATTTTTTGTGTGTGGGGGGGGGGGGCTGATGAGAGAATATTTTGTAAAACGTCCATTCATTGGTGCTGGTGTACTTATACAGGACTTTCCCCAAATTAACAAAACTTCATTAACAGTTTGTATTTATTGGCAATTTCATGGTATTGGGAGTGCTTGAATGCTAACTTTATCATTTTTTTTTAACATTGAGCATATTTTAATAAAAGTCTATGTATTCCTGTATCCTACTAATTGTATGTAATTGTACGAGTCCAAGTTTGTTTGTTGTAGAGTGTGGTGTTTGTGATTTTTACATGGAAACTTGCCTTCATGCTTTTTGTTTTGGCTGGTACTCATCAGTACATGGAGCATGACGAAAGTAAGAAGGGAACCAGTGATTAAACATGCTAATTCGTTTTTGCACGTATTATGTAAGAAAAATGTCATCAATTAAGTAAAAATTAAAACAAAAAATGAAAATCTGTTTTGTTGTCATTAGTAGAGAAAACATTAAAAATCATATTTTTTTCTGCTTAAGAAAGAGACATCATTTACAATTACATTACTGAGCAATCAAAATTACCCAGCCAGCTTCATTTTTAAAAAAAATGAAATGCAAGTTCGCTGTTTTCATTGAATCAAATCATGAAGTATGCTGAGACCAACATTTCTGCGCTTCATTCATAAGAAATCCCTGAAATTAGCCAATGCTTTGTTCTGTGACTGCAGGGTTATATTTTATTTTGAAATAAAACAGTTGCATTAAGGGATATTGACACCAATTGATACTTTTGTTCTATTTTTTTATTATTAAAAACTAGCATGGTTTATGCATTTCTTCCTTTACTGTTATAGGTAGTACAGTGTAAGCTTGTCAACAGTCTATTTATTTACAATTGCTTGAAATTTTGTTTACTGACTAGTTAATACGTTTTCAGAAAAGATTTTAGACTTATGTCTCTTTGCATGATAGTTCAAAAAGATCTACCACAACTAATTATGAAAGCAAAAGTTAGACAACACTAGACTCACTTTGACTTACCACTACTTTAAAAAAAAAAAAATTGTTGACCAGCAAATAAAAACATAGTTTATTTACAGTTCAGTTGCTGTAAGTTTTCCCTTTTTTTAATAACACTCTTCTTTTTTAATCACAGTAGCTGGAAATCAAGCACTGAAGAAAAACAAATTACAATTATCTAAGGGTCATTCTATAAATTTAATAAGATAACTTAAAAGAAAAGAGATGTATGTTAAACCTCCAAAATATTTCTATTGTCCGTAAACTATCTTGTATTGTAAAGATGGTTCAATGCATGGAATGTTATCGTATGAGATGTAGTTTTTGTAGTCGTAAAATCGTCAGGTGTTCTGCATTGTGCTCATCATAGAGTCGTCATCTCCCTCCATCCACAGATCAAGAGTTAGGGTTCTCAACAAAGGCAAGACTAAACAATCTTATCTGCACCAGTAAAAAAACAAAAAAAAACAGGTTATTTCTCATGCTTCTCAGATGGCACGAGGCATACAAGTGCCACACTATAAGAAAGGGCAAATTCTCTTCTTTCAGTACGTTTTTTACGTAAATTCATCTCCTCTCTTTTTAAAAAGTTTGTTTGTCCCTAGAGAATCGCACCTAATTCAATGAAAATAAGACGACAAAAGCCTGTCCCAGAGCACACAAAATTATATTCTCTCGATTCAAGCGGGCTGTCCACTGGAAGCCTTTTTCATACATGTGGTCTACACAATGGACCAGATTTAGCCCATTTATTGGCATTACATGGTAATCCATTATGATAGCACTGCCCAGCTCACAAGGGACTGTCAGTCAGTCAGTAAGATAAGTACAAGGAGGACACTTGGCCGGCCCTCTGGGACCAGCACAAATCAACATTTTCTTTCATGAATCTTGATTCACTGCTTAAGGCAATACCTCTGTACATATATGTATTGACTTAAACACCTTAGCCCACTCCTCCATTGAAAATTCCTGGACTTGCGCCTCATCGCAACCACCCTTTGGAAAATGCCTGGATCTTCCCCTGCATGTTACCAGACACCATGTTGAGAACCCTGACTACTCAAACCATGCTTGCCATATTGCATGTGTGTGTGATTTCCATGAGAGTTTTACCCCACTGCTGCCTGCTTTGCACACTATCAGTTTTGAACATGATAAAGATTATCAAATACAGAGAAAAAAGTTTGTCTGCATCTTGGATTGTTACTGATGCCTGCTGTTAGCTGATTGGCTGATTCCAATTTGTGACTTCGATCCTGCTCCTACTCGTTGCAGAATGCTGAGAACCAGCTACGCTCTGTCAAAACTTCTGTCCGATTGACGACCGTCTGCCATGTTTGTCAGCATCGCAAGGCAACTCAAAGGAAGTACGCCATGAAACATTGCTGCCAACCTCACGATACTCTAATTCAGTCACAAACTGAAGTGGAGAAAAAACATTTGAGCACAGTTGCTTCACTTGCAACATCGAATAAGAAACCGGTCGCGTGTGCATTGTGATAGAAACTCCACAAAACAATATCTGCTTCTTGACGATTGTATAAAATTGTTTATACCTCAAGTCCATGTACAAGTTGAAATGGCTATTTTAGATTTATCATTTGGAACCTTTTTTTTTTAAAGTCCGGTTGTAGAAAAAGTAGTATGTTTAAAAAGAGGTAATTAATGTACCTATACACGTATTTTTTACTGACCCGAGTTCAAAATATGGGAAAACCTTGCTTACCCCTTAATGGCCCCTTGATGGCCTGAAAAAAGGATAGATACCAGTAGAGCGTCTGAAATTTTAGTATGGTACAATGTACCATACTCTTCATGGAAAACATATGAAACAAAAGTTGTAATACTTTAGTTGACTCTGATGGTTATGGTTGAAAGAGTATAGTGGGAGCAGAACATTAGTCATTGTAATGATGAACAAAGAAGTTGACTGGAGCATGGTTTGAACCTACTACCTCCGCAATATCGTACCGGTGTTCTACCTAGAACATTAGTAGTTCGTAATGAAATAGTTATCTTTTGCTGTCCCTACTTATACAGGTTAGCAGTCCAGATACACTTCTAGACCTGGCTTTAGTTTGATCTGGTATTGTTTTGTAATTTTCAGGGAGAAAATTTGTAGAGTGTGTGACTATGTGGTGGGGAAGTGAATAAGTCTTTTTTGGTCGGGGAAAGACAGATGTGTTGGTTTGTTACCTACCCTCTATTCAATTGAAGTGCCTTTTTTTTCCTCTCTTCTATTTAACGCTGGTTCATACTTCATACGAATGCGAAGCAAACCTGACGTCACAAAACATGCACTGCAAATTTCTTCAGAGTTGAAATATGTTTTCAAGTTTTGCAAATTCCTAGCGGGACAACTTGCCAGGACGTGACAAGTATGCGATTAGGTTTGCTTTTTTGCTGATGAGTATGAACCAGGCTTTAGCCAGATTAACTTAGTTTACTATGGTGCTACCTGTGGGGCTTATCGGCTTTTTAAGTTCTGCTAGCTTTTAGGACAAATTTTAAGAAGCTAAAGTTGTAGCAGAGCTGCAGGGGAGTCAATCGCAAGTCATATCACAAAGGACACCAGTAACGGGTGATGAACATTGAAAGAGGGATGCCTTTGTCTTAGCCTGTTAAAATAGTTGGTCACATGACTTGAGACTGGATGACTCTTGATTGACTTGTGATGACTCGATAAAATCTCTGTGCTTGTTCTTTAAGTCTCTAGTTACTTAGTTTTCATATTAACTGTGGGAACCAGTTCAATTCAATGGCTTCCCATGATATCTTGGTTGGTGACCAATCTTTACATAGTGTCTCTCAGCATATCTGTTTCTTTGCATCATCTTGATTATGCTTAGACTTTCTACGCCATACATTTTTTAACTTGCCGTAGTATATTAATTATATCAGAAACTCATATCTAATCAGAGGATCTGAATTTTTTTTATCATAATGATTATAGAGATGGTTTATCATTTTATTGGACGTTTTGTGGTTTTTAACTACTTTGTACAGATAAAATAATTTTTAATACAACTCCTGAATAGCGAATCTTTACAAAACCAAAGCTTCTGTTTAGCGTTTAAATGAATGAGCAATTTTACAATCTTCTTTTGTAGAGTATCTAAAGTATACAATATTAGATCATTTTAATGAGTTTCTAAAATGAAATTATATTACGTTTGAAGTTATAGATTATTCACAAAAATTTTGGTTTGCCATATGAAAACTTAAAATAAAAGAAAGGATTAATATCATTTTACAATTATATCTGTTCTTCCCTTGTGGGCAAAGTATTTTACCAGTTGGTATAGCTCAATCAATTTATTTATTGCATATAATGCATTCCATGTAGTATGTAGGTAGCTTTTTTCTAATCTGACATGTAAGCAAACGTGTGCAGTTTTCATGAACATCTAAAACAATTGATCAAAAACCTGAACAAAGCAAAAATCACTTTCAGTGTAAGTGCTCATGCCCTCGCATGACTGCATTTTATTTTCTGTTTCTGGAATTCTTTTTTAAAAAATTGTGTTTTGTTAAAACAAATTGAATTATAAAACCATCAATGGTAATTTCCCATTAAAAAGTTTTAGCAAATTTCAGAAATCATGCTTTACCTCATAATCTGATTTGGTAATTGAATGTTGTTTTTACATCAGTATGTTTCCCTGAAATTTCTGAGTAGTAGAGGACTAATTTCTATTAATGTGTGAACAAACTTGGTTGTAAATCAGAAAAGATGACTATTTTGTGCCTTTTACAGCAGTTCAATTTTGCAAATTGCATATGTAACATAATGCCATCATCAAATTACATTGAAATCATGTTAATTTTTCATACAACCAAAGTTCAAGACAGTGCAGTTGGCACTTCATGTATTTACTAGTGCCGGGGGGGGGGGGGGGGTTTTTAACCATGGTGATTGTGTCGATAACATTAATGTGCCTCTGTATATCATTGTATCTAAAGCCGTTTTTATAGGCGACAAACGAAAACAGAATAGGCTCATGTAAATTTTCGGAGAAAAAAAAAATGTTAGCAAAGTTTGGAGCTTCGTATGCAACAGAAAAGGTAAGAGACACATTCAACATGTTGCTTCATGTCAAGATGGGTGTTCAGTAAATGGTGGCAAGTTTTGTACTCTTGACTCCAAAAACTTTCTGCATTAATTGAAAAACTTTCATTTTGTTTGAAGGTGTCTGCAACATGTTAAACATTGAAAGTAAATGCATGCGGCATAGTATTTGCAAACTTTGCATTAGTGTAGAGCAGTACAAAAACATATTAGCGCTAAAGGAAAAGAGAGACCGTTTTACTGCTCTTAAAAGTTGCCACCCATATACTGAACATGCATTTCTGCTTGCTCTTTTGTTTTGCCTTTTGTTTTAACTTCACACTCACCTTGCAGCTTTTTCATGACACTTCCCTTTAATCCATCCTCACACTGACACTTATTGGTGCTGTCATTGTGCATGCATTTACGTCAATTAATAGTAATCTTGAAAACGTTTATGAATTTTAACAATTCTGGGCCCAATTTAATGGCTCTGCTTATGCTTACTGTTAGTGGAAAAAATAATCCTGCTTACTGTAGCAGAAAATTATGTGCTTATGGTAAGCATACTTCACTGGTTAGTGAGGATTTTTGGCTTGTGCGCATTTGTGCATCCCACTAAGGATTCTGCGCTTACAGGTTTAGTGCAGATATTTTTGCTGGGGCTGTTAACGCACAATGGTGATCGTAAGTGCGGAATTATGTGGCTAGCAGAGCCTTCAAATTGGTTCTGTTGCATTTCATTTGAGTTCATTTTTAGCATTATCATGAGTTGATTATTTCATATTTGATTGGTGATGATTTTGATTCAGTTTTTGTCATTGGATCGGGTGATATTTGTTTATTTAGCATTACGAGTGATCATTTATTGATTATTGATACAATTGAGAATTGAGATGCATTTGAAAAATTCCTCTGCATTTTGAAACTTTGTGCATCATGAGAATATCAGCGAATGCAGGAACACAGCAGGGGACCTGAAAACTGTTATTTTGGGCACAACATTTGGTCCTAAATCTTTTAGGGCACATGGAGGGTTTCTTAATTTCATTTATTGGAAAGTGCAATTCTGAATGGGAATTAGATGGTTTCTTGATTTTGCTGTTGTTGGTATTTTGCATAGTTTTAAGGGGGTGTTTCTTTTTTGTTATTGTGTTGCAACATCTTTAAAAAGTAAATAAAACAGGCTTTAATGCCATTAGGGTCCAGAGGAACAAGAACATCGTCCCAGCAAATGAAGACACACAAACACTTCATGTCGTAAAAAATGAAGGAAATAGACAACCATTTTTATGTATTTCAAATGGTATGTGTGAATCTGTGTATGCGACCTGAAATCTCATTTTAAGTAGACGTGCTTTATCATTCATATATTTATCATATATTTAGTTTTTTAGGTTGATCTCAAAATATCTGTCAATCTATAGACCACAATGCATATCTGTAGTTGCAAAATTTAGCAGACAGTCATTGACAATACGAAAACATGTTACCACTTTTCTGCCCGCAAAGCCTCATCGCGAAAATGCCCTGAAGAATTTTGAAAAGTGCTGTTGATAGAATAGTGTGTAGCTTCTCTGTAAAATGCTTCTGAAGAAAGTGGCTTTAAAAGTGTAGATTCTGTTCCCTGAAAGTAAAACATTGATACCGCTTTAAGACACCTGTCTTTAAGGGAAGGCTTCAGTTTTGTTTCAATTCTCATGCAGACATCTTTAACAAGGTTTCCACTTTTTAAAGAGAAGTTCTTTGCATTTTAGTTTGTCATTGTTTTGTTTCGTTGTTTTTATTTGGCAGATGCATTTTCTTTACCTTTTATTTAGTTTTGAAGTTAATTAATATTTTGAATTAATCAAATGTCATGTTAAACCAAACCTGAGTTCTTACTAGTTCATAAGAGTAGAGTACCAAAAACATCCACTTGTTATTCGTGTAAATAATCACTTGGTTTAAAAAGTAGTGCACAGGATTGACTTCACTGCCACTTGCCAAAAGCCATGCATACTTAAGATTATTTTGAAATTCCTCCCTTTTTTCAAATTCAAATCTTCCGGAAACTTGTCAGATTATTTGATGAATTTAGTCGACAAGGCCTTTCTGGAAAAAAAATGAAAGATAGAACTTTGAACTTTTTTGAGGGTTTTTTTAAACAAATGATCTCAATGAATATCCAAATTGAGACATGCAAACTCTCAAATGCAAACTAAATTCCAAACCTCATTTTTTCCCCTTCGTAGAGTAACTATAAAAATCATGCAGTTTGAATAGTCCCATTGCATCAGCACAGTTAGTCTTTGCCCAAGACTGGATTTGAATCACTGTTAATAGCAACCTCTGCCATCACTGTGGCTTTAATGCACTTGTCAGGGACATGCTGTATTAGGGGAAGAAAATAAACAATTCCAGCCGTGGCCCAAGACTACCGCACAGTCAATCCTGTGTTAACTCTACATCACATCACATCACGACCGTCACACACGGACATTCACAACAAACCTCATGCCAGCATGTTGAGAATTAGTGCACCCGTAAAACTGTTCTTAAAATCAAAGTTTTGTGCTTTTAAGCACAAAATTCTTGCCATTCTTGCAGTGGTGTGTGTTTAGAAAACTGAACAATAGAACACATTAGCAGTAGTGGTATAAGAGTTCTCATTTTAGAAGAAATAGTTAAGATTTGATATGTTCCACCTAGCCTGCAGGATTTCTTGTGAATTTGGTGTGTGTGATTTTTTTTTTGGGGGGGGGGTTGTTTTTAAAAATAATTTTAATTTTGTTGTTGTTATCTTTCTCTTGTTACAGAAATGATGACAGGAACTCCACCAACAAGTAAGTGAAGCTCCTCTTACTGTTTTTCTTGGACGTGTTGAAAATTCACGAGATTCTATTGGTCAGCATATATGCTTGTGTGTTCTTGGGCTAGACACTTTACTACAATTGCCTCTGTCCACTGAGAAGATAAATGGGTGCCTGTGAAGGTAGAGACCAGATTGCACTGATGTTGAGCAGCTGCAAAAAAACTGGTCTCATGGCCTGATGAACAGGGTCAATAATTGTGAAGTGTCTTGAGATCTTTGGTATAAAGTACCATAATATATGCATCGCAGTGTAGGTCATTATGGGGAGTCGGTAAGTCGGTCAGTCAGTCAGTGACTCGGATAAGGGACTATGGGCCATCCTTTGGGTTTCAGGAAAAATAAAACCAAAATTAAACAAAAGTTGCATCGTCTCCTTTTACAGCTTCCCCACCTCGAATCAAGCTGATGTCCCTGGCTGAGACGTCGCCCGAGAAGCATTCCCATCATCATCACTCCAAAATGTTCAGCTCCTTCCGTGACACTATCAAAAACTCCTTCCGGATATGGGGCTCGGCCGATAACCTGGATGAAACCGACAACTCCAAGCTACAGGTCTCGCCAAGGAGCCGTAAAGCCGGCGTAGATTATGTAAGACAGATAACATGGAATTCTGCACTTGTGGTCACCTTACCATAGTAATTCTGCATTGATCCATAAAAGCACAGAATTCTTAGTTACTGGATCTTTGCGTTTGCACAAACCAACAATTCCTTGCAATTCTGTGACATTTTACAGTGGGGAAAAGTTTTCTGCTATAGTTAGCAAAAATAAGTCGAAAACGGGTCCATGAAGTTAGCTGCTCTGCTTAAGATTTTCAAACATTTCATTTATTATGTAGCCAAACAAGGCAAGGCAGCCTAGTAAAGCTGGTGCCAGAGTGCACAAAATTCTATCCAATTGATTCTGAGTGGCTATTTACTGGAAGTCTTTTGTGCATCTGGTCTACACACTGGACATGATTTGGCACATTCATTTGCAGTGTTGTAGTTGAGTTCTTTTTTCCGAGTACCGAGTACTGCCGAGTACTTAGGTTGCTGAGTACGAGTACTTGTACCTCCGAGTACAAGAACAGGTCTCCGAGTACGAGTACTTGTACTTCCGAGTACGAGTACAAGTACGAGTACCTGTATTTCCGAATAGGGCCACACGGCAAATGGTTCATTGTGCGTAATTGCGGCCCAGGCCCATTCAGACCGATATACAGACCATCACGGCTAGCTGTTAAATGTGTTTGTCCGGACGTGCACAGTGGAAAATCAGGAAACTTTGTTTTCTCCACAAGCCAATCCACCATTCCAAACTGAAGGTATCGATAAAATAAGGCTGTGGTATATAAAGTCAAGCTATACCACCCCCCCCCCCCAGTACTGCTATTCTAGTACGAGTACTTTGATGATCGAGTACAATTTCGACATGTCGAGTACGAGTATTTTGCTGCCCGAGTACGAGTACAGTCATTTCGAGTACAAGTACTTTGACATTCGAGTACGAGTACGAGTACTCCAAAAAAAGTACTCGAGTGGTACTTGAGTACGTGTACCGAGTACGAGTACTACAACACTGTTCATTTGTGTTACATGTACATGGTAATCCTATATGATAGCACTGCTCGGCTCTTAATTCACCAGTCAGCAACCAGTCTAAGGTCACAAATGAGCTAGTGACATATGTGCAAAGAGGGACCAAAATGTCTATAGCGTTAATGCATATTTCATAGGTTAGCAAGGAATTCCGACTTATATATGCGAAGATCCCATAACTAAGTACTGTGTTCTTAGGATTAACACAGAGTTTCTGTGCCAGCACTGTTATATGATAGAGTGATTTTGGGTGGTGATAAACCTGAACTCTCACTGTTTTACATGCACATATTTTTGTTTTATTGACTAACTGAGCAAAGGCAGCACAAAGGTGGTGGAGAGTTTGTTTGAGAATGGTTTTGGGATTTTTTCCCCAGAAGAGGTCAGGTAAATACCAGGAAAGTTCATCACAAATCAAAAGCAAGTCAAATCACAATCCAATCTTGAGTCAAATCACAAGTCAGTCACAATTCAAATCACAACTACTCACGAGTGTGACGAGTCATACTACTCATCAATCAAAAATTAATCAAAAGCCCATCATGAGTCACATTTGAGTTCATCACAAGTCATGTGTTCTCAAGTCAGTAACCAAAAACTTCTACTCTAGTGAACTGTGACCAAGGCATCACTTTTCAATTCTCATCCTCAATTGTGACTGGTTTTGATCTGAGTTGTTACTGACTTGTGGACAAACTTGACGAGCACAACTCCACTGTAATGGCCCTATTTTCAATGTCAGTTCAGGTCTTGGTAGCAGGGCAAAGCAGATTTTTTTTAAAGGTACATAGAATCATTTGCTCAATATGCATTGTTTTTATTTGAAGAAACAAAATTGCTCAAAATCTGAAGTAGTTTGCGTAACAGCTAACCCGTTGAAAATTTGGCTTTGTGGTGACCATAGATTGAGAAAACATAATAAACATACATGTATGCACAATTTCGTTGGTCTCTTCCATGAGTCCATTGCGAATGCATGTAAAAAAAAAGTGCCCGCTGGATCATTTTAAAAAAAAAATCACTCTATTTTTCTTTCAATTGAACTATTCCTGGCAGAAAAATTTCACAGGGTATTTGATACCATCCCTATCTTCCCTTTGACCAAGGCTTTCTCATTAAATTTGTGGGTACATTTCTAGGCAATTTCCATTGTTCCTACATGCCAAGAGGTTTTCCATTTGTTTTGTCATTTGATTTTGTTGCTTTCTAACAGCGTGATGTGGCTCTAACCATGCACTTCTCTTTTCTCTATTTCGGTTTTCGTTTCCTGTGTGATCAAAATTGCAGTTAATGCCACCCACTGCAGCACCGCCTAAATTTCGTAGGCATACGGAGAGCACTTCACCAAATATGAGGTATTTCATTGTCTCAGTCGTTTTGAATGCCAGGCTATCAGGCATACCTGGCTAATCAGCCAATAGAGTGATCCGTTAAGCCTTGCCCCACGGTGTCCTGACCAATCACAGCCGTGATTCATGTCCAACATGCATGCACAAAAGTCTGAGCATGTGTGTATGATGCGCGTGTCTGGAACATAGAGTATTGCATTGAAGAGACGCACGTGTTGATACATGCGTGTTCAGTGGGCGGAGCCTAAATGGATCAGTCTACGCATGGGTAAAAATAGTAGGTCATAGGTCATATGGGATAAACATAAACAGCCATTTCCAAGACAACAACGCCGTATTGGTTCTTTGTGGTACTTCACTGATTCAGTGCAACACTTAACAACTTTCAAGTAAGACCTTACTGTTGGCACTGTACGTCGTCACACTTCTCTATTCCGATTCATATATATACATGTATGTGTACTATAAGTCATTGTGCAGAAATGATATACCAAATTGGCTTTTTCATGGAAATGAACTTCAATAAAAAGGTTGAACCAAGAAATTGACTGCAACTGGATTCAATTTGCAATGCTCATGAGGTTGAACGTTCAAATCCTGCTCCGTTTTTCAACCAAATACGGGTGTATAGGTGAATTGTGTTCAGTTTTCCATTTTGGATTTGTGGAGTTTCTTATTCAGTCTACAACCCCCTCAAAAGAAAGAATCCTGTTGATTAAAGGGCCTTTCACACTATCCACATCTCTGTGTTGGGCCCAGATCCAATACGTTGATTGCAGGAACCCCTTTCACGCTAGCAAAAAGCCAACACATTTTCCACATGAGTTCAGCCTTCTACACGGGTAAAATCCAACCCTGGGTGGGACCAGGGTTGAGAGACTCTACCCAGGTAGAACATCCAAAATCTACAGCCGACCCAGTAAAAGTGTGAACTCATGGTCGATGGGACCCGGTTCTGCTTAGATGGACTCGTGTTGATTTCAACACGGGTAGGCACAAGTATAGTGTGAAAAACCCTTATTTTATCAGGTAATTTTAACAGCAAAGGCACTTTTCCCCTTTTGTTATGAACAGATCTGAGATGAGAAAAAGTGAATCTGATCCCAACATCATGGAGTCAGCAGAAAGCATGTTTGTGTAGAGACTAGCAACATCATCTGTCTAGTACCCAGGGCGGATCCAGGGGGGGGGGCCAAAGGGGGCCATCCCCCCCCCCCCCCACCCCCCGAAAAAAACGAAACCAATTTTTTTTTTTTATGTGACATCGCAATAAAGGCAGGCAATGAGTACACCACCATCTTTTCCTCAAAAAAACATTGGTTAAAGTGATCAGAAATTGCCTCAGATCGCACCACAGAGCATCTAGAATCCAAAAAAATTTCGGGGCCCTTAAGCGGGCCCCGAACCCCACGCCGTAATTTTTTTGCCCACTTTTTTGGGGGTCCAAAATTTTTTTTGGCCTCTCCCAAAATTGTGTTCTGGATCCACCCTTGTCTAGTACCTGTACTTCTCATCTCATTGGACTCTATAAGCTGTGTAGCAACGATGCACAAGTCTAGCTGCACCACCTACATCTGAGGTAGATGGAAAAGAGTCAAGGGAACTGCACGCACCCTTATTTTATGCCCACAAAACAAAATTCTTTTGTAAGTAAAGATTCCTGAAAACTGTTAGCATGAAGAGATCCCTGGAGTTTGCATGATGTTTCTTAAAATGCTCCCCAATAGAAATTAGCTTGTCTGATCATCATACACTTTTTTATAAGGATTGTGTTCAGGATACATGTATGTGTATGTGAATTTATGAAGAGCTGAAATTTTGGTCATAATTCTATTAGCTGCAGCTTTTGAGACAACTGATTAACAAAAACAATTAAAATAGTGTTAGTTTGTATGGAAAAAAAAAACTCAGAAATTCATTAGTCTTTCATGAACAAAATTTTAATCAACATTTTTTAATGTATTCGCATCTATTTTTGTATAAAAAAAACTTTTGATTTGCTTGTAAACATGCTTACTGGAAAATATATGTTCTTACGTACTGTTTTATGATTATAACTTGTACTTGTATATTGCATGATTTGTATTCAATGCTGTAGTCTGTGTGATTTGGTCTGTAGTTTAACCTGGTAAGTATATTTTCTATTTTATTTTAGGTTGCTTTTACACATCTTACCAGTCTGACCAATACGTGACTGTCTTTTTTAACTTTTGAGGACAAAGCTTTGACCTAGTTTTTAAGGTCATGGACATCATTTGCATTTGTGGTAATTTTATGAAATGAACCAATTTAAGGGCTATTAACTTATAGCAGACATCGTTTTACTGAAAGTTATTTAATGTTTTGTGTCCATCGGTACTGGAAAAACACGGACAACATTTTCTTCATCAAAGTGTAGCTCGCGGATAGAACCCATAGATCACAGGGAGTGCCCAAGTGCTGCTCTGTAGTGGGAAACCAATTACATACATATACCTAGCATACCCGGTACCCGAGCGTAAGCACGAAGTCAACAGCTGGCTCACGGCCATTAACGGATGTAGTATTTGAGAATACTGTTCTCAGCAATGGTTAGGTCCTAACCATCGTTAGTACTGATACAAAATTCCTCTATTCGTGAGAAGACACCACCATGCTCGACGATTTCACAGCATGCTTCATACTGTTATATACTTACAATCAAGTGGGCTATTTCATAACATTTTTGGCAGTTTTATTGGTGAGCGTTTTCAAATGTTTTCCATTACCTGTAATATAGAAGTTTCAATATTTGCAACATTTTTTGTTTAAATTCATGTTCAACCTATTTCCAATTGTATTATGAGCCCCTTGGCTTTGTACATTAGTAACAGTACAATAGTGTACATTAATGTAGTATATTCTTCACTACATGTACAGTTTTATTTATTGGCCAAAAACCAAAGCATGGCCATTTTGTGAAAGTAAACTTGTATCAAAGTCCACAAAAGTTGGCTTGATTTTTCCATCTTCAATTAAAAAAAGTGCATATTGACTTTCTGATTGAGCAGTACACATTACCTATTTGCAGACATGACAATTAAGAAATGTGAATCTTCATTACACTGTCAAAAACAATGCTCTTATCAAATTCTGGTAGACACATTTTCCCTTACAATATCGTTGTTTGCCCTCGCAAGAAATTCCAACAAGGCTTTTATATTTTTATTACATGTAGAATTTTCGATTCAAGTATTTGTAGTTATCGTCTTGTACACACTATAAATAATCAGTCATGAATTTATTTCTATTCTTTTATTCATTTTCATCATCGGCCGACTTTTTCATTTTTAAAGACTTTAGTTTTTATCATGTTGATATTTTTCAGTATTTGTTTGATTTTGAAGCTCAAAAACAAGTTCCTTTCAATACTTTTTAGTGATTCAATGTTACAAGAAATTTGACACTGATTGTCAAGAGGGTTGCTTTTATTTTATTTTTTTATTACGTTTTGAATTTAAAGATGGACTACTTAAAATAAGACAAAATTAATCTAGTAGTAAAGTTAGATTTCTCAGGTTGTGCTCAGAATTATGAAAGTGGACTAATACATTGGGTATTTATTGATTTAGCAAGAGGGTCATTGATATTAGATGATGGTTTGGCAAGAAGTGTCCAGTTTGGATGTTGATTAGTTAATGGTAGTATTGGATTGGGTTTCATGGTTAATTTTTGCAAAGAATCATGCATGAAATGCCCAATCAAGGAACTTACATATTTAATGCAATACGAGTCTGTAGACCTAGAGAGGCTGCCTGTACTTGCATGTACAGGAAGCAATTAAAATAGGTGGTCAGTTGTTCAGTTATTTTCAGGGGGATCAACACCATGTTTTTCTCAGTTGGCACTTGTACTTATTTTCAGAATATATATTAAACACCACAAACACATAGATGTGTGCATTCCAATGTACTGTAACTGCTGCAAGACTTTATTATTGTAAATAAAGTGTTTCCAGTCGTTAAGCTGAAGAGGCTTCACTTTTATGTCAAACATCAAACCGATAGTATTGTAGTATGGGCCTTATGCACGAGTTGGCCATTTTTATCGAGTTCCCTGAATGTATTTCATAAATGGTTAACTGTTGAATGGAATGGCGCCAGACAATTTATGCATCCTTATTTTACTATCATTTTTTTTAATCTGGCTTAAAACATTAGGGAATGTTTAATTACAAATATATAATTATTCATTAAAGCAGACTTGAATAAATTAGTAATTTACTTGCTTTCATTTCTCTTCGCAAGTTCCAAAAATGAAGATGTTACCTCACTTTCAATTCAATATGGCTGACTTGTGCATAAGGCCCATTGTGTTCATTGCTTCATTATTGGCTGGTATCCAGTATTTATATTAACACAAATAGTATTTGCAGAGAACTACCCTTAATGGGTGGTAGAAGAGCTATGGTTAATCACCTGAGTAGTTGAATTTCAATTCATTACAAGTCGAAGTAAACTGACTGAAGGGGGATTCTAGTCACAATATGTCGTCATGCCCCCAACATTCCATTTCAATTCAGTGAAATTAAAAATGTCTTGCAGGAAATAGCTTGATTGACTCTTGTAGATTTTGCGACTTTTTTCGACAAACTTATCTCCTGATGTGTTGTTTTGCTCAATGATTGTGAGGAATCAGTAAATGGAGTAAATATAGTCATTCACAAAATCTGAAATTTATTTGAAGTCTTTGAAAAAACACTCTGTACTCAATTTGGGTATAATTCATTCATTGGTCGAAAATGCTTTGTTTATTCATATATTTGTACATTACATAGGATTATCATACATATTAACAAGGATTTATTAACTACTTTGTGAGATAAGAGCAAAATACCCAATATCAGGGTTATGGTAATAAATCAATAAAACAATATGGAGACAATTTCTTTGAGAAAATGTAATGTGTTCTCGTCAATGTGATTTACAAACCGAGAAAGTGTGTAACTATATTCAATATTCAACAGAGAAAAAATATGGAGTGCTTTGGTTCAATGGAATCCCAACAGGAAACTTGTGCACTTGGGCAAGACACTTGCCTCATGTTTTTTTTTTATCAATCACAGCCTTGATTAAAGTCCGCCACGCAGTGTGGCATTCGGGGGGTGCAAGGGTCTAGGCCTAATAAGACATTGGTCTCTCGATGTCCAGCTAACATGGTCAGACCGATAGTATACAAATATTGACTGCTTTATCTCGTGGTGTAGTAAAACCAGCCTCCCGAGGTGATCCATATGAAGCATTCTTTAGAAAATAGAATGCTCCATGGATCACCGAGGGAGGCTAGTTTTACTACACCACGAGATAAAGCAGTCAATATTTGTTTAACAACACCTCACCCACAGATTCTGCTTGATTTTAAGCGATAAATGATTAATTTAATCTAAATACAATTAAAATGTACTTCTATTTGAAAGCAAAATTAGTTGAAAATTTACTTGCACTTTTCCAAACTACCCCTAAGCTTCATTTAATGTTTGAATGCAGCTCTGTAGCGCCAGCGCTTTTAACGCGTGCCATATGCATAGTACTTTGATTGCTATGGGTAAAGTACTTTCGGATGTGCACATGCAGCAAGATAGCAAAAATATCGCATGCCATGTGACTCGCTCTCGGCCAATCAAGATACAGAATATGTGGATGAGGTGTTATAATGTCATATTTAGCGCAGCACAGTGTTCAATATTTTATTTGAAGATGTTTCGACACTGTAAACCAATCAGAGCACACTACCAATGTATCCCCCTTCAATGGTGAAAGCATTGTGCCAGCTACTGTATAAAGCAACTGCCCCCTGATGGATTATCTGAACAATAGCTAGCACAATGCTTTCCCCATTGAAGGGGGCCTTCATGATAGTACAATGGATTGGTCTATACCACTTGTCGCAGTATCCATGACGAACTGAGGATTACTTGACTCTGATGAGCTGTGCGTTTCTCCGTTTCTCGTATCGCACCGTTCCGGTCTCAAATCGCTGTGCCCTGATCGATTCTGAGATGCGTTTGTAGGTTGACGTCTACATCAAACAAAGAGTCAAGAAAAGGAGAAATGTATTGTAAGCCATTTGCATGATGATTATAATTTCTCTGTTTGACCCTGTGTAGCTTATCAGCTCATGGGTCAAACGACCATAGAGCAACTTGTAACAGTTTACAATATCTGAAAATATTTTTGAACAAAAAAATGCTTGAGGTACTTCGCTGAGCTTTTTGGCAATTTCCTTTCCTTGTTTTGTGTTTGAAACGAATTCTGCCTGTAGAGGTCTTGTAGCACACTTGGCGAATCTTCAACCTCTTGAAATGTGTAATAATGTTATAAGTGGGTTTGGACATCCGAGAGCTTCTTACATTACTTTGTCTAGTTCCCAGGCCTATTTACTTCAAACTCAATGGTTCTTGAGTGTGGAGTGCTGAATAGTAACTCATGGCAACCAGGGAGAACTGGTATGCAAATGAATAGATGCTTTCATCTGCTGATGTAACCCCGCCCACACCTATATTTGTTCACTTTATGACATTGAAATATATGTAATTTACCTTTGTGTTCAGGACGGCAACCACGCTGGTGATGGGTACCAGTTTTCCATGTCGAGGGTTGACTGTGAAGTAACGCTTGCCCTTGATCACACCGTCGGTATCACCCTCTGGCAGGAAAACAATAATCATGATCAGTTTGGTGTTCTGAAAGGGAGGATGGGCTTGCCACAAAGTATCAACAATACAAAGAAGAATTCCATTACTAATGAATTAATAAGAGTTCGGAGAGGCTAAGTGGTGCACACTGGAAACAGATACCAGGGAATTGGTGGGAAGGTTTTTATCCAGTCACAAGCCAGTTGGAGTAGGGACCTTCATTTAATGTGGAGTCAGGTTGGCATAGCGGTTCTTTCCTTGCCTTCCACCGCTGTGACCCTGGTTTGAATCCCGCCTGGGCCAATATGTGGATTGGGTTTTCAGTCCCTGCCTGATTCCGTGGGTTTTCCCCAAAATATTCTTCTGGGCTTTTCCTCCCATCTCTAAAACTGTAATTCCTTTTCAATGTCTTCTCTCTACAGGTTTCTTCAGGCTTGCGAGCTACATTGCTCTAGGGGGCTTTTGAGGAATCCTTGGTTTCATTACCAGATATGAATAATAATATTAATAATAATAACAATTTAAAGCTCTTTCTGTCCCTCAAACAAGAGAACAAAAACAACCTGAAACCAGATGAGTTCACCTTTGGTGCAAAAACAGAATGTCAACACGAGGTTTTTGTGGTGGGGATTTCGGCTGTTATGACATTTAGCTAACCTGCTTCATCCAGCCGGATGCCTGCATACAGTCTATGGTCATTGTGATTGTATTCCTTGTCCACTTTACCGATGAACTTGACGATTCCTGACTGAATGGTGCCTCCTCTTTTACCACCTACATTTTAAAAAAAGTTTAAAATTCAAAACAGTACATTTATATTGTAATTCTGCAGGTTGTGAGTTCCAGTCCAGCCTGGAGTTATGGTGCGTGCGTGTGTCCTTGGGCAAGGCACTTTGTCACTCATTGCTTCTCTCCACCCAGGAGTAAATGGGTACCTGTGAGGGCAGTGATGGTTACTGCTATTGATTGTAGCTGCCTTGTGCTGAAATGAGCTGAGATTGTATTTGAAATGTTTCATTGGATCAATGAGCTTGGGTAATATTGATGTAGTGCCTTGAGTACCAATACTGGTGATGTACTTTATTAAAAAAAAAAAAAAAAAGTATGCAGCAAGCAACTATATTTCAGCTTGATATTTATTGTGCATTGTTTTAATTCCATTTTATTCAGGCAATAAATGTTAAGAAAATAATTGGGGGCAAATGAAATGGCACCTCGGGTACCAAATCTCCCCAGACATACAAAAATGCCATGGACCACATCGTAGCAGAAAACAATTTTTTACTCTTGAACAAACGTGCACACAGATAAAACGAAAGAAATCTTTAAGTCACAAACCTTTCTTCTTGATGCGGACCCTGTCTCCAACCTGCAGGCACTGTGCCACCAGAAAGTCATCCTCGAACATCACCGTCCCCTTCTGCATAATGGAAGACTCCTCTGCCCCTAATCTAGCCATAGAGGACTTAGGCCTGGGGTTAGCACCATTTTTCAGGCAAGGGGTGACGGTCTTAGAGGTGGGCATGTAAGAACCCTCAGGCGTATACAAGTCATATATCGTGGGCTCGTCCTCTTCCGCACTGCCCTGTTTTTGGAGAAGTCGCAAGAGTCCTCCGTTTGATGCATTCACGGACGTCGCCACCACGTCTTCATCGTCTGGATGACAATCGTTCAGTCTTTGGTGCTTGCATTCTGATTGGCTGCTGCTGCTACTACTGTCGTAAGGAGGTGTGCTGATGTCTATGCGGCTGGAGTTGTATGATGGCTAATGACACAATACAAATACAGAAAAAAATTCACAGCTAAGAAGTTGATTCTTGCAACAACATTCAGGTGCATTTTTCTCAAGCAAAGATGCCACTAGTCTTGGGCCAAGACTAAGATGCTACTGGTTATGGACTCTTACACAAGTACCCCCTCAACGGTCACAAAGAGAGAGTTGGGGGGACCAATTGGAGAAACACTTGTACATATTGGCACCGTATGCCTATACTGCTCGCATAAACAAGCTACAGACTTGTGCACAATTAATTAAGAACTTGTTTGTGAGCGCTTCATGCCATACGCGTACAAACCATGGCAAGCGGTCTTGTGTGCGCTGCTGCACACATGTGCTGTGTTCTTCAAAACGAAGGAGTCCTTGTAAACGGTCACAAAGCGCCCTCTACTGGTCATGCATGAGTCCATTGGCAGAGGCAGTGCATACTCTTCTTCCACAAATTCCACAACGAACGCATTTCATATATACAAAGAGTGGCACATATTGATAACTTCATTTAGCGATTTATTTCAACTTTTCTAAAACAAGAATGCATAAACAAAATTGGTTCATCTTTTATTGAATGTACTCACCTTGTTTTCCTTTGAGCGGGCCCCAACTTGCATGCTCTTTGACGACCTAGGGTTACAAATGAATTAATCAGTTAATGATTACGGTACCGAAAACAAAGACAGGCCTTGCTATATTGTTTCAATTTACAGTAAATGAACAATTTAAGACTGTATCAATGAATAATAAAGCCATGAAGAACCTATGTCTGCTTTGGTTCTTGCAGTGACTTTTTTGTTTAAAAAATTTAGATATGAATGTGAGACTGGCTCACTCACTGACTGTCACTGGTGAATTAGACTTCCATAAGTCTCACCTTGGCCCAAAAGTTTGAAATAGAGATACCCTGTAATACCAATGAATGGGCTAAACTCTCAGCCTATTGTGTAGGCCACATGCATTACAAATTACAAAGTCTGCTCTCCACTAAAGTTACTTCACACCTACCTCTTCTGGAGTCGGATGACCCTGTAGTTCACCCCGTTGGGTGGGTAACCGTTCCTCATGCCCCACCCCCTCGTTGTGTCCCCAGACCCAGCCCCTCCCTCCATCCCACGATCCAGCCTCTCCTTGACACCGTCCAGCTCCTGTGATTTCTGCGCCACCAGACTGTCTTTCCCAACAATCAGCTGTTTGAGGGTGTATATCTCGCACTGTGCCATTTCCAGTTCTTCCTCAACGGAGGGCAGTTTGGAGAGCTCTGTTTCCAGGGTCTTAATCTTTGTCTTATTCTCTCGATTGACCTGTCGGGTCAAGGTCAAGACAGCGTTCCTCTCCTCCAGCCTCTTCTGGCAAAGCTGGAGCGTCTCTTTCTCCTCTTGCAACTCCTTCTTGATGTCTGGAACCTTCTTCAATTCCTGAAAATGAAAGAGTATGATTTAATGAATCTCAATGCTCTTCCAATTAAAGCTACAGTCCATCATTTGCAGCTATCCATGAAGTAACTGACCCTGAAGTAAGTATTGTTGAAAAACATACTTGGTTGAAAAATAGTAAAGGGACTAAACTCCCTGTGAAATTATTCTTTCTGGCAAGCTGTCATTTTGAAGAATTCAACGAAAGAAGGCCTTTCCAACGGTGTGTCTTAAGCGCGCGCAAGTGTTGGCACGACGCACACACGCGTGCGGTTGCTATAAATCGTCAAATCAGTGCACGAAATCGCGTAACTGCAATTGGCTCAGTGACAACGTGTCTCGGACGCTGAATTCAGGCCCAATTCAAAACATGATTCAACAACTTTTGATTTGAAATTGAGATCCTAGAATGCTGTTTTTCTTGAAATATATACAGCTAAAGCTGAGCTGAAACTTCATCAGGTTAGTTGTTCAGCACCCTTCTTTAGATCTTGAGCACGTTTTGCTTAAAACGAACAAAACGCACAAATTACAAATGATGGACTATACGTTTAAACTATCAAAAATCTCTTTCACGCTAGCAAGAATGCAACACAAAAACAACAGTGTTGTAGTGGAGGTACATTTGATAGATCACAAGTCATCTCAAGTCCATCACATGTCATTACCAAGTCAATAACAGTTATTAAAATGAACTTTGTTAGTGTTCATCCCCTGTTTACTTGTGACTTGATGGGTGAACTGATTTGTGATGTACTTGTGGTCTTCCGCAAAATCCAGGAGAGTTGGCAGCTCTGCTATGATACTGCTATACAGGGCCAATTAATGCTCTACACAGGTACAAACTTCGCTCTGGTCGGGTCCAGGGTTGAGAGGATCAACCCACTTCTAAACAAATTTGGAAAAAATAATGGGGGGCCCCCCCCCCCCCCCCACAAGCCAAATCCTGGATGTGGCACTGGTGATAGGTTCTTTACAGATTCTTGAAATTCTTATAGGATCATGGAAAGCAGTAAATAGCCATGCTACTAAACTTATGCATGTCTTCTACAAGGGTTTCATCATCAAAGTGACCAACCGTTTCCATCTTCTCATTGTGTTTGATTTCCTCTCGTAGCTGTCGATGCAGGTCAGCGATGACTCCCTGCCCTTCCTCCACCTTGGACTCTGAATCGCTCAGCTGCTTGCTAAGATCATCAATCTTAGCCTGCAGACTCAGAATGTCCAGCTCGTGTTCCCGTAAAGCACCTCTGAGGTTGGGTGGAACAAAGATGAAAATTGTTGAAGTTTTCTATCGACAAAATTGGCGACAGCCATTTTCTGAGATGGAACCAAGCTCGTGCGTTGCACACATGTAATATGGACGCACTCTGGGCCACTTCGACAAATTGGGTTACCAAAATGCATGCGCACCTAGTCTCTAAGATTTGCTTCTAATTTTGTTCGCCAAATAAGTTGATAACCATGTTGATAATGAAGGAATCACAGAGAAATGTCATGTGAATCAGTCGTAAAAATGTGGCAAATTCGTGTAATTTTGTGTATTGGGCTTGAACAAGATATTCAATACAATTTTAATAATTGTTAATAAATGAGCATGATCAATATTCAACAGACATCAACAGTTAACTTCAGGATGTGAGGATATTGGTGATTATCCCTTGTTAAGTTTTCTGAGCAACACAGAATGTGGATCTTCCAGGTACTCAATTTTTCAGTAAAATGTTCATGAAATCACGGTGACTTACTGGCAGTTTCTAAGGACATCTCGCACAGAGTCCAGATTGGTTTCTGTTCTTTCAGCATCAGCAACTGAAAATCCAAAAATAATATTAATAATATTAATATAAAATAATAATATTATGTCAGGAAATTAAATTGACACTATTTCTAGCAAAGCAGTTATTAAGTGGAGTTGATTCCTTTGTACACAACTAATGGTTGCAAAGACAAAAACCTCATTTTATGAATTATTAAAGTTTGTTAGCAACAAGTTATTTTTTACTTTAATGAAATGGACAGTTTAACCGACTTTAATTAAGGGAAACGTAATTGTTGCGCACTGCTGAACACTGTAAAAATGGCACCTTTCTTTTTTTTAATTAAAAAGCCTGATTTGTTTCGAGAGTGGCATGAATTGACAGCAGCAACAGATGTTCATTGAATGTTAACTTTTGTAAATTAATAGACATATGAGCAAACATAATGACCTTTCTAAAAATATGAATAATAATGTAACAAGGGGTGAAAACCAGACAATGTCACTTTCTTTACCTCTTTCTTCCAGTTGTTCCATTTTGTGGAGTAGTTTTGCCTTCTCTTTCTCGTTAGCATCCAGCATGATGGTCTTCTTCTCACTCTGTGTGATATCAACAAAAAAAGATCCAAATTTGCACACGGATTTGCAATACAGGACTGATAGCACTTTTGTTCTTTTCACTTAATTTCAACAACAGATATGTGTGTTTGAGGAGATGAAAACAAGCCTACTATTTTTCCTACAACTGCAAGAGCAAGAAATACACTGGATTTTGCATCAGGAAGATATAGATTTAGTTAGGTTTAGTCTGTTTTCATTGATGTAAATGTATGAAATTACGTCAGTAAATCAGTGAAGGGCAAAACCTCTCCTAGACGCAAAACTCCATCTTATAACTTGTGATTTGTTGCAGGACCTGCTGCTATTTTTGTTCAAACTAGCCCAATGATACTGGCGGTCATGGGCTCATGCGTTTGAATTCCTGCGAAATTTGTTCTCACAGGTTTATACTCTGATGTCACAGCAAAGATGCATGCTGAAAATTTGCAAAAGCTGAACATATTCCAGCTCTCATGAATTTACCTCAGTAGTTTCTTGATATCAAATTTTAATGATCTTCTGATTCATTATTGCGTGTATTATGAACAAGCCATTAGGCCAAAAAAAAAGTCTCCGGTTTCTGGTATGGAGTTTGCCCCAAAAGTGGTGCGGCGACGCAGTTTTTTTTTTTTTTTACTTTTTTTTTCTTCAAATGTCAGCTGATAACTGCAAATGGTGCCCGACTAAATTTAGTGCAAAATATATATGGGAATCCAGAGAGGCCACATAAAGCTTATACTAGATCGTAACCCCATCTAAAAACACGTTAAATTGCAGCAGCAGAGGGATTCCAGTCAAGTTTGGAGTTTTTGCAATTTTTGAGACATCATTGAAAAGAAAAAAATTTTTTTTTCATTCATTATGGTTACTACGTGCACGCATACCAGAAACCAAAGACTTTTTTTTTTGGCCTTACTTTGAAAAATTAGCATTCATTTGACTGTTTAAATACAATGCACAAGTGCACCATTACCTTTTGAAAACTGCAGTCTCAGTATTTCATTTTCTTTTTTCAAGAGGTCTTTGAAATTAATCCCTCCATTTAAGGAAATCAATCAGGACATTACCTCTGCTCTGCATTTGTCATACAGTCGCGTCATTTTCTGCAGTTCTCTGGATGCGATTGCATGTTCAGAACTGAGGGATGTATACTTCTCCTCAAAGTCCTAGACAAAAGAGACAAAACAGTCTTTTAAATCAAACACATACAAGAAAATACCAAATAATTAGGTTAGAATTTCTTTTCCTGGGAAACAAGTTGACTGAAATCCATTATCATATCATACTTTTTTAGAATTTTTCTACATTTTGAAAACATTACATATTTGCAAGTAAACACACTGCACAGGATCCTACTTTATAAAGCAGATAATATATTGTCTAAATTGTGGCCAATTTGCATTCTATCCTAAGATGCCATTTTTCAATGCAAAATTCAAAACTTTCTTTAAAAGAAAATGTACTTTTCTGAGAGTTGACTCATCCTCCAGTTTAGCCTTGGTGACTTTGAGTTCCTCTGTTGCCTTCAGAAGAGCTTGGCCCTCATGTTTTCTGTTGGAATTGAGCAAAACAGTACACACTTGCTTGACAATAAATTTAAGATAAAGGATCCATTTTGCAGACAAATGAAATGTGTTAAGCAAAGTTTTACTTTGGAAGAAAATAGTGTCATTTACCAAAAGAATTTCACCTCGTAAAAATGTTAATGACAATTCACTTTGAGACATCAGGTCCAACTCTGGCTTCAGAATGATACAAAATTGATTCTAGAGCACACGCATTGGAAGAAGTTTTGAAAAGAAATGGAAAGACAAGTAGTGCTCCAATGCCTTGATCTTTGAGAACCAAAATTTTTCACACAAAATTTCATGATAAATTTGTCGGGTTATTAAACAAAAACAGCTAATTTCAAAGGTGTAGTTGTGTGAACGTTTGTATTCTTTTTTTTTCAACCATCTTTCCACCTATTATCACTTTGCGGTAAACATGTTTTTTGAGCTGAAACGGGTGCTTTATCTCAATATTGCTCCTCTAAAATCTATGTCCTACCTGTGTCTAAGCTGCTGTTGCTGCATGGTGACGATGTGATTGGGCGCGTGTCTGCAACTCTGGCCTGTCCTCTTATTAAACCAGAAGGCGCCTACATTCCTAGAGTGCAGAAAACTCCAGTCATCCTACACCAAAACAGTCAACAAAATCTCAGTTTTAATGCTTTCCTCTGACAAAAATTCACTCAAAGCACAAAATGTCCATCGAAAGCTCATTTCTTACTTTAAAACAAATTCTCTGCCTGTCTGCCGTTTGCATTTTATATTTGGAGTTTCAGTTTCCGGAGTTAACTAAAAATCATGTAAGTATCAAAGTAACATGTTTTAAAATAGTCCCCTCTCTAAAATTATATACATATGATATATGAAACACTATTGGAAAATTCCAGTGTCACAGACTTTACAAATCAGACAATTTTTGTACTTTAAGAGCAAAATGAATAAACCTGAAAATGTAGTTTCAAATCTTATATATCCATCACCTGGTAATGGACAAGGAGATTGTAAAGACTAGGAGTTTTGGATCATTTTTCTGATTCATAAATTTGATATCATTTAATTGACTCTGTCATGGACATTACATTTTCTTCCATAATGCTGGCATCGTCCCATTACATACTTACCTCCTTACAATGTCCACACTACATCCTAGTTCCTAATTATATTCTCACAAGAGTACGTTCAGAACATCACAAAACATCTACTAAAGCCTCTCATTAACATACAACTCCACAAATATGTACTGAATGTAAGTCCAAACAAACTTTGTCTTACGATTATCTGAACACAACAGCAAGGGGTAAATATTTGCGAAGATAACCACAATTGCAACAACTTATCAGAGAGTTCAGTGAAGATCTATTAGTATTAGCAACATGTCCGGACCAGACACTTAAGCCAATCAATACGGCCCTGGCCCTTTCGTTTCGTTGTCAAGTAGAGCCTACTGCCCAGTATGTAAATCAGCATGACAACCGGCCAATCAATACGCCCTTATGGGGCTTCACATTTGCATAACAATGGATCCACTTACAAGCAGGGAAAGTACCAAGGTCTTCACACACCATTTAATATTGAATGAACTGCACAACTTTGTTGGGCCAATAACTCCAGGCAAGCGTTTAAGAGTGTGTGTGTTATTGCATAGAGTGAGGCTCTATTGTCATTGTAGGGATGATTTAACAAAAGAGTCTGCAGTTGCATAGAATATAACTGTCTGGTGAAAAAAGTTGTTTGAAGAGTATTTTGGCCTGGAAGAATAATGAGCAAGGGTCTAAGACTGAACTTTTCAAAAAAGGGGATTGGGCATTAAAAGGTCACTAAAAATAATAACAACAGGCTCAATCAGTAAATTCATTTGGACTGAAAACAAAATATTCATTTGAATTTATTTTAAGTTTAAATTAAACTTGTGTACTTTCATTTGAACAAACTTAGTTTATTTGGGAAATTAAAGTTCATTTCATAACCTAATAGTAATGCTACAATGAGTACATGTACAAACCACACATTGTGTCACTTGTGTCCATTTGCTTAACTAAACAATAGAAAACAAAAACACTTTTTATAAAAACTTTGCTCTATTTTGTTGAAACAATTCTTACATCTCTGTGATTACAAATAAAACCTCAAATTCCAAACTTGTAGATTGCTTCTATGACCAAAGCGGGAAAGTAAAACCCAAAAATTTAACAATGAATGTAATTTCAGCCTTGAATACAAATTCTTGTAACATGACAAATAACTGTTAATTTTTTTTGCTGTACATTTGACATAAAAAAAAACAGCACTTGATCGATTGTGACATTCTCAAATCACAATCACTGATACAAAAATATTGTTTAACATTCCTATCATAAAGTGTTAAATTCTTGCTTTTTGGATGTTTGGATGGGGGCGAGGTGGGGTGGGTATTGGGTGGGGGTGTGTGTGAGATTGTTTCTGCATTCAATAGGGGACGTCGAACAATAGAGGACAACAAGGTCCACAATTTATTCCCAAAGGTTCACAATTGACGATCGTGTACAAAACATATGGGAAGTCTTCCTAAAAAGTTAGTACAAACAAAAGAGGGCAATAGGGGGTCTACGATTGCAGGTAAATGCACACTTGGGTGGTTGTGGATGTGGAGATGGGGGTGAGGGTGGGTGTTGGTCGGTGTCCTAGTTGTTCTGTCACAGTTAGTCTGTGTACTAGAGGTAACTATTTTTAATTGGCACATACATACCACAATTGAATCTCTTGCTGAGAACACAGCCACAACAAGTCGCTTGGCAAGGGGCAGGAACTCACTGTAGCTAACCTTGTCCACTTTACCTGCCTCACTTCAAAAAAAAAAGGAAAGTGAACACTTTTTGATTTTGATTTTTTGCAGTTTCTGGAGGGCCAGCCTATATGAACATGACAGACTGACTGACTCACTGAAAAGTCTTCCGGTTATGGGCCATTCTGAATAATTGAATACAATTTTGTGCGCCCTTGGACCAGTTTTACTAGTCTTGCCTTGTCCTTTGTTTTATAACCACAACAGAGGCTTCAAGAAACACATCTCTGATGCGGCATTCTCCAACCTTCTAGATTGCTGTGGAGTTCAGGATTCATTCATACGCAATAACTGGAAACTGCCAATTACGTTCACCTCTCAGTACAAAATGAAAAACTCTCTTTGAGAACGTCCTATGGATTGAAAGGCCTGTGAAATTCTTGCAAAACTTACCAATTGTTAGTTCTGGGTGAGCTTCAAATTTAAGTTTTCCCCTTGCTCACTAAATTTTTTTCTTCCACTTAAACCTGATTACAATTTGTAATTGGTTAAAAAAAAGTCTAAAATTGCATGATCAGAAAAGGAGACAGTAAAAAATGTCTTCAACAAATTTGGACTTACTTTCTGAAATGCTTTGTTATTTCAGCGATGTCTCTCTTGGTAAGAATAAGACTGAGGTCTGAGTTGATAATCTGAAAATGAAGAAAAAACACATTCAAATCAATTAAATTGTTAAAATAAAGTGTGACACCCAAACCTTTTATTCTATGAACTCAAGACATCCTTTGTACACAAAAAAAAGTAAAAAAATATGGCAGATCACCGTGTTTACACAAGCACCAGTTTGAAAAGTTGGCTTCTGTTTAAATATTTGGCGCAATTTGTGAACAGATTTAGATTTTGTTATTTGGTAAAAATGTGTAGTAATCACATCTCTGGGCATTGCTTACTCTAATGAAATCATTGAGATGAATCCTGCCATCTTTATCCATGTCTGCCGTCTCAAAGGCGTCTTGAAGGGCCTTCTCAAAGAGGAAGAGTTCTGGCTGATTATCATAATCCAGAGGACGATCAGAACTGTGGAATATCAAAAATATAAGAAAAGATGTCCCAGTTGCAACAACAATTTTGTAGAATTTTATGCTCTTTAAAAAATTAGATAATTTTAAAATAAAACTTGGCTACCCCAAAGTGCCCTGCATATTACTCCATGTACCGTCTGAAAATGCCCGAGAATGCTAAGGTTTTAGGGATTCTTTAGGGACTAACTAAAATGTAGTACAGGATCTAATGGTGTAATTAGATTTGAACTTTTGATTGATTTAATTTCACATTACTATAGTTATGAAAAAAGATAAAAGGTTTTAATCAGGAACTTGTTAAATTGCCAATGTTCATTTACTAAAATAGCATACTGGTAATAAACTAACAAGAAAGCAAATTTCAAGAACCAAAGTTGAAGATTTGCAAAATCTTTGAAACTTTTTGGGAAAAAAACATTAAGTTGCAGCAACCACAAAAATGATGGCCAGGGTTGCTCTATCTCTCAGAACATGACCAGGAGTCCATCTTCTGCTTTGACAATTACAAACAAAACATCACAAAAAAAGAGGTTTGTAAGTTTCTGTAATGACCTACCTGACTTCTCCAGTGTTCTTATTGAAGTAGTATGGTGGGAGATCTCGGCCCCTGTCTAGAATGCTCCAAGGATTCTGCGGGGAACAAAGTTGATCAATGGATACTCACACTCAGTGTTGAACTTGAGTCCATCACAAGTCCTCACAAGTCAATCACAAGTCAAATACAAGTCATTACAAGGTCATCACAAGTCCATCACAAGTCAATCACAAGTCCATCACAAGTCCATCACAAGTCAATCACAAATCAATCACATGTCCCTCACAAGTCATCACAAGTCATCACAAGTCCATCACAAGTCATCACAAGTCAATCACAAGTCAATCACAAGTCAATCACAAGTCCATCACAAGTCATCACAAGTCCATCACAAGTCATCACAAGTCCATAACAAGTCCTCACAAGTCAATCACAAGTCATCACAAGTCATCACAAGTCAATCACAAGTCATCACAAGTCAATCACAAGTCATCTAAAGTCAATCACAAGTCATCACAAGTCAATCACAAGTCATCACAAGTCAATCACAAGTCATCACAAGTCAATCACAAGTCCACGAGAAGTCAATCACAAGTCATGCAGTCTCAAGTCAAGTCACAAGTTATTCAAATGAACTTTGGCAAAAGAATTCCTTTGTCATCGTACAATAAAGATGCTGTCATTGTAATGTTCTTGAGATGTAGGATTTATGGTTGGTTTACCCTTGAGTTTGCATCCTGCTTGTTGTAGTACAGCAACAGCAGATTCCTTGCCAGAGGGAGGAACTCATCAAATGACACCGGAAGATCCTATAAAACATAGAACAGCATATGAGCATTTGATCCCATTAAAATCTTACTTTTTGATTATGCTGTTGACTGATATGATTGTTATTACTATTAACAATAAACCATCAGTTGGTCATGACATAGTGATTTTGGGATTGGATGTGGTTTTGGGGAGTATACTGTTAAAAATCCCACAGTCTCCTAATAAATGGCTTTTCATTTTACAATAAAAATAGAATAAGAGTGATGTAGAAATGCAAAACCATAGCTGTAAACTTGCTTCTGGCCTACAAGGTATAGAGGGCATTTGGGGCTTGTGGTCAGGGGCTTAAGGTGTGGGAGGCAGGAGGCCTTTCCAATTCCCCAATGTTCCTCCCCCACCGCTCAGAATCTGGAGGAAAAAGAAAGAGATTTGTATTGTTTTAAACTATAGACTGACCCACGGAATGCCCAATCAATTTAATGAGGATTCTGCAAGTGTCCACTTGCTAATTACTAGTAGACCATAGCAAGTGCAGATCCCCCTTGGAAATACTTGGACTTCAATGCCCCCCCCCCACACCCAAACCCACCTTTGGAATGTCTAGGATCCACCAGTTCGTAGTTACGCAAAAGAACCTACTGTTAATTACAAGGCACTCATATTGAGCTGCATTATTTACCCTGATATCTTTCCTGCCCTTGCTGCAATCTTTCTCCAGCTTCCTTATGTCCTCAGCAGACAGCTCCAGATCCAGAGTTGGTGATTTCAAAATCTAAACATGTTGGGAAAAATATTAATATCTGAAAATATTGGAGGACATTGACAAAAAAAATTGTCATATCTAGTCTGCTGTTAGAGACTTGAGCAGTCATAGTAGTTTACTCTGAGCTTCTGCAGTGAACAGTTAGATTGGTCCCACAAGTGCAAATATCTTTTTCTTTTACCAGAAAAAGAGTGAAAACTACTGTTTTTAAATTGATACTACCCATCCCATTTCCCTGTATGGATTTGTGAAATAAAAATAAAAAGAGCGATAATAAAAAGGGCAAAAAAGAGTGCCTCCTGGTGTCAAAAGAGGTCCACCCCCATCCCAAAAGAGAAAAAAAATTGGTTCTGGATATAACCCTTTACTGATTTATAAAAAAATATACCTTTTTAGTTTCCAGTTTGTCGTTTATTTGAATAGATGATAATACTACATTACGTATCTGCTAACTTCTTCAATAAGTAAACTCACAGAAGCAAATTCCGCCCTTCTCAGTCTCTTATCACAATCCACGTCAGCACTGTCAAACACCACAAATGCCAGTTCCTTGAAGGGATCATCAAACTGCCTGCTATGTCGGTTGACTGACCTGGGAAATCAAAATCACATTTCACAGTTCCCACACAATTATTAAAGGCAACATTTTTAAAACGGGAGCTTGCATTTTCATTGTGTGTTCTGCAGCTTTATTACACAACGATTTCGGTGAAGTTATTTTATTTAGATTTTTTCAATGACCAATTTGATTGTTTACAATTGTAGGCCTATCCGCTTTGTTCACAAGTACCCCCTCACCGGCAAAGAATGTACAGTTGGGGGTGACCGACCGACGCCATCTTGCCTGACTGCAATTTTGCGCGCGCGCGCTGCCGCACCACTGCGTGTTGTACTTACAAATCCCCTGGTGTATGTGTACACACACACAAGGTGCCGTCAACCAACCACAGCTAAGTCCTGCCTAATGGACGTCGTTCAATAAGGCGTAAAAGGGCGCCATCTTTCGTTTGCGCACGAAGCCCATACAATTTCTTTTGTTTGCTGCTGGGATAAAATAAATGCTTGACATTGCCTCTCTTACCTGCAACAACACACACAGTGAGGCAGGCGAAAGCCTTTTGTACAAGCTAGAAACTTCATGTACAAAATGTATATACTAAATTATATCTTGCATGAAAAGAATCCCAGATGCAGAAGTGATTGCAGTTACAGGCATTGCCACCGTAAGCAAGCTTTGTTGTCGAGTGCGACACCTGCACAACCTGGAGGTTGTGGGTTCGAGTCCCACCAAAGCAAGGTAGTGATTTTGTTTTCTTGCATGCTCTTTGACAGCACTGTGTATACATTGCTTGTAAAATTACGTCGGTGATGGGTAAAACCCAATAGCAAACTTTTACCAAGCTAATCATGCATTCCAATCCTCACCTAGGAGACCTCTTTGCCGATAGCTTCCGTCTCTGCCTGACCATCTCGCATGACATCTCATCATCCGAATCCTCGGTCCAGACAAACGGCCGGAGTTTAACCTTCGGGAGCTTGGCAAAAGGGTCAGCACATAGGATCCTGCGGCCGGTTTTGCGCCTCTTCTTGGGAGCCGGTTGCTGATCGGCCGCAGAGGGATGCCGAGGGGTCAGCTCCTCCCCAGAGGTGCCATCGGCTGCCATGGTAACCTGGTTATCTTTAATTGATTAACCAGAGTGGCTTCAGTTAACAAAATGCTCAGGATATCAAAAACTTGTTGAATTGAAACAGTTGATTCATTTAATTTTGGAATTCTTTCCTCTAGTTGATCTGCTTTCGGTTTTTAATGAGGAGTATATATTCGGTATTTAATGAGAAGTACATAACTGGAACTTTCATTAACACGATACCTCAAAATAAATTTGTGACCACAACTTCAACTTGATTGACATTAACATTTTTAACTAATACCCACATTGATACAATGGTGTAGGGAAATATAAATTTAAATTATCTTTACCTCCTTGCATTTTGCCATCAGTGTCACTGTCGCAATCCAATTCCATTTCTACAGCCTCTCTGTTGTCTGTCAGCAGCATTTCAAATAATCCTCCTCCTTGTTGCTTCTTGTAATTCCCCTTCAAGTAAGTGGAGGCATCCAAAGTTGCTACAGCTGATGGCGATTCTGTATGTCCATTGGAAGTGGGAGAATCCATCCAGGATGCATCCATAGTCTTTGGGGGTGTGTTTAATTGAACATGGTAATCTTTGGAACTTCCCTGGCCCTGTTGCTGATTTCTTGTCCCAGAATCACTTCTTGCACCTCCATGACCCCCACAGCACTGTCTTGTCCGTAGTTTTACATTTGACTGGGGGGAGCTTGAACTTGGCAATTGTTCAGGAGTATGATGAATTTGACTATCAGAAGGTGGCTTTGTTGAGGAAGACATTTGGATGTTGTTACTCTGAGATGCTGGGGTACTCTGAAGTCTTTCAGTTGAAGTGTGGTCTTGTTTTGCCGATGAAGACAAAATTAGTTCATGACTGCTGGTGGTGGCTTCCGAAGACTGACTTGGTTCAGTGAGTCCTGCTTCCTTCGTGATGTCACTCACACGTGACCCTCCATCGTGAGTCAGACCAATAAGATCCAATTCCGAATCTCTGACGGAGATGATCGAAAGTTTCTTCTCCGAAAGTGCTTCTGAATTTCCTTGATTCACCTTACCATAGCGTTCACTGGATGAGGAATTATCGAGAAGCAGAGAAATGTCACCCTCTTCTGCTGACAATTCTTGAGATGTATATCTGGCATCTGATGCCTGATGGCCAGTATCCTTGCTGATTTTCAAGAGCCGTTTTACGTTTGTCCTGTCCCGTGGAGCAGCGCTAGAGTTTACTGATATTTCATCATGTCCACTGGTGTTATCAAAGTAAGATGGTCCATTGCTGTCAAAACTTGGCTCAGATGCAACAAGATTCTCTTTCAGACTTTCCGAGGGTTTTCTATTTCCTCCATCATTCTGATCTTCTGAAATGTTTCTGATATCATCAGGCAATATATTTGTAAGGGTTTTTGACAATGGTAAGGCAGGCATCCTTTTGGTAAGTTGTTCAACACATACCCAGATCAGTTACATGCTAAAATCTTTGTTCCTGTGACAAGCTGCAAAAAAAATAAATTAAACATGCGGTACCATATTTTGACAATTATGGCCGAAGAACTTCTGTTAGCACGGCTTATGTTTGGAGATGTGTGAAATGTTATCCCTGAAAGTATATACTGCAAATCAAGTAACTCTCATAAAACTTTCTGCAAATTGAACAGAATTATTTTGATCAATTTAAGCCACCAATGGAAAAAGTCTTGTCTGAAAAACAAACAAATCAATACTTTGTATTTAATACCTCAGTAGCTGACAAGTGATGACAAGTCGTATACATCATTTTTTTTGGAGGGGGGGGGGGTAAAAGTGCAGTCCTACATACTTCAGGTGAATGTGCACGCCCTAAAATCAGACTTGACTATTAAGGGTCTTAATCACGTCTATTTTCATCCAAAATCTTGGCCATATCTCCTGAGAACATACATTTGCCTATGACATTTGTCTATTCCAAAATTGGTACCAAAAAACATACCAAAAACAAAAATTAAAAAGATTTCTGTGCACTTTTATCATTCTTTTAATTATGCACAGATTTTCTTGTTAGTGTCAGTAAAAATCTGTTTGAATATCATCTATTTGGTTAGTGTAACCTAGCTGTTAAATACGTATATCATGCAGAAATACCTCTCAACATGACAGCTCTTGATAAAATGTTACTTCACATGCATTTCAAACTTTTTTTCAAATAAAGTTATCTTTTGATGGTAGTACAATTAAAAGAAAATGTTACCTTTACAAAAGTCAAAGTTTATTCCCAAATAACACACTGCGTTGTGTAGTAGATATCCTAGGTCCGCACGCATGTCAACAAGATCTCAACACGTCTCCCAGCGCGCAACTGCAACAAACCACATCCCCGGATGAAGTGCCTTGGTTTCTAAGGTCTTAAGTCCTCCATCTGAGTGTTAACAAAAGAAAAGATGGTAGCACAGGCTTGAAACTTTCATGAGAAATACTTATGAAAGTTTAATAAGAAAGTTGGAGGGGTCCCCAAGAACTGGCTGTGAAATCATTAAAATTTCATACTTACAAGGGCCGGATTTGTGCGTGGTGAAAGTAAAATGCAAATTGGAGCTCAGTGCACAGAAAGCATCAGGAAGTTTTATAAGAAGCTTTGGATGGAGCTTGCTGTATTGAAGTGGAGAATTTGGTCCTTGAAATTTGCAGTTGCTTAAAACTGATTTACTATAACGGTAAACTACAGGCAGTGGGATTAAGAGAGTGTTGAGAAATTAGAAAGATTAGCCCATAATCCTATTACATCTTGGCATGGATTTGGGGCGTACCTGAAACACTTTTAGCAGTATATACAAAAGTTGCTGACCACTTTGATCACAACACATCAGATGAGTTTTTCCAAACCACAATAAAATAGGGCATGAAGATAGCCAATGCATGGATTTTCATCTACCATAGCAGACAGGTAAATTTTCCATTTTATTTTTGAAAATGGATACTAAACATTTTTTAATTGAATTGAATAAATGATGCACAGAAAAATAAATGGGCTTTTGTAGTGCATCCTTGTTTTTCTTATGTGAAGGATAATTTCAGAAATCGACTTTGAAAGAAGTTTTCCTAAAGGACATCCTAATACACGTAAACAAGGACATTTCAATTCAAAAGATAGTTTCACTTTCATTATCGACAAATTTGATGGCATTCACCAGTGAACAATCTGCAGAAATTTATTCAGCAGTCCTAGCATAATGAAATTCAACTGCACAATTTTAAATTACAAATATCTATTTCCTGGCATGTTTGACCAAAAAGTTCAATATTTTACTCACCTGAAACAGGTTGTTAGCTTCTCTCTACATATAATTAAAGCTGTTAATTGAAAAAAAAGACCTCGCAGTCTTTATTCTACCTCCATGCTTTGACTAACTTTTTGGTGATTGTTCTTATAATACTCAAAATCTTGTCTGTAAGTCATAGTACCACTACTTCACCATGGAAGCATGACAGAACTAACAAAAGCCAAAAGTCAACCTGTATTGTGTAAATCGATACAGTAATGGACACACAACCAGCACCCTTTACACTTGTTGATTGTTTCTTCCTTAGCCTGATAATTCCCCATCCCCTATACCCGATAACACAACTATTCCAACAAGGCGTGGCCCAGGCTAGCTACTACTAGACTCCCTGCGAAGTATCTTAGATGTTCAATATTGAAAATCAATAGAGGACAAACACAAGACACTTGAGGACACAGAGGGAATCAGTCTAGCTTGAGAGCTCCTTGTTTGCGCATTGTTTCTTAAGAAAATACAGCATCTTAAAACTTTACTTGAGGGTTTAGAGTCTTAGGGATGAATACGTAATGAAGCCAATTATTAACGCTTGCAGACTTCGGTGACATATTTGCAAATTACTGGACATGCGCATAAGTTAACCTGTGCCCCACCCCCTGTATCACTCTATAGCATTTTTACACGATTGTCTTCCCTACCAGTGTTGGAAGTTAACGGAACCAGGTCCCATAAATCACAGGCAGGGCAGTTTTGGGTGGTATAGGGACTAGTGGGTTAACATTAAAAATGTTTTTAAAAAGAGTGGAAGTTTTAAAAAGGCTCTTTCCTTTGTTCCGTTGAACGAGTCTTGTAATACTGGGGAAAATTTAATCGTCATGAAATTACACCCCCCAAAAAATGTGTACTCTAAATGAACAGTATTTCAGTTGATTACAATCTGTAGAATCCATTTTGATGTTTATTTTTTTAATATAACTCAATTCATACATCACACAGCAGTTTTTTTTTTTTTAGCAACATCGATCTTATTTATATGTGGGTCATTCTATAAATTTGGGGTCCACTTTTTTCCTGTCCCTGTTACATCTGACATCTATGATTTTATAATTCTGATGCACTCCTTAATGCAGTCATCCTCCAAGAGTGACAATGAATAGCAATTTACCTATCCAACAAATAAAACAATTGTTTGAAGTTCTTAATGATACTCAAATGGCAAGTTACACATTTCAAAAGTAACAGGGACAGGAAAAATGTCACTCTTTGAACCGTAAATCAATTCCACACTCAAAAAGTAAACAAAATGTTTTAACAATGTAAAAACAATCAACTGTCACATTTCCAACTGGTGCTACCCATTCAAGTTATTCTGCTTTGAAAGGAATTATTTATAAAATCTGCAAAACAATAATTTAGAAATTAAACAACACTTCTAGTTCTACTAAAAAGTGTTATTTTTTCAAACCATTAAAACTACTTTTTGTAATCATTCCCTACATACCTTTCACACTTGGCATGCACATAATAACATTTTCTCATGTTTAATTGTATAGCTTTCTGTAACACTGTCAAATTTTGTATTCATCCATTCATATTCTATGAAGCAGAAGTATAGTCTGCATTACCTTTAGACACTGTTTCAAACAGTAAAAGCACAAGGTGTATCTACACTTTCTCTTAAATCTGTAGATTAATAGAATCTATATTCAGGGCACACTATCATGGAGGCCCCCTTCAATGGCGAAAGCATTGTGCTAGCTATTGTACAGACAATTTGTCAAGCACAATGGTTTCTCCATTGAAGGGGGCCTCACGAGTGTTCAGTGCTCACGTGCCCAGATTCGTCTATAACGTGTGTGAAAAACAAGCCAGCTGCATTGGTTACTTGTTATATTGAGCGGCAAACCAAAATAATCCACTGAGTTCTTTATGAAGAAATCCATGTACATATCCGATTTTTAAAATACAACTTGATTTGGCACCCAAATAATTTCAGCCTTACACTAATACATAAACTTGAAAGCTGCTTCAGTCAAATGCATTTATGTTGGAAGAGTACATGTACTTCCTTGATGAAAAACTTCAGAAATCTCATTTTTATTCACAATTCTGTCTCTAGTCTCAGCAATACATTGTGGAGAGAGAAAACATTATTTCTCAATACCTTTAGCTAAAATTAATCTTCCCTTCTGAAAATGTCCATGACATAAACATGATCTTTGTTCCTATTTTTTTTTCAAAACTTCACAGAGAATTTTATCCAAGTAAAACCAAGAAGCCAAGCTTCAATATTTTTATATGACATAAACAACTGTTTAAGTGCACCTATGTTGAAATAATTATCTTTTCTAATCGTCTGACAACTTTCCAATACCCTTGCGTATATATGTATTACATAGTAATAGCCCCTCTAATGTATAATATAAAGCACTTAATGCATTTATAAGGTGTACAGACTCTGATTCAAACCCGACTTTTCCTTGACCTGCCTCCACTGTTCAATCAATGAGCAAGTTCAACCAAGAACTATAGTTAGCCTTATTCGATATTACTGAATGCACCATACATAACTGGTGGTCTATAGCTCAGGGCCATGCTGAATATACCATATATTCAATCAACCAGCTATCCAAATAGCATTTCTTTGATTCAAATACGAGAGCGGTCTCGAGGAGATGATGAACAATTACCACAACATTTTTTTATCGTATTAGCTGTGAGTTTTTATTGTCAAATGCCAACTTTGTCGAAAAACCACTTTCGAGTATGAGAGCTTCCATGAGAAATATTAGCTGAAATGTCCCAATTAACCAATCAGATTCAAGAAGGAAGTTATATGATTCAAAATTAACGGCTGCCTTTTTGTCATCATGTGACTGGTCATCATGTGACTGATCATCATGTGACCCATCATAGAACGGAGTCGGGCATGTGTGCGGGTAACGTTGCGGTCTAACCGCAACGGTGAAAAAACGTCACGGTAATGCGGTGATCCGGTAAAATCAGAAAGGTGTGCAGCAGGCTTAATGCAGAAACATAACGTCTCAACTCAACCACCAGTTGACCAATGGTTCATGATCCAACTTGCTCAATGAAGACAGTGATGTGACAGCCTGGTACCCAGTACTGTACAGTAAATATCAGAATGGCAGGAAACCAGTTAAAGGTCATGACCTCTCCATCCACCCACTCCTCACTTGGTGACCTCGTGTATGGCGTGGGCCAAGTAGGCGTTGTTTTTCGACGAGATACCGGCCACTGAGATGCGACCATCCTTAGTCAAGTAGACGGAGAACTCCTTGGTCATCCGTTCAACCTGAGCAACAGAGGATAAACAAAAATATGCACCAATTCCACTACTTATCAATTGATTTAGATTGGTTATGGGCTCCGTGCACGAGTACCCCATCAACGGCCAGAAAAGGAGAGTTGGGGGTGACCTAGACTGGTTCCCGGTCCATCCACTGCATATTTCCAATGATTCAAAGTTATTGGGGGCAGGGATTAGTCTGGGAGACCATCGGAAGTTAAATTGGAACGTATTCGCGTACGGACGCCTGACGTACACTCGGAAAGACGATATGGCTTAGCTTTGTGCACATTTGGCGTTAATAAGTCGTGCGTAATCCATGCACGAACCAATAGTACGCACACACTGTGTGCCCGTCCAAGGGCTCGTAAAAGTGGTAAAAACGCGCCCTCTTTTGTTGGCGCACAGAGCCTATTCACTGGAAGTATTAGTATGCATCTGGTCTACACTATGGGCCAGCCTTAGCCCATACAGCTAACGTGCAATTGTGGGGCAAGGAAATATTTTTGTGGGGCAGTCAAAATAAAATCTGAAGCCTGTGTGCGCGCGTGTGCCCATTGTCAATGGGTTGGAAAAAAGTCACTAGAGCAACCAACTTTAATAGAAGTGTACATGTGTAGTCGTTTTTATGACTGAGAAATGTATCAAACCGCAGAATGGTGTATAACAAATGTATACCAATGTACAAAGACGTTGGCTGCACACTATCTACGGCCGTATAAATGCATTAGGGTGTGTTTTGTCTACCAAAGTACCAATGTTTATAATGCTTTCATTGGCCCAAAATGTGTCCACATTTTAAGAATCTTGACAGTGAAGAAAATAGACATAATTAATCTATCTCATGATAAAGTGCTGAGGGAAAACTTGGGGGAAAAACTTGGGGGGGGGGAGGGGGAGGGGGGAAGGACCCCCACCACTGTCAGCTAACAAGTGACAGTCAGTCGGTGAGATCGGTACAAAGAGGACACTTGGCTGGCCCACTGAAACGAGCAAAAACTTCCACTGAGATTTACAAAATGGCCAATCCTACCTGATCCGGTTTGAGTCCCGTGAAGCAGAACATGCCGATCTGGTCAGTGATATGCGACCAATCCCGATTGGAGCCTTCCTTCCTCAGGTTGTCCACTAGTTGGGTTCTCATGGAGATGATTCGCCCAGACATCAACTCCAACTCCTTTTTCCTGAAACATTTAAGACACTCCCTGTCAGTTTAACTAGGTTCTATTGAACATAGTTTACACTATAAAAACTGCTTACAAGAGATCAATGTTATAATAAGCAGTACTGATTGCTGCCTCTGGATTTTGTATTCAAATAAGGTAGCAGACTCTGTAATTAGCGATTGGCTCTACTGTGATAAACTTCTCCTGTTATATGACAGACTGTGTTTAACAACTCCCACTATCAATGGCAATCTTATAATAATAATAATAATAATAATTTGGGAGGCTAATCATCCTTACTCGCAGCTGGTATGCTGAATTGCAAAGGACACGGCTACAACGTGGTCGGGCCGCTGGCACGTAAAGGCGCCTATGGCTGCCGGCCACATCGACCCATATATGACCACGGAGCACAGCCTGAGATCGAAAGTGTTTGATTTTTCCGGAGGGAGGAAAACCGGAGGGCCCGGAGAAAAACCCACGTGGCACAGGAGAGAACCAACGCACAACTTTACTCACATGCGATCCGCGGCCAGGATTCGAACCGTGGTCACCTTGGTGAGAGGCGAGCGCTTTACACACAAGCCACCCATGCCACCCTCACAGTAATTTATGAGGTTCTACTTCAATTTCCTACGGTAACTTGCTACACAGTGGTTAACTATGTTCCAGTAATCTGCCAGACTATGACAATTTTCTCAAGTAATCTGCCATATTCTTATCAACTCCCTCCTATTTGCCAGAATCTGATGAAGCCCCTCCAGTTATCTACCACACTGTGATAAAGATCCTCTTACTATAGGAAAATTCTCCCGGGAAGGCCTTCAATGATAAGAGTTCCGCGTTTTACAAAGTCAGGTTTTTGCACGGTGATTGGTCCAAGCGTTATAATAATGCTATGGGCAGGGGGCTTGTTTACCGTTTAATGCTTGTTTACTGTTTAATATGGCTAAGTGTCTTATATCCTCAATAACTCCTCTGATTTTCAACTGTCACAAAGCGAGAGCTGTTTTCAAATGAAAAGTAGAAGTGGGATCAGTATATATATACTGTGATGTAATACACTGCCTAATCAGCATTAGGCTTGGGTCTATACACAGTAAGAGTTTGCAGTCTTGACTTTGACAAAACTCCCAATCCGCCAAGGAAATGTCTAAGCAAACATTGCCGTGGGATTAGTATACTTACTGAATTGTAACATATCAGGCAGGAGACATGTCCTCATACAAACAAAGCTAGCAGAGCTTCTGAAATCATGTACTGGTTGCTATACACCTTGACAATGAAACCGTCCCTCAATTGGGTTGGCTTAATCCTCAAGTACATTTAAACGTCACAAAGAATGCAATGCATGTTTATACACACATGCATACTTCAATAACCCCAACACCATAGGTCAATCAGACATTGACACACTGGTGGATCTCGGATTCTTGATTCAATATAAATAAGAGATTTTGTCAGGCTGTGTTCAGACTAGTAACTTACCATTCAGCATTGAGTTCAGGCGTATTCATGATGAGGTTGGCGATCCTGGCCCCGTTCATTGGTGGGTTGGAATACATGGGCCTGATGATGATCTTGAGCTGTGACTCGCATCGCTTAGCCTCGTCAGCGTCCGAGCACACCAGGCTGAAGGCACCAACCCGCTGGCCGTACAGACCCATGTTCTTGGCGTAGGACTGGGCCAGGGCCACCGTGTGGCCCTCAGAGATGAAGTGTCGGAGGGCCCAGGCATCCTTGGCCGGGTCCCCACTGGCAAAGCCCTGGTAGGCCATGTCGAAGAATGGGAACAACTGTCTGTCCTGAAAATCAAAGTGTAAGAGATGACAAGCTTTAAGGCGCAAATTTACTGGAAATTGCACAAATTCATGGTCTATTCACAATTTAGCCAACGATATTTTGCCTAAGATGGCTTTATTATTTTGTTCACTGATATCAACTCATGATAATCTCATTGCAATAAACAAAACTAGAGACACTACACACTGGGCATCATTTAATTTAGCCATTTATATGGGTTCAACTGCAATTCTTTTTCTTCAGATTTTAATTTTTTGTCAGCTAACTGACACCACTGAAGCCGCCGAAAACAAGGGATGCCCTAATGTCTAAATTGGACACAAATTTTGAAAAACCCAGTTTGTTTAATCTCATCTCCCAACTGAATCCAATTTTTTTCCAGCCAAAAACTATACTTTTCATATTATTCAAGTTGCATGGAAAATACTTAAACCAGAAGATAGGAAAAAAAACCAAATCAGTTCTTACCTTAATGATTTTCCCCAATTCTTTCCACTGTTCTGGCTGAAAAAGTTAACACAAAGTACATTGTAGATGAAATGAAATTTGGAATATCTTTGACCACAAAGGCAGTCAGAGATTTCTAAATAATATTGAGCAATTAAAAACTAAGGCTACTTTTGAGAAAAAAACCCAAAAATTTAAGTAAAATTGAGTTTGTCCAGCCAAGCAACCTTAACCCTAGTCTATGTAATAGCCAATTGCACGCAAGCATCTATAATATTCGCGAAGATTTGGATATTTGTTATGATTCTTACCATTCCGTAACCCTTTGTATTACAAAAACAAGGCAGCCAAATTGACCAATCAACACTTTAGTCCACATTTCTGATCAAAATGATGTCACAATTTCTAATATTCGTAGTCTGATCCTTAACGTACCCAAATAAAAACATTTAAAAATCAATCAACCGCTCAGAGCACCGTACCTTGGGGTCCACTCCGGTAGGATTGTGGGCACATGCATGCAAGATGATGATAGACTTCTCTGGGATTTTCTAGGGGAAAAAAGAAAATATTTTTTAATTTGAATTTTATATTAGATACATGTACAAATACAGTGATTTGTGGAAACAAAAATATTAGCTCTTGATTATAAGTTCCAAAATTCACTGTAAACTTTTGGGTAGTGTGCTTTTTGACTACTGAAACTACGTTCATTCTTCATTTATTTATTTCAATAGGCATCGTACATTTGAGAGATTTTAGTTATCTTATCACATTCGGCTGAAACATAGAACTATATACTCCACAGTTACAGGCAAACTGCATGTACATTATTGCAATAGGAGTCTTGGTCCAAGTCCCAGGAAACATAAACAAAAATTATGGGAATTTAGTTTGTAATCAGGGCTCGACTTAGAACAACCTTCCGCACAGAACCAACACTGGATTTTAAAATATTTTACCAGGTAATTACAATCTACATTTTAGCCCCAGAAAAGTAAGTATTGGACTTAAATTGGTTTGTTTTGCTTTGCTTTTTTATATAATTTTATTTTAGACTCAAGTGGATTATGTTGATAAGACTTATACCAAATACTGGCTAAAACTAACTCCAGTACAACTTTGTACGGATAACGTCCTCAGTGTTCAAAACAGTGTTTAAAAGGTGTTGACTCTTAAAAATATGTCTTACAGAAATGTCCTCCATAGCACCAGCAGCATCGAAACCACAGGTGTTCTTGTCATAGTACCTGTAACCTTTGACCTCAAGGCCGGAGTCTCTGTGTAGCAAAATAAAAAAAGAAGAATAAAATTAGTTGCTTTACCAAGTGCTTGTATTCGTACATTCATAGGGGTTTAAGAAATCTTGTCTTCATTTTCATCTTTGGCTATAGACTCTGGCCTCATGATTTTAGTCCCTTGACTTGACAGTTTCCAGATACATTTTTGTCCTTTTCCTGCTATAGAGACACCAAATTCTGTCTCACAGGGCAAATAGCTGGTTTATTTTCATTGGGTTTGAATGCTGCAGGGTTCTTAACAATCTGGGGCTGGAAATCTGGTTGATAAGAATTACACGCAAAATTTACAATTCTCTTTACTTAAAACCCTAACCCCCCAAGAGTTCATTTGGAGTACAGTACCACATACTACAAAGTACTACAAAAATTATGTATGCAGGTACCCAAATACTAGAAAATACTATGAGTGCTGTGCCCACTTATATGCTGAAGTACTGCATACTACAGTTTACTACTAGTAGTATTTTGTAGCGTTAGGTGCGGTTAGGGTTTTAAGCAACTTATATTTAGTTCTATCTTTTCAAAATCTACAGAAAACTAAAAAAAAACACCTATTCAGTTGGTCTACGTTTGCTTACCTAAATATAGGTGTGTGATTGCCCCAGGAGGGGGTAGGCAGGTAGACAGACTTACTGCCAGGGAAGAACCTGGCCAGAAAGTTGCCCCCAATGCGTAGAGAGCCCGTGCCAGAGATCCCCTGCACGGTTATATTCTGTGGAGTAGGACAAATAGGTTCATTGAAAGTAGGTTGATTGTCACAAATAGCAGTCAGGATTTCAAAAAATCTATTTTAACAAGTGAAGAAGTTGGTTAATGATAATCATAATCATACTTTTTCAAGAGAAGAGGAACTACCCTGGATGTTTACGGAGGCAATTATTTTTATTTTTTTTGCTTTTGCACCTCAAATTGTGAAGTTCATAGTCTTAAAGAGCCCCTTTTCCCAAAATTGCGATCACATTCATTTTTTAAGATGACGGTTGGCCTTTGAAAAAAGTTGTTTTCCAAATCATTGACCAAAAATGATTACTCCTTCGTGTTGTCAACAATTTTCCTTAATTACGAAACTGTCAGTGTTTACATGTTTGTAATTCATAACAGGCAAAACTGGAAAAAGGAATGCCATATGTAACAATTATTAGCTGCTATGATGTGGGATATTGCATTTGTAAGAACGGTGCCGAGGGTGCTATGCGCCCCTACGGAATTTAAACCAAGTCATTTCTATAGACAGGACATGTCTTACTTTAAGACTAATGAAATTACAATATGCAAGACACAATATATTCAGTATATAAAATATCACAAAAGTAATACAACTTGACAAATAATCAAACAAGTTTCCTTACCCTTCCACCACTAATGACTTCGCTGTCGTCCCCAAACGCAAGCTTGGCAGAGGCCTTAGTGAAGTCCGGCAGGCCTGTGATGCCCAGGTACTCATGGTCCATGTTACCGGCTGCTATCATGGCTTCTGCCTGTATAGCGATGAGTGAAACAGTCAGGAGTTATCTCAATAAATATCCGGGTGAAGTTGCAGGAAAGTTGTATCAAGTATTTGTTGCAGGATTTTTAAAAAGCTCCCAGGAATCTTCAAACACTAAATTTATCAGATTATAAACAATGTTGAGACTTCATCAAAAAAAAAAAATTCCAGAGTTGGTCAGAATACAATGCGTCTATTGTTGATAAACCTTGGGTCAATAGTTAAGAATGGGTAAAGTTGGTTAACACTGCTGTAGTTTCACGCCAACTTCAGACAATAAAAGTTTGATTAAAGTTTGCACATAACATGAATGACCATCAACCAAAAAATTCCAACAAATGGAAACTGACAACATTCACTTCAACCCTAACCGCCCTGAATCCTTCAAAATCCTCTTTGCCAAAGTGGAGGAATTTGGAGGATTGAGGTTACATGGCAAAAGTGCGTTACTGATTTCGTAGGATGCACTTTGTCAAGGTCTTGGGCCGGACCTTGTGTTGTTTTTTGCTCAGCCATGCATAAATATAGGCCTGGATTATTATTGGAATCCTCCGTACTGCTCCAGGATGTCACTGGCCAAGCCTCAACATATTGACAGTCACTGCCGCAGGATTTTGCAGGATTCAGGCAGTGGTCATCCCTCCACAGACCATATTCAAGAAATAATGGAGGAATTTGCAGGACTGAGGCTATATATGAGGCCAATTGGAGGATTTTGCAGGATTGAGGCTACATCCTTGCAAAAAGGCCTATGGAGTTTCAATGTAACTTTGATTCATAAAAAAAACTGACTGGAACTGGATTTGAAACTGTAACTGCCAGAACACTGTGCCTGTACAAGTCCCCCCCCCCCTAGTGTATGTGGATGGACAACCTATGTACAAGCATAGTACTTGGTGGCACCTCAGCAATGCCGTCCAATTCTGCTAGCTGGATAAGTCTTAAGACTCACCTTTCTCACTGTTGGCAGAACATATGGTTTGCCTTCATCATCTCTGTATGCTCCGACGCCTAGGTTCATCTTGTTGGGGTTAGAGTCACGCTTGAATGCCTCCGTGACTCCAAGGATTGGGTCAGGGGGTCCCATCTCCACATTCGACCACCAGCTGCAAAATTTGACATTTTTTGATAACTCATTTGGAATGGGGAAGGCTGATGTGTATATAACTCGTAACTCAGACATCAACTTTAAATGAAAAAAAAAATACAAGTACATGTAGGTAGGCCCTAGTTTTTGTTCGTCAATGCAAATGATAAAAAAATGCAAGTTGACTAGCTGGAGTTACCCAGCCCTAAATTTTATCATTGGGTTGTCATTTAGGGCTGGAGCTAATTTTTCACGTAACCCAGTAGCGTAGGCAGGTCCCAAAAAAAATTGCAAAATTTTTTGGAAAATGTTCAATTTTGTCCCCGTTACACACTAATTGCAACTGCAACTCACCCCAAACTTGCCTGGAATAACCATTACACAGGGCCTTGAAGTAAAAAACGATCCACGATGAAGATTCAGCCTACAATTGCAGTGAAAAAAGGAGGAATAACCGCTAACGTGACAACCTTACAGGCATGGCCAGGACCGCAATTGGTTTGTGCACACAAAAAATTGTGTACAATGAATGGCGGTCGATTACCAGGCACAGAGCGCTGTCAACTGGGTGTTTTTGCCGGCTGCGCTGGCTGTTGGCGCATGACGTCACGCGGAAGCGTAACACCCGATGACTGTTTTATGCACTATCGGTTGCGGTTCCAGTACCCCAGCTGTGATGCGAGTGGTAAACCTCATATTAGTGCATGAAACAGTCATCGGGTGTTACGCTTCCGCGTGACGTCATGCGCCAACAGCCAGCGCAGCCGGCAAAAACGACTAGTTGACAGCGCGCTGTGCCTGGTAATCGACCGCCATTCATTGTACACAAATTTTTTTGTGCACAAACCAATTGCGGTCCTGGCCATGCCTGTAAGGTTGTCACGTTAGCGGTTATTCCTCCTTTTTTCACTGCAATTGTAGGCTGAATCTTCATTGTGGATCATTTTTTACTTCAAGGACCTGTGTAATGGTTATTCCAGGCAAGTTTGGGGTGAGTTGCAGTTGCAATTAGTGTGTAATGGGGACAAAATTGAACATTTTCCAAAAATTTCGCAATTTTTTTTGGGACCTGCCTACGCTGCTGGGTTACGTGAAAAATTAGCTCCAGCCCTAAATGACAACCCAATGATAAAATTTAGGGCTGGGTAACTCCAGCTACAAGTTGACGGTGAACATGGTGAAACCAAATGTCAAATATAACAAAATGTATTTCAAAAAGATTATAAAATCATGATGCCACTTCGGCAATGTGTACTAAAGAGCCCTGTTCCTAGGCTAGTAGTAGTAAAGGAACAAGTTGTTTGTAATGTTGCTAACTTATTTGGTAAGTCAAATAACCTAAAAATAGGTATTCCGTAGATAGCGGGCAGAGTTTTACTCTGGGTACCGTAAAGTGACGATGAAGACAACAAAACGCAACACAAAAATAAAGATGGTGATCACTGCAACGCACAGTGAAAAAGCGAAACGGCGTTGATTCGCATGGCACCAACCGTAAAACGTGTAGGGGGGCCTATGAAAATGTTCATAAGTACTAAAAAAGATGTCATTAAAAAATAAAGAGAAGTCTGCTTTACTCCTTTAAAGTTTAATTTAGAAAGTTTTGAGTTTTAATTTGAAAAGTCATTTTGGAGTGACAAAAACACCCTTGACTCTTATCTTATTCGAACAAAACTAAAGACAAAGAGGGGCCCGTAACAACACGATCACCATTATTATTATTTTTTTTAAGAGAAAACAGATTTCTGAAGTTCAGCTTAGCAATTAGCAGACTACTAGACCCGTGAACGTGGCATTGTATACAACGCCACGTTCTTGTGTCATTTTGAACCTAGCGAAAATCGATCCGCCACACATAATTCCGTATGGGTGTTGAGTACTCACCTAGAAATCTAAATTTGCCCGTCCGATTGTTTAGGCTGTGTAATTTCGACGAAATTTGCCCATCAGTAAAGACCCATACGAACGTGTACAGAAATTTCATTTTTACACGACAAGTGACCCTAACAAATGACCCCGGACGAGTCGCTTGGACAGATTGACGGCTGTTTCATGTCGCAACCCCGAAAAAAACAACCCCGCACCCGATTGGCTGTTCGGCTCATGACGTGTACGTGTGCGCTCACGCACGTGGGCGCACGTGCGCCAGCGTGCGGTGCGGTGAGAGAGGAAAGGACTTGAAACTTGTCTAAAACGATGTCTCTTTTAGCTGCGACAGTAAACAGCCGTAGAATTATACGAAGGACGGTACAATAAAACGCAATGCGCATGCGTCACTTGGGAGAAAATGGCAGCTAGCAGGACTTCATAAACCGGAAAATCGGGGCCAGAATTTTCCTCAAATTTCGTCAAATGCAAGTTTTGACGTGCAAACTGATTTCAAGACAGCTTCATATGTGAGTACTTATTACATTTGCAAAATAACATCCAGTGTGTGTAACGGAGGAAGTCAGAGGGACAATTTCGCCAGGTTCAAAATGACACAAGAACGTGGCGTAGTTTACAAGCCACGTTCACGGGTCTAGCAGACTACATGATTATACAAAAGGGGGCGAGTTTGTCCATACAATAGTATACACAATAAACGCGGTAGGCCTACTCGCGGTGAGGGGCGACTTGACAAAATGTCCAACTCTTTTTTTACCTTGTTTTGGAGACAATTGACGTAGCAAAAGATCTTGTGCATTGTTCCTTCAGTACGAGAAGGTTTTTAACCGGGATTCTCAATGCCATTTTGCTCTCAAATTTGCTTGTAATCTGCAAAATTTGCAAAAAATGCCGTTCGTTCTGGAGAAGGTTCTCTACCAACAGGAGGAGGATGGCGTGAACGTACCTAGACTCCAACCTGATTAAAGCTACGAGATTTTACGCATGTCAATCAGGTCACCATACTAGTACGGTACGTGAGGAGCTTCACGCACCACTGGCTCACGCCGGCAGTGCGTGATCCCCTTTTGGTTGCATTTTTTTTTACACGAAACAGCCGTTGAAAGTTATGTATGCCCTAGACGACTGTTTACAAAATATTCAAGATGGCAGCTCCCATGAGAAGTCATGCGAGATCGTGTGCCAAAACAATGTTTTTCAAAAGGCATTTCAACAGGTGCCCAAAAGTAATAAAACTTCAGCGAAAATCAGCATCAACAGATACTTCTCAATACTGTATGGATTTAGTCCGGTAGGTAGTGCCAAACATCCCGGCGAAAGATCATTTTCTTGCATGATTTGCCTACCGCCGTACCGCGGCCGGTCATTCGGGGGGGGGCAGGAAGTTTGATGGGGGGGGGGGAGCCATCAGAGAAGTGTTGGCTGACTGACAGGCTAAATAATAACAAATAGTTCTTTTCATCAATAAAATTTGTTTTTTGAAATCAGATTGGTTCACAAATGAAATAGAATCTAATTAAGTAATTTTACATTGTCATCTTGATCATCAGGTGATCATATTCATACTCATAGACATGAACTTTATATGATTTTATCAGCTCAAATGACTTCAACAATTGAAAGCAATCTCCTTCAAATGAAAAAACTGTAGTTTTTGTATAAATTTTGAAGAGTGTTTAAAAAATGTGTTTTTTCTCACCCAAACTTCCCAAATCAGGTTTTGTGCAAAATTCCCCCAACCCCCCCCCCCAAAATCAAAACTCTCCCCTCTTTCCACATTTTTTTTGTTTTTTATCATCACTAAATATTTAGGTGAGTCCAGTAAATTAAGTTAATTGAATTCCCACTCTGGAATAGGATTGGGGCACAGCTACGCTTCATTATTGACGTTTCTCATGTTCATCCCATTTATTAATCCTATTCATTTTTTAATTCCAACTATAAATATTGCTAACCTTCTTTCCTATGATATCCTGTCTTAGGAAGAGTGACTATGAGAGTTTCCTCTCTGCCCTCCTTCTGCCTCAGTCAGCCAGGGCCTCAGCGTTTGCCCTCCGAGCCTTCAACGTGGAGACGGCCTCCATCAACGACAACGTGACGGAGAAGCACATTGGACTCATGAGACTGCAGTTCTGGAAGGACACCATTGCCAGGATTTATGAGGTCTCAAATTGTTTTGTATGATTTGTGGCAAAACTAAACACCGAGGCAACTTTGCAAGTTGTTATTGCTGTTGATTTTGGAAGCTAAGTACTGCTTCTACATGTACAAGTTGTCCATAAATGTTTGGACCATTTGACGGATAAAATTCAGATTTGGTAAATTTTAAAAAGTGGATGTTGGCCTTCATGTGCCTGGCACAAAAACTCCACCACAAGCTGTTTGGCACATTTCTAACCGTTGGGTTTAACATTAAATACCTAAATGAATGCATATAAATGTAAGCAATAGTTTTTTTTCTGCAGTTTTAATATGCAAATGCAGAATGGCACACTATAAACCAAATTGGAAAATACTTTCACTTATTGGATAGGATTTTTCATTTTAATGTAATGTTTTCTCTCTGTAAGCCAGCATGTTCTATAATATCCTTTGCATTGGTTAACCTTCATTTTCTGTCAAAATAAAATCAGGGGTAGAATAAATTTGACCTGGAACTCAATATGAGGTAAGCTCCCACAGAATAAAAGGTACCTCAAGACTTTTTTTCCCAGAAATCGAACCCCAAAAGATTTAGGCCTATATAAACAGTTCATTACCGTTTGTTGAGTTGTACTCGGTACATTTGTACAACAGTTTGCAAATGCTTCAAGCATAGTTTGATGGGGCATTCATTACTATTTACATGTGTATTTATATTCATAAATATTTTTGTATTGTAGGGCGCACCGCCACAGCAGCCTGTTGCCATGGAGCTGTCCAGAGCTGTGCACCGGCATAAACTGTCTAAAAGATGGCTGACAAGAATGATTGAAGCTAGAGTGAGTATGTGTATGGTTGAAGTCGAGTCTCAACAGTGTTTCATCTATTGATTTATAGCTTTTGGTTTTGAAGTCATCTTTCTTTTTTGCTGATTTTGTCTGTAAAGTAAAACAAGATTCATGGGTGTTTTTTTTAAGTTATAATTTTTGGCCATTGTTGACCAAATTACATGTTATATTTGTTTGAACCAGGAGAAAAGTGGTCATGTGTTTGTGGTTGAAAAATATTTGTGTCCAATTAAAGGTAAATTTTTTAGGTTTCGGTCATAATAAATAGATGTATTTTCATGGTTTGTTTGCATTGAACTCCATCAGCATCTTTGCAACTAATTTGGCCAATTGATATTTATTTTTTGCCTAATTTTTAGGCTGAGACGCTTGATGCCAAGCCCTATCAAAGTGTGGAGGAGCTGGAGACATATGCTGAAAACACATCCTCCTCCTTATTGTATCTTACATTGGAGGCTTTGGGTAATTGGAACTTAAATGAGCGTCTTGTTTTGATATTGCAGCAGACATCAACATGACAGGTGTTGAGAATCTGGGTGTTTTTTTTAAGATGGATAAACGTTAAGGTTAATGCACTCCAACATTAATTAAAAGAGGAGCTTTAGGGAAGAACTTGCCAATAAAAAAGGGTTTGCCTCGGAATCAAAAGGCATCGCAAAGACAAAGCATGCCGGTAATTGTGATTGTCTTGCCCTCTCCTCAACACCGGTCTTTGTCCCTGCTGAACTTAAAAGGTACTGACAGTAGAATATCATTGCAGTGAAAACATGGATCACCTCCCCCACCCTTACTTACCGTACTCGCGCTGTCTTTTTTAATTTCAGGAGTGAAAGATGTGAATGCGGACCATGCAGCCAGCCATATTGGCAAGGCACAGGGTATCGTCACACTACTCAGGGCCACGCCATATCTTGTCAGTAAGAGACAGATATTGTTACCCTTGGATGTTACAATTAAGGTAAAAAGAAAATAGTAGTCTTACCTTTGGTGAGGGGGTTACTGATGTATCAGGGGAGCAGCAATTAGTTAAGAAAAGAGAAGTATATTTTGAAAATTTTGATTTAAACTTGGACAAGGCAAGCCTAGAAAACCTGGTCCCAGAATGCACAAAATTCTATTCAATTGATTCACAATGGCTATTCACTGGAAGGCTTGTCATGCATCTGGTCTGCATGATGGGCGGGATTTATCCTAATCATTGGCATAATGGGGTAATCCTATATGATAGCACTCCCCGGCTGACAAGTGACAGTCAGTCAAAAAGGACACAGGCTGGTCCTCTGAGACCGGCAAGAAAACTCTAAACTTTGATTTTCATTGTTTGAATGGGGAAGGGGGGGGGGACTTTCGAAAGGGGAGCTAAGTTTGCACAATGTAGGAGAAATGAGTGTAGCAGAGCACATATCAGATATTTAACTGCACATTTATCTGTTACCAGCAAAAGTTTGCCTGCTGTTGCCATATTTTTTTCATTTGTAATTATTTGTTTCCCAGCACAATGTGTCCCATGAGGCCATACTACGAGGGAATGCAGAGCAACCTGTGAAGGATGTGATCTACGACATTGCTAGCATTGCTCATGTCCACCTAGAAACTGTGAGTTGAAATTGGACTTGTTAATTGGCAGAGAGCCATTTCATTTGCTAAAGACTTCTCACTATACAAGATGGTAGAGGTACTTAAAGAGTGTTTAAGATTTGATAAGGGTGTAGGGATGTATGGGAGCCTGTGCAGTGAATCAGGATCTACAGTTTGAAAATGTATTCATATTTTCAATTTTTTTCACCCTAAGCTATATGTGAATTACTCCATTATTATATGTAACCAGCACTCACCAGATGGAAAATTCAACTACATGACATGTATGACTGCTAATGACACCTTCACTGTAAAATTAATACGAACAGTCAACTGAGCTAGCACTTTTATCTGGTGTACCAAACCCTCTTTAATGGGCTCAGAGGGGGACTTTCGACCCCCCCCCCCCAATAAAGAGGAAACTATCCTACTCCATTTTCTCCTTTTTTATTTGATATTGAATTTTAGAGCAACTGAAAGAAGTATATATCTTTTTACTGTAATTAGACATTTACACAGAAATTGCTAAAAAGATCATCTTTCTAAACAATGAAGCCCATAAGCACTCTAATTGTTCCTTTCTTACCCCTATGCAGGCGCGATCCTTCAAGGCCAGTGTACCCAGAGAAGCCCTGCCTGCCTTCTTGGTCACTGCGGCTGTCGAAGCCTACCTCAGACGACTTCAGAAGGTCAACTTTGACGTCTTCCACAAGAACTGTCTCAAGAAGGAATCACTACTGCCTCTTCTACTCTGGTTGCAGAACAAAAGGAAAAAGTTTTAGCCAGAGTAATTTTTATTTTGCAGAAATCCAGTTAATGGAATACATAGTTCATTTGAATATTTATGCAGTGTCAAATTAGTGTAGAGGTTTATTAAATGTTTCTTCTAGATACTTTCATCTGGTATGCATTAACAGAGGTGTAGAGCTCAAAATTCATAAAAACTGTCAGTATTATGTTTATGTAAATCGTTGCACAGATATGCAAATAATTTACAGATTTTAGACTGTAGGTACTGTAGAGAGAAAATCATCCCAATTCCCCTTTTGCACATAAAAAAACCCGTTGTTTTTATGGAGTTGGGTAATGTAAAGAATTCATTGTGTTGAAATCCATTATTTTTGACATGATAAATAAGGCAAAATTTCACTAAAATTGAAATGTTTAAGTTTAAAATTAATCAGGACGATGTATTCTTTGTTGAATAATTTATTTATGGATTGATTGGCTCATTTGATTACGGTTGTTTTCAAGAAATATTAAAGTGAACAATTTGTACTGAAAAGTTTCAAAGAATTTTGTTTTTGCAGAGTATGTCAGGAATTTATGCAAGCTGACCACTTGGTCAATCTCAGTGAAAACTTATGTTCAAATGCTTAAAAGCAGTCACTCCAAAACGATTGTTTGCACGTTGTTTAACGTGAAATTGTACTGGTAAATTTTGAAAAAGGGTGTGCTTCTAATATTAAAATGTGTAACTTTTCTTCAATGTTTATTTGTGTGTTTGAGTGATGTCCCATTTCAAAGTGATAATTTATTACATGAATACATTTAATTATTTTCCAGTTTATTCTCAAGTTCTCCTGTTCCCACTTTGTCCTAATGTTGTTTATATCGTTTCCAATGCTCCACATTAAAACCCTTTTTAATTTTTTTTATTTTTATATAATACTTATTTTAACTGGGTAGTCAATTCAGTGGAAACCACTGGTCTCCAATGGTGCCCAGTAAAGAGAAGACAGTATGAAGAAATTACAGTTTTAGACGTGGGAGGAAAACCCCAGTAAAATTCTGAGGAAAACCCAATCCACATAATGGCCCAGGCAGGAATGAAACCCGGATCACAGTGGTGGAAGGTGAGGAAAATTTCGCCATGCCAACCTGACCCGCTTTCGATTTTATGAAACTGCTCAACAACAACATACCCCCCACCCCCCCACCCCCCAAAAGTTTTTTACTTTTGTAGCAGATTATTTTTGCTGGAAGGGATTGTGGTATATAAAAGGCTCAATTTCGCGAAACTGCTCAATCAAAATAAGTTGCATGTATTATTTTTTTCTAAGCACAAAATGCCTTGAAGGGGCCTTATATACGCAACTAAAACAGACTTCAGACTAAAATCATAGCCATTACTTCAAAAGAGGGCGCCCTGACAGTTTTGTGGTGCATTTTTCTGGCGGCCCGCTTTTTGGCAAATCATCACCACATAACTGTCAGGGCGCCCTCTTTTGAAGTAATGGCCATAGTCTGCTTTCTTGCCATACGCCAGTCTTAATACATGTAATATACGAGAACGTAAAAGGGACCAGACTTTCCCGCCACTGCCATAAAATTCAAAACACGTTGGGTTTATCTGCAGTGATGGCGTCTGCTCCCGACATTTACACCCGGTTTTCCAGCAGCACCGACAACTATTACAATATCGAGGACATTTTGGCATCACAGGAGAAAGTGCCGGTCAAAACAGAACTGCCCATGTATCATTTGGGCTTCCTGAACTCAAGTTCTGACAGTGAACACATTTTGCCGGGTGCCAAAATGGAGTTGCCGTTTTGGCTGGCGACCGGTTTGTGCAGCAGGAAGCGGAAGATTGTCAGCGTGGAGCTGCCCAAGTCTTACCGGGCGGGCTACCGCGAAATCTTCACCGCCGATCCCAACGTGGTAGACCTTCACAAAATGGGGCCGTACTTCTACTCCTTTGGCACGAAACTCTTGTGTTTTGAAAGCACAGAGTCAGATGACATCGCCAGGTCTTTACTTCAGGTTGGTGTGGTTAAATGATTAACTGTGTTACCATGGTTCCACATCATTGTTAAATTGTTATATTTAGTAGACTAGTATTTTTTTTAATTGATGTTTGCCTTGCACTCATGGTCACTGCAGACCAATTTGAAGGGGGGGGGTTCATCAGAAAATGGATAAAACTAAAAAGACTGTCAACAGTCAGGTCGTTGGAAGTTACAGACCTCTTACATAGGGGGAATCAGTCAATAGGTGGCGCTATTTGCCTCTATTTCTGGCAGCGACCTGATTATTCATGTTCAAATTTAATTTCTTTTTATTGTAAATTTGTTAATTAATTGTTTGATTTCAAGTCTGTTTAATTTCTCTTAAATCTCTTTCAGACTTTTGTGGGCCGGTTCCGGCGCATCATGGATAACTCCCAGAATGCACTGAACGAGGACATCACTAAACTGATGACCAAGCTGGACGAGATGGAACGCTCATTGTTCCGCGCCGGACAGCAGAGTCTGATGGCCTTCCAGCAGTGGGAGACAAGGAAGATGACCAAGATGGCCGCCTCGGACATGGTGGCCGGTCACAGGAAGCGCAAGAGGGCCATGATGGAGGATGGAGACTAGTTTGAATTTATTTACGCTGAAAACTGATTCTGGGTCGGGAAGTAAATGACTTGTTAAACCGGAAAAAAACAAACAGAAATTGCTCAAACAAGTCAACTGTACAGAACCATGGTCAAGTGGTTATTGATATCTGACTCATGATGGTGATCATAGTGTTGTGTTCTTAGGCAAGACTCTGCACTACAATGCCTTCCCCCCACCAAGGATGAAAAGATTCCTGTGAGGATAGTGCACTCTAACAATCTCAAACTGCTATATAAGACTGGGCCCAATTTCACGGCGCTGCTTAACAGTTAGCAGAAAAGGTGTGTTCACCATAGCAGAAAAATTTGCTAACCCTCAGCACTATTTCACGGTGTGTGTGTGCTAACGGTCGCGCGTGCATGGAGATTTCTATTGTTACGTCACTAAGTTAAGCAAATTTGTCCTCTGAAGTAAGCGTGCGTTTTGCTGTGCTTATGCTTACGCTTACGGTCTCCATGAAATAGATGGAGGCTTTGTTAGCAGAAAATCGTGTGCTTGGCAGCGCTGTGAAATTGGGCCCTGATCTCATGGCCTGAAGAACGGATGTATTAAAGCATTTTATAAGAACTACATATTAATTTGACAATACTAGATCCCCCATAGGCCGTACCTGAAGTACTTGGCCATGGCTGAAATTACACACGCGCCTACGAAAGCGGCTACAGCCACTTCCCATAGACCAATGTGTCATATCCAGCCGTAGCCAAGTAATTCAGACGCAGCCATAGTCTTATATTAAGGGAATAAATGTGTGCTCGAGAGATTCTAATCACTCTGTTTAACACGTTGACTGCCGACTACGAGTATACTCGTAGTCACAGGTGTACCGGATTCTGCCACTACGAGTATACTCCTAGAAAACGAAAGGTTTTGTATTGTAAATTGAATATACTGGCATCACTGATAACGCAACAAAAACGCTGCTGGCAATGCTGAGGACATACATCTATAAAATGTTTATGTCAACATAATATGTTTTTGTGTTTTTTTTTCTGGTAGAAATAAAATCAGAAATTGGCAATATTTGAAATGTCGTGTGCCTGCAAGCGCCCGCGACACAAATTTCGTATATCGCGGTCTAAAGGTACCTTAACCTGGGCAGTTCTGCACAAACTATACTTTGTTCGGAAGCTTGTGATGAGGCCAACAAGCTGGCAAAAGAACAGGTCTTGAAACCCAGTACTTGCGGAGAAAATTCAAGATATAGCGCATCAATGCCAGTAGTAGCCCTATGTGCAGTCAGTCTAACAGCAATGCCTGCAAGCGCCCGCGACACGAACTTCATATATCGCGGTCTAAAGGTACCTTAACCTGGGAAGTTTTGCACAAACTATACCTTGTTCGGAAGCTTGTGATGAGGCCAACAAGCTGGCAAAAGGACAGGTCTTGAAACCCAGTAGTTGCGGAGAAAATTTAAGATATAGCGCATCAATGCCAGTACATGTAGTACCCCTATGTGCAGTCAGTCTTTATCATCCGTTTAAAACAGGCCATGTGACGGGCTCTCGACCAATAGGAATGGCTTAACTGTCTGAGGTATTTATGAATGGTTAATAAACGTGCATTGTATATTGTTTGACAAGCCAATCAATGGACTATGAAGAACGTCATCTAGTTTAAACAAAGGATAGACATTTTCTGTATCGTTTATAACAAAAAAGGGGGCAATTAGAAATATTGAACAGTGACCAATTCAACCAAAACAATAAAGACCACACACTCAATGAGTAAATACACATTACATCACGTGTCAGACCGAGTTTCAATTTATTTTACAAAAAAAGCTTTATCAATTTACAAAATCAAACATTACAAAATACATACACATGTAGTGAAAGAAGATTTAAAGCAATTCCAATTTTAAGTGTTAATGTAATCACCTCACTGACTGCAAAGGAGCCTCCATATTCCATATTTAGAGGAGAAATATCACAAGTATTAATATGAAAAATAATTAAGCTGCTGCAACTGCTCACTGACTGGATTGACCTTACCTGTACAAATCAAAAAGTTAGAGAGGCCCGATATATTTCGTCTTTAGCAAAGACTTCTGAGGAAGTCTTTGCTAAAGACGAAATATATCAGGCCTCTAACATTTTGATAAGTATTAATAATTACATTTTCACATGAAATGGTGAATTTTCCACACGGGAATACGCACAAGTGACTCGAGGGCAAGACGGTTAATACATCTGCAACTGCCATCAATTTGTCGTTCTCTAAACCAATATCAATTTGCCTGAAAAGTTACAGATTTGATTGTAGAGGGGGTTCAAACCTACAACCTTTGAACTACCCGCACTAGTTATCCAGCCATTTATATAGCTCATTTTATAAATTTGGGGTCCACTTTTTCCCCGTCCCTGTTACATCTGACATCTGTGATTTTATAATTCTGATGCACTCCTTAATGCAGTCATCCTCCAAGAGTGATTATGATTAGCAAACTACCTACCCAAACAATACAACTAATTTGAAGTCATTCTTACTGATACTTAAATGGAAAATTACGAAGTACCAAGGTAACAGGGACAGAAAAAAATGTCACACTTTGGACCCTGAATGTATGGACTGATCCACATGTATGTTGGTAGTCTCCCAGATCAGTATCCATAAAACCATGCCGTTTGGTATGTGATCAAAGCACGATATATCGCTCAAAAATTGTCCAAGATCGGTGAAACGCAAAGGGGGACACTGATGTGTGTTGTCATCAGGCAAATTAGAAAACCCAAATTCACAGTAAAAGGTCTCCCAAATCATAGCATGACAAAAAAAAAAGTTTTACAAAACTTTTTAGTCCTGTTTTAAAATGTATCAGAAGGCTTGTTCAAAAATTATTCTGAATTAAATGAAAAAAAAAGGTACATTAGGCCAAAAAAAAAAAGTCTCCGGTTTCTGGTATGGAGCTTGCCCCAAAAGTGGTGCGGCGACGCGGCTTTTTTTTTTTTTTTTACCCGACTTTTTTGCTTCAAATTTGCTTCAAATGTCGGCTGATGACTGCAAATGGTGCCCGACTAAACTTAGTGCAAATATATGGGAGTCCAGAGAGGCCACATAAAGCTTATTCTCGATCATAACCCCATCTAAAAACACGTTGAAATTGCGCAGCAGCAGGATTCCAGTCAAACCAGTGAGTTTGGCGGTTTTGAGACATCATCTTTTATTGAAAAAAAAAAACTTTTTCATTTTGCCGACGCGCATGGCTACGGCGACGCGCGCGCATACCAGAAACCGGAGACTTTTTTTGTTGGGCCTTATGAACATGTTCGCATATATACTCGCCTCCATATGGTGTCGAAATGTACCAGGTGATGGAAACACTATTGAACTTTCTATAAAAAAAACCACGTAAGCCCCCCCCCTCCCCCGGGACAACTTGTCATACTTTTTTTATATTCCCCCACATACTGTTGAGCTTAGAAAAGAAGAGATACAATTCCTAGTCACATCGGGCATGAAAAGAAAAAAAACCCATAGTTTCCTTGGTACAAGTTCAACTCCTTCTTGTCATATAAACAATGGTCGATAAACGTCGGACATCTTTTGGTAGGGAATCCTCCTAGTTGGTTTTGGGCATCATTCCAAGTAGGTTTCAGCTTCTCTTCTGGTAAGATGCCCATTTTACTTTGTTGTTGACATTGTGCAATCTTGAAGGCATCGCAGGGGTGTTGAATGCAGAACCTCCTCGAATGGAAAACATATGCAAGTCCACTTTTTATCTCTCTTTTGTTGGGAGAAGAATGCATCTTCGTCAGGTAGCTCTACAGAAGTTATCCCTCACCAGCTCCGTGATGTGCTGCAGAACGGCATGAATGGCCTTCTCTGAGAGAATCTAATGGTGAAGATAGGAATTTATTCTTGAACTGAAAACTTTGAATATGGAAATAATTTAGCCCAGATCAACGCACACAATTTTGCTTGTCAATATCGTCCAATGTTCAACTACGCTGGTGAAAGCTAAACACACTTCCTCAGACAAATCTTTGCATTGATGGTCACCCTCGTTCAAAACTTACACTAAAAAAATGCAAAGTTTGATATAAAAATTCTAAAACAATACAAAACACTTACTTTGAGCCTGCCCTCCGAGCCAATGTAAACAATAGGAGTGCCAATTCTTGATAATGTGAGTGCCTGTGGAATGAACCAATTCACTTTGGAATGAGACATGGAATGAAAAGAAACAGCCAATAATGAGCAATGGAGTAATAACTTGTAAAAATATTGGAATTATTTGTGTCTGACAATAAATCAGTTCTTTCAGGACAGACTGGTTCCTTTCTCCCCATCAGCATCGATAATGTAGACCGAATGTGACTGAAACCAGTCTATTAGCAGGGCCGATCCGTCTGTTCGCCAAAGTATAATAAATGTCTTTTTCAAAGGGGTGAAAAATCAATTTTGTTGAAGAGCACGAACAGTACCAGATATGCAACTTTTCCTCGGATCCGCTGATTTCCTCGTTTTTTTACTTCTCATGAATGCCATTACAAATTGCAAAATACTGTACAAAGTCTTGTGTGGTTTGGAGTTTCCTCGTTTTTTTCCTCTAAATTCCCAGTTGCATGCCTGCAGTACATCATCAACACAAGGATGTCATTAGTGGGCATCCTGCATCTACCGATGAGATGTGTATACTCACAGCAAGGTGTATCTTGAAGTGATGGAAGAAGTGTGCCTCTAACGCTTTGATGAAAGCTGTCACCTCGTCGGCAGTGAAGTCCACCGATTCCTCATCATGTACGCTGCAAACATCCACACAAACATTGGAAGCAAGATATGCGATGGAGGGGAACCCCCTCTTTTGTCTTGGTCATTTCCCTGGGATCTCAGAAATTCTTTTAAGATATTTTTAGAAGATGTGTTAGGTAACAAAAGTCTTGAGTGTGTTTAGGGAACCGGGGGTGGTGTGGGGGGGGGGGGGAAGTACCCCTCCATCTCAATTGAGCACGGTCTAGCACAAAGGGTCCAATTTCTATTCTTGCACAAGTTTTAGGTCCACTCCAAATCAATAACCATTCACAATACCTTGGGGGAGGTGGCCGGGACAGTCATGGTGGGGGGAAGTCAGGGATGGGGGTGGGGATGGGGTGGGGGGGAGTTAATTGGCGAGTTGTTTTTGCCAAATTGCAAGTTACCTGTCCCATAACGTCTTGGCATCGGTAGCATCTATCGTCAGTGTGATGCGACTTAGACCTTCTACCGCTTTTGGCAAGGTGTACAGAAGTTCTACTGTTTTGGACTTATCTCCTGTTGAGGAATTTAACAAAGAAATACAAAACTGTGTTTGCACAAAAGGACATTAACCCTAACCCTCCAGGGTATTTTGGCTAGAAACCCTGCCAAACGCAGCAACATGCAACACTTGTCTAAGTGACAAGCCTGCCCAGTGTAGCAAGATCCATCAGGTCAAAAGTCTCGAGGCCAAACTGCCTCAGAGTCTGTGGTCCTTCAACGCAGCAGGATACAACTCGGGCATTGTTCTATGGGACTAGCTCTCAGTGTCTCAGAAGTGGCCGGTTTCTGCACTGGTGTTGGTAGCATTTTCCATCAAAGTGCACCAGACTTTTCCACCTGATGCACTGTGCTGCGTCTGGCAGGGTAAGGGTTAAGAAAGAGAATTGGCTAGGCCATCGTGTCTTTGTTCAGTCGTATTTGAGATTTTCTATCAGAAGATTGCTAAATCTTACAGAATCTAACAATAGTGGGCATGTTTTGTGCTCACGTCAACAGAATCAAACATCTAGAAAGAAAGAACAAACTTTGTATCCAGCACAAAATAGTCTACTGAATGATAAGGATGGATTCAGCAATGTTTGCAATAAACAAATCTAATGTTTTAATAACTACTTCAAACCTCTCCATAGTCCATACATGAATTTCATCTCAACAAGTCAGAGAATTTAAAGAACCAAATTAAAAATAAGTAATCCACAAAAACCTTATACCCAGCAACACACTCATAGTCATCCATAGTTCAACCACAAAGTCTTTCCAAAATATGCCTGGTACCTGTCTGACTGCAAGACACTAACCTGTTGAAATGCCTGCCCACATGGACACCATCCAGACCAGGGACATAGGGTTAAAGGTCATCTTCCTTATATGGCAATCAAACTGTGCCTGAAAAAAAGAGAATAAAGTATGCTAATAAATTAAAATTTGTTTAATTTCACAGCGCCGTAAAGTGTTCATTAACTAAAAATAAAAAAAAAACCATACATTTTATTTCACAAAGTCCCAGCAATTATTTAATCAATGATCAGGCATTTTAAATTTCACAATCTTTCAGAAATGATTCCATCAACCATGTTACTTATTTATAAACAACTACTGCAGGAAATGGATTCCTCAAAAAGGTTGAATCATGATTCTAAGTTTGCACTTGATTCTTATTAATTCTGGCGTGGAATTGCTCAAGCCTATTGGTGAATGACAGTAATATCATCCTCTGAGAATGCCAATAATGTGTCATTACTTTTCTGTACAGTGGTGGATTGTGGTGGATTCTGAGCACACAGCCTCAAAATCAAGGCAGATGGCGGATTTACAGTCTAAGCTCGGCCAGCGCCATGACCTATGATGTAGGGGTCAACCCGAGCTACACACATAGGGTGCTGCGTTCTGTGTTGCGTGAACATGCTGAAAAAGTAGGCAGATCTGACTACAGGGGAGGCGGTACAGCCAAGGCACACAGCAACCACTATGATTTCTGAATCACTGTGGGTGTTGCCGGTCCACATATACAGAGGCGATATGAGGTCAGGGCCAAATTACTTAATGTGCTAAGCACATGATTTCTGCTAACAGAGTCTTTGTCTATTTCATGGAGACTGCAAGCAGTAAGCACAGCAAAAAGCACACTTACTTCAGCAGAAAATGTTGCCTTACATCATTGACGTAACAATAAATCTCCAGTGCTTAAGGTTAGCATAATTTTCTGCTATAGTAAGCACACATTTTCTGCTAACTGTTAAGCAGCGCCGTGAAATTGGCATCAGGTCAAAATTCTGGAAGGGTTCTAGCAAAAATTCCCTGGGGAGTTATGGCTAATGCTGGTAAAAATACCTGAAGCCAAGAGATGACATATCTAGTGACGGCTGCCGTCCCCTTCACCAGCAGCACAGGTAGCATGGTCAACCTCTCAGCCAGTTCATCTCTATGCTCAGAGCCGACTGAACAGAGAATGGCACTGCAGATGATCCTAGCGCTGACCCCTCGACCTTGACCTTTGGCCTTGATGGTCAACTCGACAGCTTCTGGGTCATCTGACATGAAATATTAACAAATAAATTACTATCAAGCCATGCTACTTTGGTGTAATCAACAGTTCAATGGAATTAAAACCTTCAGGTGCATACGCTTAATTGCGGACTTGTGCTCACAACTCGCAAGAAATTACAACTAAACCATTCTTAAGGGATTTGGCAATCTACTATAACACATTTTGTTGTGAAAGACTTCGATCTATTGTACCTGGGGAAGTGGCCAGTCCTTTGTAGATGCTGAAGATGGCTCTGTCTCCAATCTCACTCTCTAGGTCCACACCGATGCCTTTGTGAGACTCCTGATGAAAAGAAACAATATCATGCATCATTTGATACTGCAAATCTCTGTTCATTGCTTAACCCTAACCTCCCCAACTCCATCAAAATCCATCCCCCCATTTTGGTGGATTTGGGGGACTTGGTCCTGCAGGCCTGGTTTGACTAAATATTGATGGAGTATGATTTTATTTCCATAAGTTCTGTGGTGTTTATTGTTTGAGAGCTTTCGTGAGTAATATTCTCCCTAATTTGCATCTTTCCAGTCAGTCCAATATTTGGTAGTCAGCTACCTCGAATTTCACTGTTCGAACAATTGAGTATTCGATCAAATCCACGTCCCAGCAATCGAATAGTACATTATTTAAAAATGCACAGCACTAGACTATTTACAAAGTCCAAAGCACTAACTTATACACACAATGTTAACAAACTTTACATTTTCAATCCCACTTACTGCTTGCAAGGCAGCGGAGAGATGCCTGGAGTATTTTCGCAGGGCGGCCGCGCTGTGCTGGAAGTTGTTGAGTGGGGTGACTTGGTAGACATGCCACGTCTTACTGGTCAGCTGCTTCAGGGAATGGGCGTCCCCTGCTGGAAGGACTGGTGTCCTCTCTAATTTGCTGCTCTTTCCTGAAATAAAGCAGCAAAATTCAAGGATCTACACCAAATTCTTATATTTTTATGCCATCATTATGGTGGAGCCAGTCCTACATGTCTTGCCGATCAGCCCAGATTTTTCAGAAATGCCTTCTATCCTCTCGTTTCAAACTGCTTAACCTGGGGGGGGGGGGGTTAAGTGCTGGATGTTCTCTACTTGTCTTGACCCAAGGTTGTGACAAAAATTGAGGTCATGTAGCTGAAAACCAGGAGCAACTTGGGGTTAACCCTAACCCACCTCACTCCTCCAAAATCCTCCTGGCGGTTTTGGAGGATTCTAGAGGATTGAGGATGAATGGTGATTGAATCAAATGAGGATTCTGGAGGATTGAGGATGAATGGTGATTGAATCAAATGAGGATTCTGGAGGATTGAGGATGAATGGTGATTGAAGCACATGAGGATTTTGGAGGATTGAGGATGAATGGTGAATGAAGCACAAGAGGATTTTGGAGGATTGAGGATGAATGCATTTTGAGGCAGGACTGTCTGATGATTTTGAAGGATTTGGCGTTGGTTATCCTTCATTTAAACACGAATGCAAAGTTTTGGGATGAGGAGGATTTTGGAGGATTGAAGATGAATGCATTTTGAGGCAGGACTGTCTGACAATTTTGAAAAATTTAGGCGGAGTTGAAAAATTTTGGAGGATTTTAGAGGATTGAGGATGGTTGTAAGCAACAAGGGCCTAGGGGGTTAGGGTTAAGATTTGCTCAAAGATCAACCCAGAGATAACCAAGAGGTTTTGCAGGGTGAAAAATTTACAGTGTGGGTAAGGAGAAAATGTGGCTATGTCATTTCATACCATGCAGTCGTCTTGATTTGGGAGTCTTGGTGTATGGTGTGTGTCGTCGGGTCGGCCATGCTTTCCCCCTACCACTTGAGCTGAGACTCCGCCCATGAGAAGTACTGGTGCTGTCAAAATGCACCACCTGTGATTGAGGAGTATGCGTTGCTGTTGACGATGCCATCTGCTAAAGAAAAACACAAAAACCAAACCAGTGAATGATTGAACTCATCATCTTTTGTCAGTTTACACTATAGAGTTAGCCTATGATAAAATATTTGAATATTCAATCATCAACCAAACATACAAATAGCATTTTTCACAGTCATTCCTGCACTCATCCCACATTTGCATTTGTCTGCAAAATTGTCATCCTTTCAGCAAAACTGTTGGTCTGTCAGTGTCAGCAAATATATCTTCAACAAAGACTTCAAGTATATAGCAAATATGATGCAAGTTCAGCTCTATTGTCCATTAGTCCAGCAGTCTTGCCCCTGGAGATAAAACATTGTCAAAATCCTAAATGAAAAAAATAAAGTGTTGGCCTAATAATGTTGGGCTCATTCGGTCGACGTGCGCCATCGGTCAATCGCATTGCGATAATTTGCGCTATCGGTCGATCATGACATTATCGGTCGATCCTGTTGCCACCAGTCCAGACAGGGCTCTGGAGTGCTCTGAAACGTGCAAAACTAAACCAGGCCCACTTTACTCACAGTTTAGCCAGCAAATTTCTCCAAAAAATTCATTGGGGCAAAGAAACTGTCCTCAGTATTTCACCAACCAAGTTTGCAGACTCAATTCAATTTTTAAAGGAGACTTTTCTTCAATATTTTGCACATGAGAGGGAAGTCAAGTGATTTCAAAATGGGGCTAAATACTAGACTGGTACATGTCCAACCATGGTCCAACTATTTGAAAAGACTGACCTCTTCATTCAGTGTCAATAGTCTGGTGGCTTGACTATAGAGAAATGTGTAGTAAATTGAGACTAGTTCCCGCTTCATGCCACACAATTCTTTTGGCATGGTTGATTGATGCAGTACTGAAGCTGTGTTGGACTGGTTGTTTTAGGTGCCAGTCTATTTCCTTGTTTTGCATGTTTTCAATACTTTAAGTTTTGGGACTCTCATACACCGTACTGAGAGTCCCAAATTTTTGGACTACCACCAGTCATGCCAGTTGAAAACCTTTTCTTTCTAATTCACACCTCTGGAGGATTTTTTTTTAAAGGTAAGTAAAGTCTGAGATATCCTACAGAAGCGACCCAACACGCAACGCGATAGACTGATCGCACAGATCGACCGATTGCACCCAACATTGCCTAACACTTATTTATAATACAGCTCTTTCCATTGTATCTAGCCTCATAAATGTGGCCAATTTAGTCCAGTGAATTGGCCACATTTATGGGCATGATGGGGCTACATAGAATCAACAATCTTAACAGTCAAAGCGCTTTACAAAAAGAAAAAGGTAAATTTTATACAAACAAAATAAATGTCTATCCCCCAAAAGAACAACCATACACGTCTTGGTCTAAAATTAAAAAGTAAAAGAAACTCTTTAATTTTAGGAAAAAATGTTGCATCCTGACTGACGCCACTTTCTTCTCCATATCGTCACCCACACCACGAAGTAACACTCTACCGTGTTAAAGCATATTTTTTTTGATTTTCAATTTTTTTGATTTTTAAACATTATTCATCAAGGCCTACCATTGCACGAAGTTTCAAAGCTTCAAGAGCTTTACTTTAATAATTACGCTAAGTATCCATGGCAACTTTTGCGCAAAAGTGACAATTTTCGTTTTCACGAAGTAACACTCTTCTTCGTGAAAACGAAAATTTACAGTTTCGCAGGTTTTTCGGTTTCACGAACTAACATGACTAACACTCATTTTTTTTCTCCTATTTCTTGTTTATTTAATACACAAACGAGTGAAAAACAGCAGATTTAATAAATTCAATTCATCAAGTGTCCACAACGAGAAACCCAACTGAAAATACTCTGTCGTTTTGACGCAAAGTGTTGTTTTAGAAGGCGTTCAACTTTAGTTGCCGTTTTCTCCGATTGCTACGTTTTTACTGGTATGTAGATGGGTGTTACTTCGTGGTGTCGGTGACGATATATCATCTCAATGAAGATCAGTCATTGCAAAAATGTTGAACAGACTTGAATCTGGGACTGAGAAACATTTCCAATTTGATGGTTGGTAGGAAACTTAGGAAAATTTTCTTGACTCTCCATAGACTTTGTACACAACTGCTGAAGTCATGGAAGTGGCGTCATGGTGCAACATTTATTCCTTATTCTATACTCTACAAGTAATTAAATAAAATATCTGACTAAAATGAGAAGGAGACGTATTATAGTTACCTGTAAACAGACGCATTTTTGGCCGAATGCGAAAGGCCGAAACTAAGTTCTAGTCTAGTCCTCCGCGTAGTTCATAAACCAGTCATGAAACGGTCGTAGATGTTTAAAATGAGCGCGAAATTTTAGTCTCATTCAAACATTTAGTTTCATATAAAAATAAAACCATGACAAAATTACTTATTTAAGAGCCTTCAATTTAAATTAAAATTTTTTTGAACATGTTTTGTATTTTTATAAATATAATAATAGAGTGATCGTACTCAAAACTCAAAATGACTATTGCTAAGAAAATAAATATGTCTGTTGCGCAAAATCAAGATGGCGGAAAATTTAATGGATTTTTCGCTTCCGAGCAAAAATATTTGCAAAATCTTAAAATTGAAGGTGAAACCGAAAGCCACAATTACAAAAGGATCTGTCATTGCAACCTATATACTTCACACCAACAGGGATGGTGACTATGGTGACAACGAAACGCTTAAATTCAAGTCGGAGCACTTCGGGACGGTCGAGGAGTTGCTTGTCAGCGAAGGAGATGTTGTCCATCCGGGGTACAAAAAATGAGTCCATTTCACTCCTTATAAAATCTTATATTTTATTCCCTGGCTATACTTATTGATAGCATATTAGTCCAGCGGAGAAGTAGAACATATTTAATTGTGTACATTTGATATGTTAGGTAATTGTAACCTCTAGTTGTGCTTACGAAATTTATCTCGAAATGGATGCAGTTGAGTCATGCCGCAAATGACAAACTGCCAGCAAGTGAGGGCGCTCTGCAGTAAATGAATAAAATGCAAATCGAAATGATTTAAAAACTAAAACTTTGTTAGAAATCTTTGATGGCATGGGCCAAAACCATGGTTGGATTTTGGGAAAAAAATTGTAGTGGGCCAGACATTTTTCACTGACTGACCTTCATTGAGATAACATACAATACTATGTTATGATGAAAAAGTGGCATCAGCCTAGGGGTGCAACTTTTTTCCGGATTTCGTTCAAACTTTTTGTTAAGTATTGTTTAATTGGTTTTTGTTTCAAGCTACGACTACTAGCGCAAGGCTATGGTAATAATTCATTTGGGGGGCAGGGGGAATTTGAAGTTTAAGTATTGGGCATGGTTGGCTGGTATTTAAAAGGGGACCTCTTAGTCTTACTCCTCCCCCTCCTCCACCCCGATCGTCCCATAAAAATAAAAATACAAAACATAATAAAGTTATTCTTTTGTAGACAAATAAAAATCGAGTCATGAATTCACACTTGTCTTGTGTGCCTTTTCCATCTTCACTTTTATACCACTTCCATTCAGTATGACCCTACTCAGTCCGCCGGTGTCTTCTAATATTGTTCATATTTCTCTTTTTTTTCTGGCATGTATTTCTTCAGGACCACCATTATGAAGGTTGCTAGCTGTTCCCATCCCACTGTCATGAAGGACATGTGTGCTGAATGCGGGGCGGATCTCAGAGAGTAAGATCGTTAACCTTTATCTCAAGAGTAAATGTGTAGGCTATGGAGAAAACTGAGACAAAACGACTACAAAATGAATCAGTAACTAAAAAACTAAACAAAGCAAAACTATAAGAATACATATAAACCCAAAAACTGAAAAATTAAATGTGTTCTTTTTCAGGTTCAACATTTTTTCCTTAAAAATTGACCCTTCAATTTAAGTTCCAACCTAATCTTCCAGAAAATCTTCCAAAAGTCTTAATTATGGATGCTTTCTACATGTGCCTAGTAACCATTCAAATTATTGTCAATGCCACTTGCTTTCCGCAGGAGTACATTTTCAACGTGTTATAAATATCCTCACACTTTCCTTTAACGTTAACAGAGCACAAGGATTGCCTGGACAGCGTCGCCAAGCAACCACAGCCTCCGTTGCCATGGTTCACAGCATCCCGGAGTTACAAGTCAGCAAAGAGGTGTGTGGCTCGTCGGAAGTTTGCGTCTAAATTTCACCTAAAGTCAAATTATATCTAACCCTGCTGGATCCCATACAATTAAATATTCTCTAGCCCAATGAGAACCTGTTTGGTTGATATGTGTGTTAATATAAATCCAATGTGTTTTGTAAATTTGAAGTTCTTTTGTTGTTGTTTTATTTTCCAGGAGGCGTATGAGCTTGCCAAGTTGGACGAGCAGCATCTGCTCAAGAACCGTAAACTGGTGCTAGTGGTTGATCTGGACCAGACCATTATACACACCACGATGGATAATGTTGCCCCTGACCTGCCTGTAAGTGCTCAAACAGTCCGTTGCTCCGTTGCATTTCTGAGCTTGTGACTGAATTGTGATTTGACTTATGATGTAACTTCATATCTACATGTAACTTCTGATGTGACCACAGTCGAGTTAAGTCCAGACATGATCCAAGAAAAGCATAAACAAGTAAATTTCTAGTCAAGAGTACAAGTAAATTTGCAGTCGGCAACATGTCACAAAAAAATCTTTTTAGAATTTGCCTGTTTCTCAGAGATCCTGAGTTTTCCACCAGTACTTTCTCTGAAACTCACAAATGCGATTTCTTTCCGCATGATCGTGCAACTGCAAACTCAGTTTTATAGTCGGTTCCCTTTCATCAGGGTGTGTGCCACTTCCAGCTGTGGGGTCAGGGTAGCCAACTTCCCTGGTACCACACCAAGATGCGGCCAGGGTACCGGGCCTTCCTAGAGAAAGCCGCTACGCTCTACGAGCTGCACATCTTCACCATGGGAGCGCGGCTGTACGCCCACACCATCGCCTCCTACCTGGACCCAGAAAAGAAGTACTTCTCTCACAGGATACTGTCCAGGGATGAGTGTTTTGATCCCAACTCCAAGACTGCAAATCTGAGGTATAAATTCTTAACGGCACTTTGAAGGCACGTAGGAAGCTTTGTAATTGCTTGAAAACAAACCTTCAGATTTTATGAAAATGTCCTTGCCCAAAGTGAAGAAAGGACTGGAATAAAATTCTCTGTGAAATTATTCCACCTGAAATAGTTTTGTCCAAAAGTATTCTGTGCGAGGGAATGAAGAGTTAATGCTCTAGTAATTTAGTATAACACTGGGTTATATACAGAAAAAACTCTTGATGTCATCTCCTGGTATAAGAAACATGAGCTTGTGAGTCATGGCAGTAATCAGTTTCCTGAAGGTATGTAAAGATAATTAATATAATTTTCCTTTGTAGGTCCATTTTTCCTTGTGGGGACAACATGGTGGTCATCATTGATGATCGAGATGATGTCTGGAACTACGCACCAAATTTGATTGTGGTCCCTCCCTACAAATATTTTGAAGGTACAGGCGACATCAACGCCCCTCCCGGTGTACCAGGCAAGGACTTTAAGTCTCCAATGGATCCCAGAAAACAAACTGAGAAGGAGGTTGAGGAGTCGGCCAAGGAGTCCGAGGTTGAAGAGTCTGATGCAGCACAGACGAAGGATTCTTCAGATGCGGAAAAACGAACTGTCAAAGATGATACTGTGTCCTCCTCAGTCGACAAAGAGATTACCACAGGAGGGGAACCTACGCCAGATGAACAATCTAAAGAGGCAATCGAGCCCATGGACAATAGTGAGCCCAAAATTCAGAAGTCTAACGCGGACAGCACTCAGGAAAATGGAGACCAGAAGTCAGGAGAGACTGTGAAGAAGCCAATCGAAGAGGAAAGTAATGACAGTGATGATTATTTTCTCTACTTGGAAGACATACTTGAGCGTATCCATAAGGAGTTTTACGATGCCTATGATCACCTGCAGAAGAACCCTCAGCACGAGAACAAACCTTCCATTCCAGATTTAAAAATAATTTTGCTGGCCCTGAAGCAGAAAGTGCTGGCCGGTGTAAACCTTGTATTCAGCGGAGTCTTCCCAACAAACATGAACCCAGAGCAGAGCAAAGCTTGGAAAGTTGCCACGGCACTTGGAGCTCGCATCAGCCCGAACATCATCTGCAGAGCGAAGGGATCATCGACCCCAATCAATGCAACCACACACCTCATTGCAGCCAAAGCTGGCACATCCAAGGTTCACACTGCACAGCGAGCCAAGAACATCCACATCGTCACGCCGGATTGGCTCTGGTGTTGCTGGGAGAGGTGGCAGCATGTGGATGAACGTCTCTTCAAACTCTTTCCCGGGCACGTCCGCCTGGGCATTGGCTCCAAATCAAGCAGCCGTGCAAGCACACCGGGTACCAGCGATAGTGAAACAGCCCGCCGACTGGCCCAAGACTCTCTCCTAAAAAAAAACAAGGCGGGGAAGTCCCGACCCCTTCCAGATCGCGAGGAAGATCAAAAGCGGAGGAAGCTCTCTCCCGACTCAATGACAGATGACCGAGGAAGTGAGGAGATGGAATCAGCTCCAGCAGGGATCAAGACAAGGCAGCTAAGTCTATCGGCGGAATACAACCCAGTGTACAGTTTCTCCTCGGAGGAGCTGGAAAGCATGGACAAAGAAGTGGAAGGTATCTTCGATGAGAGCAGCAGCAGCAGTAGCAGCAGCTCGGCAGAAGACGTCCGAAGCAACCAGGAGAGTCTTGGCAGCATCACTCAGGCCGTCTCAACCTCCAGCGATGAGAGTCTCACTGCCGAGAACCCCAAAGGTTGGACCAAGAAGCCCAGGAGGCCAGACAGAGACAGCGACTCAGTGCACGACTCACTGGATAGTAGCTCGAGCGCTGGGTTGAGTGACTCAGAACCCAGCAGCAGCAACGAGGACAGGATGGCGGCCGAGATTGATGACCTACTGACATACAGTAAGAGTTGAAGCCTCATGGATACACACCGACACAATACTGATGCTGCAATAATTTCACTTATTAATGGTCCTCAAACGGAAATGTGAAATCACCACTGCTTGGTAATGCAATTTATTCAATCTTGCATATCAATTGTCGCTCAATAGACTGATCCATTAAGCCCCGCCCCAAGATCTCTTTTGACCAATCACAACTGTTATTAATGTCGGATACGTATGACACGCGGCTGGAACATGCAGTGCACCATTGGAGATGCGCAAGTGTTGTTGCCCATGTGCGCAGCAGGGAGGGGTCAATGAATCGGTCTATTGCAATTTAAAAAGGGATGTGACCTTTCCTCTTCTTCATGTATGTGTATACAATCCCGGTATGATAAACCTCCACAATCAATAGCTCAAGTAGTATCTGTAGATGTAGACAGATATACGATTTTGAGACATCGGCTGTTGGTGATTACCTTCTTTAGAATTAGAGCATTTCAAAATAACACACTTGAAGCAGTCCACCACAATGGTCTGTTCATGAGGGGAACACATACTGAGAACATCCTGAGAATGCCAGGTGTTCCCATATGGGATCACAGATCTTCCCATGTAAGAATAGTACCTTACGTCCAGACAGCAGAGGCCCTTTCACACTATCCAAAATCTGAGATCTTGGCCACGGGTCGAACCTGAGATTTTGGCAACCACTTTGACACTAGCGAGAATCCACTGCATGAGTCCAGCACTCTGAATGGGTAAAATTGAGCCCTACCCAGGCAGAAAGTCCCAAATCTACAGCCGACCTGTGTACAGACAAACTGTTGTGAGTGTGAACATTGAGCCTGGTCAACCTGCGTTCCGTGAAACCAAGTTGTGCTTGATCGAACGACCTGTGTTGATTTCAACATGGGTCAGAAAGAGAGGACCTGCAGCAGTATATTCCCAAATGTTACAATATCTTGTTTTTCTGTAAATATGTATGTTTTCAAGTGATGTACAGAAGTGCTTGTTTGTGTGTGTGTGTAAATAACCGTCAACTGATATGAAAGTAGTTTTGCAATGATGTCATTGGTGCGATGCAAGGGGATATTGGGTAGCAAGGGGAGTACTTGCTCCCCCCCCCCAAAAAAAAGGGGGGAAATGAATGAAATCGGCAGCTTTAGGAACAACCACAAATCTACTATGAAAAAAACAAACTCAAATATTGAATGTAGTCCTTTTTATGACAAAAAGTTACCATGACCTATCAAATGATGTTTCAATTTAACCCCCAAACCCCATGAACTTTGGATCATTTATTATTGATACATAGTAGGATGTGCATTTCACTGGTGAATTCTACAAAGGTGGCGATTCGTATTTCTTCCCTTGTTCTGTCCACCTCTCTGGAACTCCCTACCCAAATCTTGTTCCCCTTCTTCCCACAATCTTTCACAATTTAAAAGAAAGTGAACAGATATCTCCTGTCACTATGACTTATTTGCATTTTTGTTCTTACTAGTTTGTAGCCCGCACCTTGAATGGTTTAGGGCCTTGTGTTTGGCTGATAGCCCCCCCCCCCACCCCTCCATAAAAGAAGAAAATCTAAAGGAACAGAATATGGTAATGGCTATGAGACGTGTCAGTGAGGCAACAGAAGAATGTCACTCTGTTTGGAAAGAATGTTGCATCCTGATGCCACTTTTTTTCATCATATAGTATCTCCATGAAGGTCATTCATTGCAACAATGTTGAAAAGACATGAATCTGGGACTGAGAAACATTTCCAATGTTGTTAGGATATACTTTAAAAATGCACTTGACTCTCCATAGACTTTGTACACAACTAAAGAGGTGGCGTCTGCATACTACATTCTTTCCATCTTTTTTTCCTCTCAAACTCACATACATGGTTTTTATGTGGGCTGAGGTATCAGACCTATTTGGACCTGTATGTGGATGGCCATTGCCACTCTTTGCTCAGTTTTGTATATTTAATACTTAAAATATTTTGTGTCAAATTCAGGGTGTTACAATGATTTTATTCACTATTGTTCACTGACCTCTCTAAAAAAATAATTGAATTGAAAAAAGTCTCATTCTTATTTTCGGAAGTGACTTTGCCTTTATTTTCAAATAAAAAATCAAGTGAGTTATACTGGAGGTTTATTTTATTGCAATCAGAAAGTATTTTTGTATTTTTTGAAATCTTTCTAAATGTTCATTAAACTAAAAAAATTAATAAATAAGCAGAATTATGTAGGCAGAAAATAAGCCAATCAACAAGATCATTACATCTGTATGAAAGATTTGTTGAAAGATACTTGCATGTTTGTAAAAACACCCTGCACTTTTAATACAAATTTTAGAAGTTTGCGGAGACATCATGCGAAGTGACCATCTCCATTTGCAGTGACTTCTGGATCACGAACCACCTCTTTTAGTAACTTCACGTAATATATCCGTAAACTTCTTCCTAGTTGTACTCGTCCCTCACAAAGCCACAATCTGTTTATAATTTGCATCGTTCAATGCATACATATTTGAGATATTATTGTGCCGAGCTTATTGTGCCAATAATCTGAATGGATACTTTGTATTTGTAATTAATGCAATTTGTGTTAATTACAGGGCAATTCTTGGATTTTGATCGATGGAGAAAACTGAAAGGTTGGTTCTCCACAGGAGTGGTTCAAAATTTGTATCATTTTTAGGGAACACACATTCATGTACAAACGTTTGTTTATGGTGTAAATCGAGGATTTTCTTTTGTTCCTCTTCCCTTTTCCTTTGTTTGTACTTTCACTTTTTGTAACAGCTCTCATTGGTTTCTAATCGAGGTCGTCCTCGATTTGGTTCCTGTCCTCGATTCACTGATGATGTTGCACATATGTGTCCTTGATTTACACCATAAACAAACGCATGACCTTGATAAATGAGAGTAAAGGGACAAGTCCTCCAGTGGTTTACAGTGGTTTCTAAATCTGTGTAGGATGTTGGCGGAAAGTTTGACTTGTTATGGCTGTAGAGACATGTAGCGTTGTAGTCGAGTCCATCACAAGTCCATCACAAGTCCTCCAGTCCAAGTCAAGTCACAAGCTATTCAAATGAACTGTGACAAAAGCATTCCTTTGTCATTGTTCATCCCCTGTTACTTGTGACTGGACTTATGGAAGGCCTTGTAATTTACTAATGAAAGGACTTGTGTCGGACTTGACTACAGCACTGACATGTAGCCTTTGTTTGCAGCAGATATGACGATTGAATTCTAAGCATATGGACACATCACAATCATTCTGTTAGTGGAAGGCTAACATTGCAGGAAGCACCTGTGGTGTGTAGTTTGTAAATAACTTGTATAGCAAGTGTTGCTGACAATTGACTCAGCGGAGGATCATCCAAACCTTGGGTAACAGTAGTTGTAAATTAGATTATTTTTGGAATTGCCGGAAGACGTGTATCATAAATGAATTTTAAGTAAGTTGAATCAGAACATTGAACAATTTTTGTACAATAAAAAGAAAATCCCCAAGAGAGAAGATGTACATTTGTACTTGTATAAAAATCTCTTGTTGTGAAACTACTTTATTTTTAGGATCGTATCCCACTTGACAGTAAAATATTTACTGTTAAAAATACCCACTGTTTCAGCAAAAACTGGAGCAGTTGATATACTAATCACATGAATACACATGTACCCCTCCAACGAGTAAAAACAGCCGAGTTGCATGTCTACTCATTGTTGGAAATAACAGAAGATAAAATATCATATCTTGCCGCTATTAAGCCATTCGCTAAACCAATCCAAGTGAAAGAATTTGAACCAAATGTACAATGCAACTGAGGTAATGCCCCTGCGTACATTAGACAAGTGCTATCACAGCATTGATTTTAAGATCCAGTTTTATTTCCCTACAAGCCTAACTGTGCTTATCAAAATGTTTCTAAGCACATGGCATTCTTAAATGTACCCTCTGCAATGGAATTCATTGTAGTTAAATGTGTTGGTTGATTTTGGAGTATGCATTGTGTCGAGTTCGTAGGCTGTACCCTGCATTGTTTATGTTCAGCCATGCAGAATTGAGCCCTGCATTATGCTCGATATCATCCGCACTGCTTCTGAATGTCATCGGCACTTCCTCGACCCATGAGAGTGATTGTTGGAGGATTTTGAAGCATTGAGGCAATGGTCACCCCTCCACTGAACAAATTCAAGAAATAGGGCCTAACGGATGATTTTGGAGGATTGAGGCTGAATCAAAGTTTACATGGTGGGAATTGGAGGATTTTGCAGGATTGATGATGGTTCCTAGCCAAAAGGGCCTAGTAAGGGTTAAATTAAACCTGCCTGCCCCATCGTGTTTTGACCAGTTACAGATATGTGTGTGCACAAGAATCCGACATGCACACACGCAAGTATAGCATGCTAGGCTGGAGCATACATGGGTTGTAATGGAGAGGCACGGTGGGTTGGTCTATTGTTGACAAAAGTCCTGCCAGCCTTACATACATAATATGTTTGGCCCTCAGATGAACTCTCTAAAGCCGGCCTCAGGTCGACCCAGGATTATGCTCAGGTCACAAAACTGAGAAATCGTGTGATGGTCGCGGAACACATTGCAGAAGTTGAAATTTTTCTACTCTTGCGACTGTTGATTTTTTTTTTAGCGCCGACTGATGCCGATCCTCTCAATATCGTTGCAGTTACACTCAGGTCGCACAAAATCGGCGACTGAGTTGTCCCTGATGGTCGTAGCTCCCACGCAGCTTGATCCTGAAAAGTCAGTCCCCGATTGATCTGTGTCGTTGCAAGGTCGACCTGAGGCCGGCTCAAGACCTCAAAAGAAAATGCTGTGAATGATCACTCTGAAAAAATGTATGTACAATGTCCACTTTGTAAAATTGTCAGTCCAAATGATGAGGTTGAAAATTCATCCAACATCAAACGGGTGTTCCCTCCGATTGTCTCCCCATCTCCAAAGAGTCCACATCAGCATCCAGCTCGGCCCCTGACCGTCCCTCATTGTCATCCTGTCCTTGTGACAACGTGTCCTCCTCATTCCAGTGAGACGATCCGTCGCACTTCTTCCCCGTGATGGGATCCGTCACGTTCCCCTGGCTGTAGATGATGCGATCCATAAGGTACTTGACGTGCTTGGAGCGGGGAAGCGGGAGCTGCTTGACCAGGACGACATCACCCTCTTTGGCCTCCTCCTGAGCATCATGGGCAAAGACCGTGGTCCGCTTCGGGTAATACTGCGAATGAAAGAGTGCAATGGTAGTGATGTGATCAATTGCAAACCCTGGTTTGTACTTTTACTGGTTTAACCAAGCAATTAATTTGTTTTCAGTGTCAGTGACCATGATGAATCTGCTTTTCTTTCCGTGGTGTCGCTTAAAAGGAATAGGCTTACTAAAGACAGAACGAAAGTATCAGGCAGATTGGTTGGTAGGCCTATCTAAATGTGATAATAGATTTGTATTGCAATGGTGTTTTTTCAATGCCGTAATAGCAGTTGAAGATCACATTACGGATGCCGTAATGATGGCCACTGCAAATGAAAAAGATTAAATCATCAATCATATAGGTTTTGCCCTTCACTGATGTATAAACACGTTTACCTCCCGAGTGAAAGTTGGAGAAAATCACTCGAGTGGGGCTCAAACTCTAGTGCAGTCTTACCACTCGACCACCAAGCTTGCGAGATCGGTTAATTAAATCATTATTTGTAAAACTTTTCCACACAAAAACCCCTCAATAACGTACTAAACGTTACTTGTTAGCCAGGCTATATATCAGTATATTGATCATCATGATATTGATAATTGATGGACACGATTACTTTGTCATGTTTGTAAGACTTGTAAGTTCTTACCTGCATGACGTATTTGTCTAACACAAGCCGCTCTACCCGAACCTTGGCAGTTTTCTTCATTTTGGTGCCAATAACTTGGCCCAAAAGTATCTTCATCTTTGACGTGTGTCCCGACATCTTGCATGTGTTTTAAGACGGTGAAACACCTGAAATAAATTTTAATTCGTCACTCGAACTCAACACTCGCACTACGCTGTGCATGCTACTTTCGGCCGTGCATGTGCTGCCTGTACAGCGCCCTCAAGTGGGCGCAATAGTCAAAAGATCGAGGCGCAACCTAGTGGCAGTATCACAACCGCTAGAATGGAATTTATGATAATTTATGCCTGGGTCACTAGAATTGGCGCCGTTAAATATGAATTATGCAGCATGCATGTCCTATGCATATGGACATCGCTACATTTTTTTCTCTGCATGCAGCATAGCAGTGATAGTAATTAGCCAGAAAGCGAAAACATGTCCTAAAAATTTAATTTAGCATGGAAAATCAATTCAAATCTAAATACAATTCACATTCAAATTCAAAACCAAAATCTAATTCAATTTCAAATTCAATTCAAATTCAAATTCAAATTCAAATTCAAATTCAAATCAAGTGTCAAGTGGTGTCCAGGTATGATGTAAACGTGTGTGTAGCTGATGGCTTGCGCGCGGCGAGGGAGATACGCAACATATTAATTTATTTCCTGATGGGAAAATTGAATGTCATGTTAATAATTTTGTTTAAATGTGGTGGTTTTTTTTTCAAGCAGTCTATTTTTGTTTTGAAGAGCAGGGACACAATTATGTTGATTTATTCGGTTAATTTTTGTTTCACAATGCATGCACCATGCTGCATAATTCATGTCAGTACAGCAGCATCGCATAAATTACCATAAGTACTAGTTATTGCGGTTGTGCTAGAAACTACAAACTGCTGCGACTACTCTATCTCGCGATCCAGCGTGTGTTGATATATGAAGTTCGGACACTAACTAAGCCCACTTGAAATACTTAAAATATACCAAAAAATCCGCGGATTTTTTTGTCAAGCATACAGTATTTTATCAACTAGAGGACATGGCATCAATTGAAAAGGAAAAAGGCATGTCGATATTTTTGGATGTAAGTTTATAACGTTAATAACTTTTTCTCTGTCAAACTCAAAGTGTCATGACTCATTGACTGTGTGCATGGTGTGTCAGCACGGTTTCGATCCAACTCGGACCCAAACCAAGTCGGACCCATGCCAACTCGGACCCATGCCAACTCGGACCCACTACCAACTCGGACCCACGCCAACTCGGACCCACTACCAACTCGGACCCACTACCAACTCGGACCCACTACCAACTCGGACCCAAAACCAACTCGGACCCACTACCAACTCGGACCCATGCATGACCAACTCGGACCCATCGTTAACAATCATTCGACAGCGTTTTCAATCATTCGACAGTTTCATAAAGTCTGTCCACTTATCTGTGTTAAGCATAAATTTCCATTGTAGTTGTTAGGTAAAATATCTGTATTGCAGCAGTTTGTCATTGTAAAGTGCATTGATATGCTCTTATTATTTGTTTCCATTGAAACATATTGCGCTTTAACCAAAAGTAATTAAAATTAAAGTTTAACCAGTTATTCATTTTCATATTTGACATCGTTCACGCCATCTTGCTCAATTTAACAGCAATTTAATTCATTTTTAATTCATTTTTTCATAAATTCAGAACAGATCTTCCGTAGAAAAATAAAACTGGAAAGCATGACATTGAAACATAAATACTTTCAAACATGACATTATTAATTCAATAAATATAGGTGAACATTATAAGTCATTAAATAAAATAAATAAGCTCTAAAAACGAAGTCTATTCTAATCTCTACATGTACATGTATTTAAAAAAAAAACCACATAAACACCATTGCATACACTGCAAGAAAAACGAAGATTCCATATGAAACCAAAAAGGTTAATCAAAAAAGTAAACCAATTAAAAGAAGCTAACAATTACAAGAAATGAAAGGCCTATTTCAATTTAATAACTTCCTCACTGACCAAAATGACATATCCAAGTACCCAAAAATAATTAAAATTAAACAGCGTTCTATTAATAAAATAAAAATAAAAATCGTATACACTTCAAGGAAAACGAAGGTTCCATAATAAATAAAGTATAAAAGGTCAACTTCGGATTTTTTTTCGGGTAATCGATAGAGCTTGGAAATACATGTCGGGTTCCATAATATATTTAAAAAAAAAACAGTTCTAAAAAAAGTATGAAAAATTACACAATGTTGTATAAAAAACCCACAAACTTACACAATGTCGTTAAAAAAAACACTATAAAAATGTATAAAAAGTTAAAGAAAGTCGTAAAAAAAACCCATTTACTTCCAGGCCAGCATGTGAATTATTAAAAAAACAATCAATTACAACTTGGATGTGGGCAGGTCAAATTCGGATTTTTCGGATAATCGATAGAGCTTGGAAATACATGTCGGGTTCCGTAATACATTGATAAAAGAATGCCAATGTTAGGCTCCATTAAAGTAGCATTTAGAGTGAAATTTCCACGCATTCTGGCTGTAGACACTAACAAATAAAGTTTCGAATTGAGTGACCATTTGTCATCAACATCATTATCAGTATGACGTCGGCAACACGAAGTTGTGATTTCCAGTTTACTAGTTGTTAGGCCTGTATATAATTATAGGCCCTACGCTCTATCATGCATTTTTTTGAGGAATAGTTTGAGTCATACCCACTTCAACTTTGAGTGCCTTGAAAAAAAAATCCGAATGTAATTTCAGCTTCAACCACCACCCAACCCAATGATTATCGATGGTATCGGCTTATTTAGCCTGCTTTCAATATACCCATTTATCCGCTGTTTTCCTGTATCGTACCACTTTTTCTAAAAGAATAGACCCAATACGTCAAGTTTATACTTGTTTCAAATCATATGCATTAAAGTTAACCTTTTCCTGCTTTATGCGACACAGTCGGTATAGCTCCAAGTAAATGACATGGCCTGTGTTGCCGATCTCTGTGTATAGGCCTACTCCGCCACATTTTGCAGCATTTTTGAACTTGAGGCTGCATAGTTTTGTTAGGTCAAGATTTATGTGTTCGGTGATTCATGTATTTGTTGTATTTGACCTGGGTATGGGGTACGTTCCAAGGGAATCCGGGTGGGACATGTGGCGTAACGTGCCCGCCGCCCACAAATTTTTCAGTGCCCCACTCATAAAAAACACTGCTAATGCCCCTTTTTCTAAGGTTGTATTTTTCAGTTGGCCAACAGCTTTCTGTTTACAATTTCTTGTCAATGGATATAGCGGGGTCCGCTCATAAGTCCGACGCCTCATAGGTCCGACGCCTCAAAAGTCCGACAAAATCGCATCCCCTAACCAAATAAAGGCCCATAAGTCCGACACCTCATAGGTCCGACGCCTCATAAGTCCGACGCCTCATAGATCCGACGCCTCATAGGTCCGACGCCTCGTAAGTCCGACAAATTAAACGCCTCGTTTTTCCGTTGTCGGACTTTTGAGGCGTCGGACTTATGAGGCGTCGGACCTATGAGGCGGAATAAATAAATTTTATGCCTCATAAGTCCGACGCCTCATAAGTCTGAAATTTCGGACTTATGAGGCGTCGGACCTATGAGGCGTCGGACTTATGATACGGCCCCGATATAGCGAGGCATTATTGGGCCCAACTGGGAAAAACTGCAACAGGACGTTTGTGATAGGCCTAATGCCCCCCCCCCCCCTTCCCCATGATATTCTGATGCCCCCTCTGGCCCCACTTAGAAAATCCTAGCTACTCTACTGGGTGGGACTCGTGTCATGGTGTCACTGCCAACACTATTGTGTAAAAGTGAATGTGATCTGCTGAAAAATATTGACGACTTAATACAACAGAAAAAAACAAGCAAACAAACTTGTGCTAACTCTATGAGCATCCCCTGTGCCTACTTTGTACTTGCAAAATGCCATAATTCAGGTTGTTGACGCGCCCAAGCAGGTGTCCATCATGGTTGAATGTTCCTGAGTCAGATTAGTCTTTCTAATTAGTAATTATCTTTCATACACTTCGATCTTTGCAGCGATAACCTTTTTACCCGCTTCAATGAACTGATCAAAGGGTGCCAATACGGCCGAATGAACTTGCCGCTGTTTGTGTGAACCGGGGACCGCGCGTTGGTTCAACCGCGAAGATTAATCTCTTGGTGCTGGTGCGCAGCGCTATGAATGGGGGAGAATGATTGACAGATCAATGTTACTGCATGCATTGTGTTTGACATTTTCGAACTGCATTCCTAATTTCCTTAACTTGGTGATTAAGTTCTGTGACATATTGAAATCCTTCATTGGGTGTGATTTAATTTGGTTTATATATTTGGCACACACACAAAAAGCAGATGAAAAAGGAAAACATTGCACATAGATATCCATTTCTTCATGTGAATGAGTAATAAGAGAGCAAAACCAACGTAGTATGATCAAACAACAGAACTAAAAGCCCCATTCTGACCAATATAATTACAGAATATCTTTACTATATTAGCACTGGAACATTAAGATGACCTATAAATATAAACTCTGAAACTAATGATAAAGTCATTGTTGGGTCCGAGTTGGTCGTGCTTGGGTCCGAGTTGGTAGTGGGTCCGAGTTGGTTTTGGGTCCGAGTTGGTAGTGGGTCCGAGTTGGTCTTGGGTCCGAGTTGGTAGTGGGTCCGAGTTGGTAGTGGGTCCGAGTTGGCGTGGGTCCGAGTTGGCGTGGGTCCGAGTTGGCATGGGTCCGACTTGGTTTGGGTCCGAGTTGACCTGATACCGTCAGCACTCTTGATCGTATTAAACGGCGGTGGCGTTGCCTATTGCTATTGACTTAAAAGAAGGCGTGTCCCTCTGTCGCCTGCACTTTTATAAATGCATGCAATATGCATATTTCGTCGGTGTTTTTACGAATGGACAAAAACCTGGAAAATCGATATTTTTTTTAAAATTGCTGCCCATTTTATTACATTGACACAAAGAACAATTAAAAGTCAGTTTCAAAAAAAAAAATTGTTGACTTTCTTAATATAGCGTCAACAAACTGTAAATAAATAAATATCATAAATACCTCCCCCCTTTCCCCCTTCCCTCCTTCCCCTCTTCCCTTCTCCCCCTCCAACCTCCAACCCCCAACCGAACCCCCCAAACCGTCAACCCCCCATGCAACCCCCACCAACCCACCCCACGCAACTGCATCAGGCACAGTGAACCAGTTGTGATTGGTCCGTGCTAAGCCTTAACCTGCCAATAGCAATAATGAATATTCAATTTGCCCCATAGGGGGGATAGGCCAATGCTGTATTTTCTCCATATCCCCATGTCTCAAACAGCCTCTGTTAATGTTATTGTAACAATAACAAAGATTTTATTATTATTGCAGGTGTTTCGGCGGGCAGATAAAGATGGTGAGATATTTTTTATTTTAATAGATGTTATGCCCCAACAACAGCAGTGGCCCCAAGTATAGTAGTAGTTGGGTCAGTCCCAACAATAGTTTGGAAGTCTGAATTATTGTTGGTACTATAGTTGGGATCACCCCAAATGTAGTTGGGACGATGCCGTAGTTGGGGTGTAATGTAGATAATGTTGGTTTAACATTCTGATGATTTTTTTTTTGTCAGTTCTATGAACAAACAGAGATCGTGTTTGAAGGGCGTCTTCTGATTTTTTAAAGTCAGAGATGAAGGTCGGGCTACCACTACATGGATTATCCTGTCAATGTGGCTTGGGCTTGTTTCCTGTCCCTGTTACATCTGACATCTATGATATATCTATCAATCTATGGATGCACTCTCTAATGCAGTCATCCTGCAAGAATGATGACTAGCCAACTCCCTACCCAACAAATAAAACAATTGTTGAAAGTCATGAAACTTGAATGGCAAATTACAAAGTATCAGGGCCAGACAAAAAATGTCAAATTGGGGCCCCACATTTATTGAATGAAACCATCATTTCTCTAAATCTTTATTTCAGATGACAACTGTTTGTCATTGGAGGATTTCCGATCTTTCTTTGCGGACGGCGTGCTGAGTGCCAAGGAACTAGATGCCCTGTTTCATGAGATTGACACCCATAACACTACAAACATTGACACCGGGGAACTTTGCAGTGAGTAGATTCACAAACGAAAGCATCTGTGAGGCGTTTGGCAAATGAGATAAATTGGGCAGAGATCGAAATGAGGATTTACAGGTTTTATGGCTGAGCATAAACAAGATAAGGTCCGGCCCAAGACCTTGACACAGTGCATCCTCCAAAATCAGCCACACACTTTTGCCATTATAGCCTCCAATCTGCAAAGAGGCAAAGAGGAGTTTGCAAAGAGGATTTTGAAGGATTTGGGATGGTTAGGGATAAATTACAAAGAGGGCTTTGGTTTTGGAATTGCTTATAGAAGTTAGAGCCAATATTTCCTGTCTCATTTAATCATGCAAACATTTGGTTAAAATTTACAGTTTTAAAGAAAATTGTACAATTGGAGCAATTGTCAAAATTATTTTCCTTTTCTCCCGCGTAACACAGCATACTTCTCCAAGCATCTTGGGCCCTACAGGGAGATATTCGCCGCTTTGGAGGACATCAACGTCTCCGTCTCTACAGCGCTACAAACAACAGCCACTGTAAGTTGATTTCAAACATGAAGGGGTCTGGTCTCCGTTCGGCGACCAGCCCCTAGCCCGTTTTAAACATCACGTTTAAAACTGTTCCAGCACACTATTATCCCCATTCATAAATAACATTTTGGTCAAAAAGTCAAAAGTCAAGAATTGAAAGATCTTCAGTGTTTTTGTTCAACACTTTTACTTCATGTTTTGTGAAACACTGCTCTGGCTATGTGCCTCAAGTGCGTAGTGCTAAACGTCTCCTCATATGGAAATTGGCGCGTGATGCGTACAGCGCAATGTGGCCAGTGGCTCGCAGCGTGTTTTACTGCTGGTTCAAAACCGGCCATCATCATATTTTGACCAATAGGAATGGTCAGACTGTCCTAGGTATTTATGAATAAGTTTGAAATGTAACTAAGTTTATTAGAATTTGAGTCTTAAACCTTGCCAATCAGAATTCTTAGGACTACTCCGATCCTGAGGACTATTTGGTGGGGAGGGGCAATCGGGGAAGAGTGGCTTGCTTAAGAACATATCACATGCTCATCTGTTGACTTTGAACCCCTGACCATCTCATCACGCTTCATAATCCCTGACATCTCCATGTAAGCCTTGCTCCTCTGCAATGCGTGACTGCGTGTTTGATTTAGACCAGTCATTGTTGCAGACCACGCAAAGTTTATTTCTTGAGGTTGCAGTAATCATAAGGAGCTGAACCCCATGGACTGGAATATAGCCTAACTTCCATGCCATTTTCTTTATAGAAATATCCAGATAAGACCTTCCAGGATCAGTTTTGTGTGCGCTTCCTACTGAAGGAGGTTCAGAACCAGCTGGGTGCCTTGCTAGGGACCATCGGTGCAGCCTCAGACCACCTGGAAGAGGAGGCCGTTAAGAACAGGTCAGGACTCGTACAATTAGATACAATACAGGGCGAGTAAAAAAAAATATATCCCAAATGGCAGGACCAGAAGTTTTGCCTGTAGCACTTTCAAAATTTAGGATATAAAAGCCCAATCAATGAGCTTTCTTTTAGTACATTTTGTACAAGAATCATTCAAATCACTTTCAAACAGTGTTTGTGCTCAAAATTCCGTATCTTGTAAAGTACGTGAGTGATTTGAATGATTCTTGTACTAAAAGAAAGCGCATTGATTGGGCTGTCATATCCTAGATTTTGAAAGTGCTACAGGCAAAACTTCATTCAAAAATTGGTCATGCCATTTGGGTTTCGTTTTTCATTTTACTCACCCTGTATTTCATTGTTCAAATTACATATGTTGATATCTCAGATAATCATTACAAATTGTAATCTTTTTAAACAATAAAGACCACAATTAACTCTGTAGAGCATAAAAGATTAGATCATGTGAAATTGCTGGGGAAAAAAAAAATCAAGATTCCACTATAAAATAGGAAATTGTGTAAATGAATACCAGGCCCATTTGTCTTCTTTCTCTGACAAAGAGTTTGAAATTAAACAAAACTACTTTGACAGACAAAGTTCACCAATCAATATGGGCTGTCACACGCACATAGAATGCTTAAGTTTGCACTATTGTAAAATTTGCTCAAGCATACATGTACATTGTAGATGGTTGGTCCTATGTCCAATATGCCTCATAAGTTCCTGCTTAATTGACCTGTCTGTTCGCAGAATGCCTACAATTTTCATTAAAGGGGCTAAGCGATGGATTTTAGGAACACATTTTGTGCAACTTTCTTCTCTTAAAGGCATGAAAACTACAAATGTATTTGACTTCCCTTTTTGGGTTAATTTTATTAAAAAGTGCACAAACCTAAAAAAAAAAATCAATGCTTTTGCTGTGATGTCATTTCAGGAAGACACTGTTCAGTTTAGGGGTTTTCTGTTCAAATTGTGAACCCAAAATATGCTCATTCAAACATTTGTGAGATTGGTTTGGACATTGGCTAATAACTGCCGTGTACTGACAAAACAACGAAGCGCCAAAGAAAAGAAAATTTACAACAGCAAAATAGCCAAAATTCTAGCATCTTTTTGTGCTGAAATAGCTGTAACATTGAAGTTTGTGCCCAGAATGGCTTTGCTCATGAATAAAATGGAACTTCGCATTTTTAAGCATAAAAACAAAAAAAGTCAAAAACATACTCTTGAAAATTGGAAAACGAAAATTGAAAATACATGTAAGGTTAAATAGGACACAAAGGTTCATTTTCAAGGATTGCATTAATTAACCGTTACCTTTCCAACTCCATCAAAAGCCATTCCCCCATTTTGGTGGATTTTGAGGGACGTGATGGACTATGATGGACTTGGGCCTGGAGGCCTTAAGCAAAGCATGCATTGGAAGCAGTGTGATTGATGGATTTTGGCGGACTTGGTCCAGGGTTAAAAAAATTATATTGCATGGGCTCTCTAACCGGTTAATTCCTATACTTCCCCCTACAAATTATTCTACCTGTTACTGCCTGTACTCTCCGAAACAAAACCAAAATATACCCAGCACTTCATGGTTTTACAGATTCATCAGTAAAATCCACACAGTGAAATACAATTAACAATTGTTAACTGCTTTGATGTGGGATATGACGTTTTTTAGTTTTTAGTTCGACACCCGAGTCGAACTATGCCCCCCACTGTTTTGTTATATTGTGCCAATAACTCAAAAAGATAAATGATTGAAGCTTACTGTGGGAGAAATAAATTAAAATCACTGCGATGTAACCTTGATAAATGAATGTTTTGATGTCCTATCGGACATGAGACTGAGTGTTTGACGTTACAGTTCTCATTGCGCAAAGATAGCACTGGCAGGTTCACACGTGTGCGCAATGAGCACAGGGCGATATCACCCTCAGTGTGTGACATGTATTTTTATTGTCCAGACACTTGGCCGTCCTAGACCAATGAAATACAAGTGCATGGGTTACATACAAGATGAGTTGTAATTTTGTGTGGTTCATTGTGTATAGATTCTAACACTTACTAACCAGTGCTGTGTGTGTTGTCCTCCCCTTCTCCTTGTTTATCTCTTGTTTGTATTGGGCTGATAAAGTGATGATGAGGAGCAAGACAGGAGGTAAACATCTTCAGTTTCACACACCTCAAACACGACAAATATCTTCATCTCATATCCGTGCTTTTCAGTTTTGCTGAATATAGCTTAAATTGGCCGTGACGATTCAAAACGTTTCAATTTGGAAACGTCAATTTAAAAAAAATATGCGCAAATCTGGTTTGTTCTCAGCTTTCTCAAATGAAGCCTTCCGTTCAATTTTTTTGTCTTCCAATTGCTTTATTGGGGAAAAAATTATGGAGGCACTTTGGGTTGAGAAAAGCGATGCGATCTAAGTGTGTTGAAAAACAAGTAGTGTACACTATGTGTTCTGCAGAAGAAGCTCTAGTTGGAAAACATTCTGGAGAGACTAGGCAAGAAGGTCTTAAGGGAATGAGTGAGGAAGGGGGGCAAAAGGACCTTACTATGCTTAAGTTTACTGTCATTCTTTGTATGTTGGTCTGTCATATGTAATTTTGTGTTCTGTTCTGGACATACTTCTGTAAATATAAACCTGTTGCCATGTTTTCCTTATACATATATGTACACATATCTCTCAATTTGTTTTTTTCGCATGCCCCTATGTATTTGTACAATGTAGTCTGACTGCAGGAATGCTTAACTTTCTAAGCTTCGTACACAGCGTCATCATATTTCATGCTTATTTGTCTACATGTATGTCAGCTTGTCATCCAATGCAACACTACTGCAGTAAGGCATTTGGGAGGTGCACATGTTGTTGCCCATGTGTACAGTGGTCGGGACCTAATAGATTGCAGACCAGTAAATCGGTCCGAAATTGCCTACGCCGGCCAAATCACGATTTGCATGCCCTCAAAATCTTCAGTATTTGAGCATGCTGTGGGCCATGAACTTGAGGGTTTGTAAAAAAATATGGGTGGAAGCCGTGCACAGGACTGGGAGCTTGCAGTTCTGTGTAATTTGGATGTAATTTGGACCCTAAAAGCGCTCTATTTTGCAATGAACTGGCATCGTTTTTCAAAATGGCGATGGGCTTCAGGACTATTTTCAGGGGTGATCATCTTCGGATGGAATTTCTCCTAAAAGTCATCAGTTGACCCCCCAAAAATTGAAAAGAAAATGAAAGATGATGAAATAAGCTTTAATTTGATGTGTGTCTCGAACACCTTGGAGAGTTGTGAGTATTTTCCCCAAATTTCTGAAGTGGGAGCATTTACCATTGGGGTCTATGGAAGTTTATTTACTGGTCTGCAACCCTAATGGATTGGTCCATTGACCCATGACCCCCAGTCAGGTGTGTGTCATGTCCTTAACGACTTATTTTTTTGGGGGGGGAGGGGGGTGTCCAGACACGATTTGGTGTGTCAAAATAGTTTAGGGGGTCCGTTGTTGGTGCATCACATTCTTCAAAGCATTACAATCTTTGAAAAATGTCTCCATCTTGCTCAGTATTGTCAAAAGTATACATTTAGTCTGTTAATGGCTAGCACTGCAGAGGTGTTGTGCGTGTACATTCACACCATGCTTCTATTAGGGACACACCACAAAAGTCTGTCAAAAGTCGCCTCCGCATTGGACTTCACTTTGTAAAAAGTTAATCCACTGTGGTTATTCTACTGTGTGTCCACACTTGGATTAATTTTGCCCCGTGGAAAGTCATTCGTTGTGTGAACTTTACATTCTCTCTCTCAATCTTATGAGGGCGCCCTAACCTAACACAGGATGTGGTTGCGGAAAAACGCACCGAATAATATCGCAGAATGCAGCAGTTTATGAAAAGTTAATACCACAAGTGATTGTTAAGATTCCATATGTCTGCACTGGACTTAATTTGGTTAAGTGGACAACAGTCTCTGTTTGTTCCAAAAAAAAAGTCCAATGTGAACACGGCTTGACTCTCTTGTCGTCACCGTTGAGATGTTTAATACTTGTGTGCAGTGTCTATCATCAACCATACAACTCTCCACAGTGATCCAGTCAACATCATAAATGCTTTAACCCTCCTGTGCAAACCTACATTCTTTGTCAAGCTGTCCTTTCAGTCAAAATCAATCAAGTGGCTGTTTTCAACAGCTAAAAATTCCAAGCCCACATAAAGCAGGATTGACTGGCTGTGACTCTTGATGTACATTTTTGTAACTTGATACAGCTTGGCTTTGACTGTGGGTAATTGATAAGCCAGCTGTGCCCACAACTTGCCTGCTTTGTCTGTTCATGGTCTGTTGACTGAGTTTGACTTTTCACAGTGCTTGCTTGATATATGATCTAACTGCTGGTGACTAGCACGTGTTAAAAGTATAGCAGGGGAAGTGGATGGAGATTTTGGGCCAAGTTCGCGCAAGGACTATAGTTGACCAATGGCTAACTACATGTAACGTTTGCCCGAACTGTGTCTAGCCAACGGTGGTTGACTACGCTAGTCGACTATTTGGAACCAGCCTACTGGGGTTGGTTGCTTCGCTGGTACCCAATAGCCACGCGCATTCATAACGCTAGCAGAGAGCCAGGATCCAGAAGTTTTGCGATGACATTATTGACCAGCGTTCGACTAGAGACGTTCACACGTTGCTATCAATGCGCAGGCGTAAGGTACGTCACAAATCAACCACTAGTCGACTAATGGTCCTTGCCTGAACTTCGCCTTGACTGTCTGTGACTGTTTAAATAGCATGAGGGTTAACTTGGCATTGTAGATTATAATTCAAGGAAAACATTAGGAAGGCTGTTATACAAGGACCGTATTCCAGAATACTCAACAGATTTGTTTGTACTCGCTGAATTGTTTCAGATCTGGGAAGACCCAGGTTCACTTTGAGGAACCTGTTGTCAGCAGCAAGGCAGGCTGGCTAGCTCGACGTGCAAGGCGACAGCTGTCCACCCAAACCAGCATCCCTTATGACAGTGCCAGTAAGTACAGCAGAGTTGTAATGACTCGAGTCAATGACTCGACTCGAGTCCCCGACTGTCAGTATTTTTTTGACTGACTCTCTCTCGAGTCCCGACAGGGTATGACTCTGACCTCGACTCGAGTCACGAGCAACATGACTCGACTGACTGAGTCCCTCATCTCATCAGAATGACTCGACTCGGAGGAGAATAAGGCTAATAAGACTCCCCATTGGTTTCGGGCAATTTCTTATAAAGCTCTTGGTGAACGCTGGCTAAATTTATGTCCTAATGTAATTAGGTTTTGACGGTGTCAGCGATCAGCGAAACAACAAAATCTAAAACCGAACCAAAAAAACAGTAAGAAGAAGTTTCACATCTTCTTATTATATAGTGTTCATATATTTGTGACCTCGATTGACTCGAGCTAAATACTGACTCGATCGACCTCACTCGACCACACACCACTGACCCGACCCCCCTCGACGACGACTGACCTTGTTGACCTAATGACTCGACTCGACTCGAGTCACAAAAATCAGTGACTCGTTACAACTCTGAAGTACAGTCCTGTAACACTCAGACATGTTCTTATTGCTGTGGTGTGCTGAGGTGAAAATAGTTATTTAGTACTGGTTAGAGAAATAAATTAGTGTAATCCTGTTTGGAGCTGTGACATACGAAGTGTCAAATTCCTTCCTGTTTTGACAAATATGGAAGATGGTATTGAAAATGACACTAATTTCAGAGACTGTATGAGAAGGATTGTGAAGCAGCTGTCAGTATTTTTGCCTTTTACTATCAGATTTTAGCACTTAATAAATTGAATCCTTTAATCTCGTGCCTAGATTTGCAGTTTTTTTTATGGACTCATGAAGTCCTGTGCAATCTAGAAATTGTTATGCAGATGATGTCCAAATTTTAATTTCAGGGATTCTGCTTTTGGTTAGCATGTTGCAGTCTAACGAAGTCAGAAGATTATTCAGAAAAATGTCAGGAAAACTTTTTATGGTCAGTTACCAAAAATATTTGGGTACCAATACCACGTCAATAAAGTTTACAGCTGTAGTCAAGTGGGTCACTTCAGGGTCCCACGTTTGACATTTTTCCTGTCCCGGTCATTTATAATTTGCCATTCAAGTACGACTTCAAACCATTTTTTATATGTTGGGTAGGTAGCTTGCTATCTTGGAGGATGACTGCATTAAGGAGTGCATCCAGCATTATAAAATCTTAAATACATCACATGTAACAGGGACAGGAAAAAAAGTGGACACCAAATTTATAGAATGACCCAAGTCGTCACAATTCGGGCGATTCATAATGCAGTGCACCACGCCACGGAGAGTTTATTTTTCCCAGTGCTTTGTGGGAGATGGTCGACAAATTCACAGCGCGGGACATTTGAATTTGCCCTTTTCTTTTCCTTTTATCAATATGGTGTTTTTTGTAAGGCGGCAGAATGCTATCTATAACAAATTAGCACAAGTTGTCTACTGACACTCATTGAAAGGGGCCATGTTTTGTCGACCGTAAACTTGAAAAATTGACTCTGCATTGGCAATCTCTTGGTGGCGCACTATATTGCGAATTGCTGGAATTCATCATATGTTAATCCCAAGACAAGAGACATTCCTTTGCAACTCTGCAGTGAAAGATTGTGCTATTTTGGTGTTCTTGTTGCAGGTATGAATGCCTTCTTCACCCAGGTGAATCGTCTGCAGGGCATGCTGGACAAGCTAGAGACCAGAGTCACCCTTGATCCCGTGGATGAAGAGATCGTCACAGATGACAGTAGTATGGTTGGTACAAATGTCATCATTTCCAATCAAAATTCTTTCCTCTTTTAATTTCTTTTTTTCGAGACAGTGAATCCATTTATCCCAGTAAAAGGTAATTCACATACATTTGAGGCATTCTAATAATTTGGGGTCCACCTTTTTTTTCCTGTCTCTGTAACATCTTACATCTATGATTTTAAAAAGTCTGATGCATGTCTTAAGCTAACCGCCTAGGGCCTTTTTGCTAGAAACCTCACTCCTCAAAAATCCTCCAAAATTTTGCACTTATGGTCAATGAAGGTTACTCAGCGCCTAGCCTCAATTCTTCAAAATGGTCAGACAGTCCTGCCACTAAAAATGCATTCATGCAGCCTCAATCCTCCAAAATCCTCCTCTTCTTCAAACACCGTTCATCCTCAATCCTCCAAAATCCTCCAAAAAAACGCCATGAGGATGGTGAGGATTGAGGAGGGTTGGGGTTATTGTAGTCGTCTTCAAAGAGTGATTATGAATAGCAAACGACCTATCCAACAAATACAAAAATTGTTTTGAAATCATTCGTAATGATACTTGAATACAAAATTACAAAGTACCAAGGTAACAGGGACAGGAAAAGATTAATCCAGTGAACAGAATTATACGCCATTTTGAGGTGGAACCAATCTCGTGCACATGTGGTACACACGCACTTACTGCTCGTTCGACCATTAAGATTATAAAAATGCGCGCACGCCCATGCCTCGACTTTAAGAACGCGTGTGACAGGTGTGCGAGCTTTAGTTCCCCCTCCAAATGGCTTCAAATTTTGTTTGCTGGATTAGTCTATTGACTGGTCCATATCTTACTTTGTTGCACACTATTTCCCAATCATACTTGGAAAAAAAGAATGAGTATTTGAGGAACAGGTAAACAAAAGAAATACCTGCATAACATGTCAGAAACCTGAACGATAACTGAAAACCTGGCATGCAGTTTTTGAAGAGAGACAAGTTGGACATCATTCTTTATAAAATGATTTTTGAATGGTAAAACATGTAGGTTAGTTTAAGATTCTGTCTTGAATTTAGAGCAGTGTAATGATTGTGCTTAAACACGAAACCTGCAAAATATATCAGTTTTATGTTCTTAACCATTTTGTGATGTCACAGAGTGATGTGAATTCAGTCCTTATTCTAAGGGAGAAAGTACTTGGGATGATTAACACTTTCTTTAAAGTAGTCGTGCATTTGGTTTTGTTTTGTCAGTTAATGCTGGTAGCGAGGAAGCTTTGTGTGCTGGAGTCGGAGGATAAAGCCTTCCGATCATCTCTGAGAACCTACGTGGAAGCAGCGGCCAAGAACGAAGGATGTCTCAAGTAAGACGAATGATGTCAGTTGTAAACAAAAGTTGATTAGAAATTGAGAAATGTATTGACTAAACCCTTGATTATACACAAAATTTTATGATTGAGCTATTTTCGAAAAAGATAAATCATTCTATAAATTTGAAGTCTATTTTTTTCCTGTCCCTGTTACATCTGATAAGATTTTAAAATTCGGGATGCACTCCTTAATGTATTCTTGCTCTGAGAGTGATTTAGTGAAGCAAACAACCTACCCAACTAATGAAAATTAGTCTGAAGTCATTTTTAATGACAATTGAAGGGCAAATTACAAAGTTCAGAGGTGACTCGAAACAGGAAATATGTCACGCTTTGGACCCTCAATTTATAGAATCACCCATGTGGGAACAGCCTACAAGCTCAAACAGTCGATCTAGTTTCATTCCAATGATTTTGTTTTGTTTTGGTTGGCAGCCTGAGCGTGAGGTCCTACTCAGGGACAAGCAACTTCACACTCTATGAGATATGGGACTCGGAAGAGTCGTGGAAAAAGTGAGTAGACACTGTCTTGGGATAGGAATGCTTTGGTCGTCTCCCGGCCTTTTTAACCCTAACCGCCCTGAATCCTCCAAAATCCTTTTTGCAAATTGGAGGACTTTGCAGGATTGAGGTTACGTGGCAAAAGTGCGTTGCTGATTTCGGAGTACGCACTGTGTCTAGGTCTTGGGCCAGACCTTGTGTTGTTTATGCTCGGCCGTGCATAAATTTAGCCCTTGATTATACTTGAAATCCTCCGCACTGCTCCAGGATGTCACTGCCTCTGCCTCAGCCTATTGACAGTCATAGCTGGAGGATTTTACAGGATTCAGGCAGTGGTCACCCCTCCGTGGACCATATTCAGGAAATAGCGGAGGAATTTGCAGGATTGAGGCTATATGCTTTTTTTCCATGAGGCCAATTGGAGGATTTTGCAGGATTGAGGCTACATCCTAGCAAAAAGGCCTAGGGAGTTAGGGTTAAACATGCTTACTTCAAGTGGAATAGACTAATTCAGTAACCAGCTACTGAGGTGGAACCACTATCTCTATATACAGATTATAATTATTATATATTTTCTGGTAATGAAACCAAGGATTCCTCAAAAGCGCACTAGGCACTGTAGCTCGTAAGCCTGAAGAAACCTGTGGAGAGAAGACAATGAGAAGAAATTACAGCTTTAGAGATGGGAGGAAAACCCCCAAAAAATATTGCTGGGAAAAACCCACGGATTCGGGTCAGGACGGAAAACACAATCCACATGTGGACCAGGGCAGGAATCGAACCCGACCATAGAGGTGGAAGGCGAGGAAAGAACCCACTGCGTTAACCGGACTCCTCAATTCAATTCATTGTGGGTTAAAACAAGTGAAAACGACTTAATTTTTGCATCCACAAGTCCTTTCAGTACCACATGTGTTTGTTCATGTAAATTATTCATCTTTATATTTCTGGCAGCCATTTTGCATCTGATGCATCTAAGTCATTTCGCCATAGCAACGTGGACCACATGGAGAAACCAGAGCAGATGTCCAATATGGCCATACCCGGTGAGTTATTCATGATAAACATGGTTTAACACCGACCCCAAACTGACTTCAGGTCGGGTCGGGTCGGGTTTTCCATCGTTGCAGTCAGGTTGGGTCGGTTTTCAGTTTTGCATTTGCAATTTCGGGTCGGGCTGGTTCGGTTAAGCCATATCGTGAAAAAATCTGAACTAAGCAGGAAAATAACTGCAACAGTTTGGAAGTTCACGTGGTGCAGTATTATTATCAACCCACCAAACGAATGTGCATGTAGTTTGCGGTCTATCACGCACAGTCTATAACATGAAGGCCCACCAGTAGGTAAAATTCACCGTACCGTACGGTATGATTCCTTACTGAGAGACGACAATTTTCCCGTGACGCGGGTAAGTTCAGGCACAGAAAGCGGATACAGTTGCCCAAGCCAGATATTCAGGGTTTTTATTTTCGGGTAGGGTTGGTTTCAGGTCGGTTCGAGTCAGTTTTTGCTTGAATGTTTGTCTGGTCGGGCCGGTTGGATTAGTGGAGTTCACATTGGTTTCAGTTCGGATTGGGTTTATATCTACATGTATAATGCTTCAGGTCGGTTTGGCCTGGTCAACCTGACCCAATGCACAACATTAATAGCAGATAACTATAGGAAAAAACTGATAAATACAAACCCTAAAGCCAAGTAAGACCATTTGATTTTACACGGAAAAAATACCTACTGATTTAATGACAGAAACCTTACTCAAAGTAAATATCAAATACTCTGAGAAGTTATTATTAATAATTTAAAAAACAAATACCTATAATTCGCACACATCCACCTAATAATAGAGCTCGTGGCATTACAACATCAAAAAAAGATACGAGAAAAACCTGTATTTATGTCAATAGTTGCACCCGAAATAGTATTGTTTTGAAGAAACTAACATTGAAAGTGGTTTCGAAATGGAGTGCCTGTGCACACTATTTTAATGTGTGTACATGTAAGCAACAGAATCCAGTTATGATACCCACAAAATTGTGCATACATTTTTTTCTGTTTGCTCGACATTTTGAGAAACAGTGAAAAAAGTATGCACAATTTTCGCTCAGCTTAAACTTCAATAGGTTTATTAGTTATTATGCGTACTACATATAAATTTTGAGTAATTTTGTTGCTTCAAATATAACGAAAAATGCACAAAAAGCAAATGATCCCAAATCAGTGCTTAGTGTTTTCTATTTCCAAACTAGACTGATTGACTAGTGTTTTTTATCACACTTTGTGTATACATCATCATTCATAAATACCTCAAGACAGTTTACCCATTCCTATTTGTCGAGAGCCCACCATGTGGCTGGTCTTAAACGGTTGACGAAACACCGGCTAGCTGGTCTTAAACACTTTTCCAGTGTCACATGAAATTTGGACTCCTATGAAATCTGGTGCCTTTTACCATTTTATTGGTTGAACATTCACAATCTTCACGTAGGCATGCACAATACTGCTAGTGAGTCTGTATTTCATAGTCCTAAATTCACACTACACCGGCACAGCTGCATTCTGCGCCACATCACGCTGTACCAATCTCCATAAGGAGTTGTTAACAACTACTCGCGAGAGGGACATACAAATATATAGCTAGAGGGGTGTCTCGAAAAAACATGAAGTAAAATTGTTGAACAAAATCATTGGAAATTTATACTTTTTGACTTGTTTTGACTTTTGGACTGAAAAGCTTAGATTTTTTTTTTTTAAGTTTACGATCTTCGGCCCGGGTAGTCATCAGCATTCAGACTTCAAACGGTCTGAAACATAGTTTATAGAACCAGCCAAATACATATTGATTCCCTTATTAAATACCAACTGTAAGTGTACTATTTGGATGTCCCGTTTGACTGAGTCAGATTTTAAATCTTCATGACCATATTGTATGGTACATTGCAATTTTGTCTCTCCAATTTACTTTTTATAACAAACCCCTTTTTTTCCAAATTCAACCACAAATTTGTTTTTCTTCCAATTTTGACATGTCCAAAATTCAGGTCTAGTAAAATGTTTTGGTTACTAGCCCCTGCAGTACCTGAGATCCCACCCGGTTGAATTTGGTTCGTAGTTTAAAATGTTGCCACAGAGAAGTAGTCTTGATCATGTGCTGCACATTCCTCATTTACAGTGTGAATTGTATGTGAGTTAATTGAGTGTAATTTACTAAACACAAAAAACCATAAATGTACACATATACATAACATATCGATCTGACATAAATAACATATAGACATCTGATAAAAACAGTTGCCATTCAACAACTGTTTTCAAGGATTTGCAAGTTCATAGTGTTCCCCCTTTAGGGTATATGTTGTATTTCATTATATTTTCCCCCCTGTTTTACTGCTTGTAAACTTTTCCAATGTAGTTTTCAAGATCTTCCAAATCGCTTGGAATCCATGCAAAAAAACCTAATGCTGTTGCAGATGACTTTCAATTACATGTATTTATTCCTTATACAATGTGCAATATATACACACCAGTGATAAGAGTCATTACCTCAGAAATAAATATTTTTTTGCGTTTTCTTTAAAAGTAATTACGTAAAGCAAAACTACCAACCCAACAATAAAATAGTTTGAGGCCATTCTTAATGATGGGTCAATGGCAAAAGGTCATTAGAGGTTATAGGAACAGAAAAAATAGTAAACTGTGGACCCAAAGTAAATAGAATATGCATATACTTGTCCGAGAGGTGTGGGGACCAAGTTGGATACACGCCCAAAACATGCCGCGGACGTCAGAAAATCCCAAGAACTTTGTATAAAACTTACTTAAAAATATGAGTTTTTCCGAAGCTGTTGTTTCCTACAAAGGCACTGAGATAACTTACTCCGGCCAGATGATGCAGTCACTGGATTTTCACATAATCCTCAACAAAAATGTTTGTTGAGGCCTATTTATAGATTACAAGCTGGTAAAAAGTTAAGGTTCTCTCCATGATTTTGCTGTAAGTTTGAAAGTTAACGGCGATGTGATGTTACCAAGCTGCACATTGCTTCCCGTAGCTCCCTGTTCCGCCAGTAGTAAATGACGACATTCAGCCAGCCGTTGGTCAAGAATAAGATGTCTGTGATGTAAGTGAAGGCACATGACGGAAACTGATCCTCTTGCTGAAAGAGGGGGATATATACAACCTGTGGAACCCAGCACAGGAACGCCGATCCAGTCACGATGATCACTGTCGTAGCAGACCTGGTACTGACTCGTTGCGGGGCATTCTGCCCTCCTTGAGGGTTGGCAACTTGATTCTGTGCGGCGATGCGACGTGCCTGATGCCGGGCGATTTTCAGGATGCGCACGTAAAGCACCAGGATGATCCCGAGAGAGATTACGACTATACAGATGTAAATATAATCGCAAACGGAACACCAATATTCGCAGAGGTACGTACTCTGTGCTGCAATTGTGATAGCGAAAGAAGCATGTAGGACTAGAGCTGCTGCCCATACCAGGGCAACTATGACCCTTGACCTCCGAGGGGTCATGAGACTTGGGTAGTGCAGTGAATGGGCGATAGCGATGTAGCGGTCAATTGTCATAAGAAGTAGGGACAATATGCTTGTTGTATTAAATAAATAGCCCGCATGGTAAACCGTGATGCAAATGAAACCTTCAAGTGCTGGTGTTACCACAGATGCGTATTCGATCAGTTTGGGAATTCCCCAGAAGATCCCAGCACAGAGATCAGAAATGGTCAGAGATGTCATAAATGTCTTGGTGGTATCTTGAATGCTGCTGGTGCGTCGTAGAGCGACAAGACACAGCGGGTTAAGAATTACCACCAGAATGGTTGTCAGAGCCATTATTATATACTTGAATATAGCGACAGGCTCACCGGTTACAGCTCCGTCACAAACAGTGAAGTCCTCGGAAGAATTTCCCCGTGTTGTGTTCATGTCTGTCAGGTCTGTCATGGCCATGTTCACAAAAATACAAAAGAGTATCTTGAATGTGACAGCAGTGAATCCTGAGCACTGTTGCAAAATGATGAGCACTCTAGTCCTCGCAAATCTTACTCCGTTGTAGTATCATATGCTTTGCATTAAAGTTGACCACCAAGAATGTCAGTAGACATTGTGTTCAACTTCAGTCACTCTACGGTACTGGTCACTACATTAGTTGTTACCACGACAACTGACTGCAGGTATGGGCATCAGATTTAATTAAATGTACATGGATAATATCTGCAGTTTTGCTAACCATTAAAAAGGCGTAAATCCCATCTCAAAGGTAGAAAAAGAGCAAATTATTGCATTATCCTTAGCCCCTCATAAACGACAGTGATGAAGTCCGAAGCTTTGTCAACCAATAAAAAAAAAGCCCCAAACCACAAGAAACAGAGCCACTAATGTACGTGTGGTCCATTAAGCTAGATGAAAGCCACTTTAGGGGTGGTTGAATGGGAATGTCAGTGAAGGATATTAATTGATGGAGGTCAGGTTTCATTTCTTCCTACCCATTTCCTGTCCAGCAGCCACATTGAATCACGATAAACAAGTGAATCTGGCAATAAACCTCAGCATGCCTATCAGTCTCAATTGAAGTGCCTGCTTCAGTGTCTGTCCAAATATATTCAAGATTTCATATAGATGAGATGACAGCAACAGTAATGCAGACGGCGCCTGACACTCATACAAAGACCCCACAGGTTTGCGCACTTTCAGAGCAACATCAGTCGTGGATGCTTCATGTATGCGCACAAACCAGTGGGCGCACGTGATATGCCTCTTCAACTGAAGCTCTAAAAAACAAGTTTTTCATTTACTATTCCTGCACAGAGCCTATGCAGGGAAAAGCAACTTGAATCAAGCCTCAAATTACAACTGAATGTGCAGAAAACTGATGCTAGGTGTGGCTTTTTTCCAATAGTCACATACATGTACCTACAACTAAGTCCTGTAAGTACTTGAACATAGCTTGATACAATTTTAATGATACGTCTGAAATATCAGATTTCAAAGTTCAGATTCCACAGGGAGGGACAGGAAAAATGGCACATTGGAGCCTAAGTTAGAATATATAGAATACGCAAAGAATAGGCATACATTGTATAAACTTTTTCAAGTCATCATGAAAGGAGCCATTCAAAATTTTCGATGTTTTTAAATTTCAATTTTTTTTCCAAATTCTTTTGACCAACCCACCCACCCCAAATTTTGATCTTAAAATATTGATTTTCCATTTAATAAACAATATAAGGAATGCAGCTGCAGTCCGTATACGGTACCTTTGCAACAACACGGCCCACTGGCATTCCGGTACGTATAGGGAATTCACCTGGAAACACGTAAAACTAGTCCATTCTAAACAGGAATAATAAGTATTAGCTGTCTGCACTAGAAAGCAGGAGGTCGTGGGTTCAAGTCCCACCCGAGTGATTTTTTCCAACTTTCACTCGGGAGGTAACACACTGAGTATACAGTGTTTAAACGTCGGTGAAGGGCAAAAACCTAATTTAAAGTATTAGCTAGCTCTAAAAATAAATTACTTTTGTCTTGGTGTAAAGAGTTGTAATGATGACTCCCATTATTCATGAAGTTATGCAGAAATTAAAGTTGTTTTTGATAGAAAAAAAAAATTGAACTCTCAACTCGCGCTTTCCAGACGTGTGGGCGCTGCCATGTTCATTGCATGCGGATATATACATGACTATGCGCATGCATGCAGGTTGCCTAAGTAGTCTTGAGCACAAGAAGGTTTATTTCGTTGTCGGGATTCGTAACTGACACTCGTGGCGTGTATTAAGACAAAACGAACCTGGTATCACGCTCCATTTGCACGGCGCACTGATGCTTTAAGTCTAACTTCACTGGTCCCCATGCATATGGTGCTCCGATGGACGTAGACACAATACACGGTACATTGTACATATACTGGATGCATACTGTACCCGTACGGCCCGGTACGGGCAAAGGGTTTACGAATCGGAAACGCAGAGAGTTGAATTGGCAAGTCAAATGAGCTTTTTGTTCTATCTTTTTAATTGAAAAAAAGTGAATTTCGATTAACAACAATTTCAATAAATTAATTTGACCCACCCACCAACATTTTCACACAAAAAAAATCGAAAATTAAAAACATCAAAAATTTTGAATGGCCCCTAAATGAAGAGGTGTGGGGCCTACACCCAAATTGAAGACACACCCAAAACTTGCTGGAGACATCAGAAAGTCATAAACAATCTTCCAGAAAATGTGGTTCCCATAAAGACACTGAGATAACTTACTCTGGCCAGATGATGAAGTCACTGGATTTTCACATAATCCTCAACAAAAATGTTTGTTGAGGCCTATTTATAGATTACAAGCTGGTAAAAAGTTAAGGTTCTCTCCATGATTTTGCTGTAAGTTTGAAAGTTAACGGCGATGTGATGTTACCAAGCTGCGCATTGCTTCCCGTAGCTCCCTGTTCCGCCAGTAGTAAATGAGGACATTCAGCCAGCCGTTGGTCAAGAATAAGATGTCTGTGATGTAATCGAAGGCACATGACGGAAACTGATCCTCTTGCTGAAGGAGGGTGACAAATACAATCTGTGGAACCCAGCACAGGAACGCCGATCCAGTCACGATGATCACTGTCGTAGCAGACCTGGTGCAGACTCGATGCGGGGCATTCTGCCCTCCTTGAGGGTTAGCTATGTGATTCTGTGCAGCAATGCGACGTGCCTGATGCCGGGCAATTTTCAGGATGTGTACGTAAAGCACCAAGATGATCCCAAGAGAGATTACGACTATACAGATGGAAATATAACCGCAAACGGAACAATATTCGCAGAGGTACGTACTCTGTGCTTCAGTCGTGATAGCGAAAGAAGCATGTAGGACTAGAGCTGCTGCCCATACCAGGGCAACTATGACCCTTGACCTCCGAGGGGTCATGAGACTTGGGTAGTGCAGCGAATGGGCGATAGCGATGTAGCGGTCAATTGTCATAAGAAGTAGGGATAGAATGCTGGTTGTGAAAAATAAATAGCCCACATGGTAAACCGTGATGCAAATGAAACCTTCAAGTGCTGGTGTTGTCACAGATGCGTATTCGATTAGTTTGGGAATTCCCCAGAAGATCCCAGTACAGAGATCAGAAATGGTCAGAGATGCCATAAATGTCTTGGTGGTATCTTGAATGCCGCTGGTGCGTCGTAGAGCGACAAGACACAGCGGGTTGAGAACCACCACCAGAATGGTTGTCAGAGCCAATATTACATACATGAATATAGCGACAGGCTCACCGGTAACAGCTCCGTAACAATCAGTGAACTCCTCAGAAGAATTTTGCCAGCTTACACTCATATCTGTCATATCTGATGAGGCCATGTTCACAGAAATACAATAGAGTATTTTGAATGTTACATCAGTTGATCCTGAGCACTGTTGCAAAATGATGCTAGTCTTTGCACACCCTTAGTCATATTACATTCACGTCATATTAAAGTTGACCACTAAAAATGTCTGTACACATTGTGTCTGGCTTCAGTCACTGTGTTGTTCTGGACATTACATCACCAATTCCCAGTAAACTGTCAACAGGTATTAGGATCAGAATCATCTGCAGCATCGCTTACCTTTTAGAAATGCAAAAATCAGAAACAATCTACTTCCATTATCCTTAGCCCCTCATATACATGTACGTGTGGCCCATTAAGCTAGATAACCTTTAGGGATAGTTGAATGGGCATGTTGATAACGGATATGAATTGATTGAGGTGAGGTTTATATTCTTCCGCCCATTACTTGTCCAACAGCCGCACTGGCTGATGAAGATTTCTCTTTAATGACAAATTGGCTCTGTGCTCTTTGTCACTTTACATTTTTTAACAACTGCTGTCAAATAGTTTGGATTATGAATCACAAGAATTTCATTATAGAGTTCTGTAACAAACAAATCTGTCTGATAATAACCGAGACAAGCCTATCATTCTCAATTTGAGTGCCTGCTTTAGTGTCTGTCCAAATATATTAAAGGTAAAAGATTTTATATTGATAAGATGGCGGTGCCTTTCTCACTTTAGATTTCACATGCATTGTGATACTAATGTGAGCTTCTCAATGTAATTCGGGTGCTATAAACACTCTTGATGAGTGAGACGTAAGATAACTGCATTGAAAACACAGTGATATCACAAGATCTACCAATCAAGCATGGAGATTGATCTTAATCGACAGGGACTTGAAACTGGCTGAATTTGTTTTTGAATTACCGTGAGATGAGAATATTTGTTCTATCATATTCATACGTACTTAACATGCAGGCATACTCCGTGCATCAACTGGCAACTACCCCCTCAGTGGTTGCGTAGAGAGAGTTGGGTGGGGGTGTTGAACTGACACTCACGCAAAAGACCCCTCAGGTTTGTGCACTTTCAGAGCAAGATCTTTGTGGATGCTTCACATCGTATTTGCGCAAACCAGTGGGCACATGGTATGTCTCTCCCACATGGAGCTTTCAAAAAGTTTCAAAAACCCCCAACTACTGTTCATGCATGGTGTCTATACAGGGAAATAGCAACTTTCATCAAGTCTCAAATTCCAACTGAATGTGCACAAAACTGTTGCTGCAGCATGAGGTTTATTTTTCTCAATATTCTCGGACCTAGTTTGTCATGAACATGTTCTTATATGTGGAGACACAGCTGGATGCCATTTTAATGATACTTCTTAAATAACTTATTAAAATGTTCTGATTTAACATTGACAGAAACAAAATGGCATACATTGGACCCAAAGTTAATAAAATACCGCATGTATACACACTTGTTTGAGATGTGTGGAGACCATACCCAAGTTAAACATATAACCAGAACTT